>JAZKJV010009750.1:0-600000 GCA_037367405.1 Ottelia alismoides | reverse complement strand
ATGTAACAAAACATTTTCAACATAGTTTTCAATAGATGTTCACAAAGATTTTCAAACTATTTTTCAAACATTTTGCAAAAAACATTTTCACCTGATTTATTAATCAGTATATAGAAAAAGAATTTGAGGAATAACCACATCTTTTTATTAAAGAATTTTAATAAATTTTAAAGAATTTTTAGTCATATTTTTAAGAAAATACGAAAGTACGAGTTATGGCTAAAGTATATACACAGTATATACGACCCCCCTATACTTAGCTTGAGCTATGTCCTCATAGATCAGAGAGAAAAGAGAAGACATAACTCGTACTAAGTATAGGCAAGTCTAAAGAATGAATGAATCAATGAATGAGAAGTTGACCGTCCCCCCTATACTTAGGATCAAATAATCCTAAGTATAACAGACTGTACACAATGCAGGGAGGGTCAAGGGTGGTAATGAACAGATCGTACTCAGATTGTCTCCCCCTATACTTTGGGTAAGATATCCCTAAGTATAGACAAGAAGAGGAGACAATGGAGAGGATCAAAAAGAATAGAGAAACTCGGGGTGCACACCCCCCTATACTTAGGACAAAGTACATCCTAAGTATGGAAAACTGTCTACAAGGGCGGCACCTTTTTGATAGATAAAGAAGATAGAGATGGAAAAGAAGAAAAGAAGAAAAGAGGAAAATAAATTAACAGATGAAAGTGATATGAACAGATGGATCTGTACAGCGAAAGATGGAATTGATCACCGTGTATGAGATGCAGATGATGTGAGTCAAAGAGTACATCTCATACCAGAAGAATGGGGGCAACGTCAATGGTCGGCGGATCATGATCAAGATATAGTTTCAGGCGTTGACCATTGACGCGGAAGGTAAAGGAAGATGACGGTTCGGATATGTCGATGCTACCATTGTCATGTACCTTCCTGACCACATAAGGACCTTTCCACTTGCTCTGCAACTTCCCTGGGAATAATTTAAGCCTGGAATCAAACAACCATACTCTCTGATCTGGCTCAAACTGTTTATGGCTGATATGCGAATCGTGCCATGTCTTCACTTTCTCTTTATACTGTAGGCTGTTCGAAAAGGCTGTGTCTCTCAGTTCTTCCAGGGCTGCCAATTCTGCTCTTCTCTGGTCTCCTATACTCTCGGGATCCAAAAGCAACTCAGTGACTGCCTAAAAAGATTTGTGCTTGATTTCCACTGGCAAATGGCACGGCTTGCCATAGACGAGACGAAAGGGAGATGTCCCCAATGGATTCTTGAAAGATGTCCGATAGGCCCACAAGACCGAGTCCAAAAGCTGTGACCAATCCTTTCGGTCTGGGCGGACAACTTTCTGCAAGATAGTCTTTATCTCCCGATTCGATACTTCGGCAAGACCATTAGTCTGAGGGTGGTAAGGAGTGGCAACCTGATGGTCAATGCCGAACTCGTCTGCAAGGGCCCTGACCTTGTCATTGATGAAGTGAGATCCCCCGTCTGAAATCAAGACTCTAGGTACCCCGAACCGTGAAATGATATTTTTCCTCAAAAATTTGCAAACGGTTTTCGCATCTGCGGCTCGGGCGGGGATGGCCTCAACCCATCTGCTGACATAATCCACAGCGAGCAAAATATGCTCGAATCCCTGACTCTTAGGAAATGGGCCCATGAAATCAATCCCCCATGCATCAAAAACCTCACAAAAGTGAATGGGTTGCATGGGCATCATGTCTCTCTGTCCGCAGGTTCCCATTTTCTGACAGTCAGTACATCTCTTCACAAACTCATCAGAATCCTTGAAGAGAGTAGGCCACCATAGGCCGGATTGAAGCACCTTCTGTGCTGTCCTTTTTCCAGAATGATGTCCTCCTGCCTCAAGCTTGTGGCAATATGTGAGGATGCTTTGCTGCTCTTCTTGAGGAATGCACCTCCTCCAGATACTATCCCCTCCTTCATGATAAAGGACGGGATCCTCCCAATGATAAAACTTGGCCTTAGCTAGGAAGGTCTCAAGTTTCTGTCTGGGCCAACCCTGAGGGACTGTCTTGGCAACAAGATAGTTTACAAAGTCAGCATACCATGGGAGTGAGGTGACAGCCAAGATCGCCTCATCTGGAAATGTCTCTGAGATAGGTGCACTGGGCTCAGATTCCTCAAGATTCTCCAATCTGGAGAGATGATCCGCCACCACATTCTTGACTCCAGGCTTATCCTTAATCTCAATATCAAATTCCTGGAGTAGAAGGATCCATCTGGTGAGACGTGCTTTGGCATCCTTCTTAGACATTAGGTACCGGATGGCGGTGTGATCAGTGTAGATGGTTACTCTAGATCCGAGAATGTAAGATCGATACTTATCAAGAGCGAAGACTACGACCAGCATCTCTTTCTCAGTCACAATGTAATTCCGCTGAGCGGCATCCAAGGTCCGGCTGGCGTAGTGAATGGCAAAAGGTAAACCATCCCTCCTCTGTCCAAGCACAGCCCCAACGGCAAAATCTGAAGCATCCGTCATGATCTCGAATGGGAGAGACCAATCGGGTGGCTGAAGGACAGGAGCTGAAACAACCATTTCTTTGAGAGTCTCAAATGATTCAAGACACTTATCATTAACAATAAACTCGGTGTCTTTGGTGAGCAAGTCAGTGAGCGGTCGGGCAATTCGACTGAAGTCCTGAATGAACCGTCGGTAGAAACCGACATGCCCCAGAAAAGACCGTAACTGACGCAGATTGGACGGCGGATTGAGTTTTCTGATGATGTCCACCTTAGCCGGATCGACCTCCATGCCCCTGTTGGAGACGATATGACCAAGGACCGTCCCCTGAGTCATCATGAAATGACTCTTCTCCTAGGATAAAACAAGGTTAACCTCAATGCAGCGCTTGAGCACACGGTCTAGGCAGTCAAGACAAGCGTCGAACCCGTCGCCATAGACCGAGAAGTCATCCATGAAGACCTCTAAACAGTCACCAACCATGTCCGAGAAGATGGACAACATGCACCTTTGGAATGTCGCAGGAGCGTTACATAGACCAAAGGGCATCCGTCTGAAAGCATACGTCCCAAACGGACAGGTGAATGTCGTTTTCTCCTGGTCTTCGGGCGCAATGGCCACTTGATTATATCCAGAGTACCCGTCAAGGAAACAATAATGACTCTTCCCAGCTAACCGCTCTATAATCTGATCAATGAAGGGTAGCGGGAAGTGATCCTTCTTGGTGACCTCATTCAATCGTCTGTAGTCCACACAGACCCTCCAAGAAGTGGGCACTCTAGTAGCGATCTCCTCTCCAGACTCATTGACAACTGTAGTGATACCCGTTTTCTTGGGTACCACATGTAGCGGACTTACCCATTTGTAGTCGGAGATGGGATAGATAAAATCGGCGCTCCACCACTTGGAAATTTCTTTCATGACTACGTCTCGAAGATTCGGGTTCAGCCGTCGCTGGAACTCACACGACGGCTTAGCGTTATCCTCGAGATAAATGTGGTGGGAGCAAAGATTTGGGCTCAGCCCTTGGAGATCGGCTATATTCCAACCGATTGCTTTGCGGTTCCTTTCAAGAACCTCCATCAGACGAGATTCTTGTTCTCCAGTCAAATCTGCTGAGATGATGACTGGGTGCATTTCCGGCTCACCCGCAAGGAATCTATACTTCATTGACTGTGGAAGAGGTTTCAGTTCAGGACAACTGGGAGGGGGCAGAGCTGGCTTCTGGTATGTCTGCGTGAAGGCGACCAGGTCTGCATGGGAGAACTCTCGCTCTGCATGAATCTCTGACGAAAGGCGGCCTGCTGAATCATCTATAAACTGCACTGGCTCGCACTCTGTCATGGCTGTCGGCTCAGAAGGAATCAGACAAGGTAAATAATCATCAAAGTCATCCCAGTCTATGTCTGAATCCGAGGGGTCTGAAGAAGATGAGCAAGAATGGAACTCATCTGCACCACTCATCACAACACTGTCAGCTTCAGATGTATCCTCCTCCAGGGATGTGCTCTCCCGGCTCTCGACTGCCATGAGCTTGAGATATAGTGAATCTGTAGGCAAGGCGAGGGTCGGTGCTACAGGATCTTTCCAGTTGGATTCATCATCAGTCATCTCAAAATCACAGACCTGGTGGATGTCTAGCTCCTCCTCTGTCATCTGCGCTGCTTCGCTGGACTGCTCGGAGCACTCTAACTCTCTAGCTCTGATTTCTTCGATCGTCTCTATTTGTATGGTTTCGCCCTCTACGCGAAAGCATACCTTCCCGCAATCATGGTCGGTCACCGCCTTGGCTGTGGCCAAGAATAGGCGTCCAAGTATGATGGGGGCATCGGTTACCGACTCAGGGATCTCCATGTCCAACACAACGAAGTCCACGAGGAATTTCAGGCCCTGAATGGTAACGACCACGTCTTTCAATAACCCCTTCGGCCTCTTAATCGACCTATCACCAAACTGAAGGACCGTTCTGCTTCGAAGAAGAGGGCCAAACTCGAACTGCTTGAGTAAGGCTGCCGGAAGGAGGTTAATTGAAGAGCCGCTGTCTAATAGAGTACGATCAAACTGCTGCTCCTGAATCTCGCATCTGACATAGGGAGCTCCTGCGTCTGGTCGCTTGGCTGGCAGCTTGTTCTGGATGATGCAACATGTGTCATGAGTGAGCATATGGATTTGATCTCTGTACCTCTTCTTCCTTCGGACAGTAGTTGTTTCTTTCAAATTCTTCTTGAAGAAGGGGATATGCTCAAATGCTTCTCGTAGAGTCAGCTGAATATGAAATCTGTCAATCATTTCGTTGTCGAACTCTACCTGCTGGTTCTTCTTTGGATTTTCCTTTTTGTTCCCTTTCGCTCGGCGGAGTGCGTCGGGAAAGGGGATGGTAGGGACCTCCTCAGATGGAGGACTAGGAATCGGTCCCTGTGTCTGTGAAGACGGAGAATCCATACAATAGTCATCATTCACCACATATGGATCTGCAATTTGAACAGAAACCTTTCCTTTATTCATATTTTTGTTTTTGTTTTTGTTCCCACAGTCTCTAGATACAAAATGTGGTAACATCACAGTTGATGGCTCGACAAAAGTAGATGTGGTGGCTTCAGCACCACCACTAGCACCGATCTTCGCAGCATCAGCACCGCGCTCTGATTCATCATCCAAAATGGTGGCATCAGCACCACCGTCTGTATCTGGTATCACGACGGCATCAGCACCGTCGTCCTGGACTCCATCATTGGTGGCATCAGCACCACCGTCTTCAACATCATCATTCGCGGCATCAGCACCGCTCCTCTGCTCCTCTTGCGCTCCTGATCTTGCCTCTGGTTGTCGCTCAGAAGAGGCGCCGCCGGCTGGCATCCTACCGCTCCTAGTAGTAACAAAATCAGCATCATAATAGGAATGAGACATGTCACTCAAATAGTCACTAGGAGAGGTATCCTCTGTGAACTCTACCTGCTCAGATTTTCTTTTCAGATTGTTCGGGTTAGGTTCAATCTGAGCGGGTATGGCGGCCTTGCCTTTCATGATGTCCCTCATCTCCTGCCGGAATTCATCCATTTCTTGCCTGAAAGAAGCTCGCTGTTCAGATAGCAAGCGGGCAAGATCATCAAGGGTCGGGTTCTCAAAGGCTGGACCCTGAGATCCGGATGTCTGTCCCTGCTGGAAATGGGGCTGCTGCTGCTGGTGTTGCTGATGATACTGGGGGGAAGGCTGGTGATAAGACTGCTGAGGTGGATGTCGCTGCCTCCACTGCTGTCCCTGATAGGAGGGACGAGGACCACTCTGGTATTGTTGCTGATGGGCATACTGGGGCTGTTGCTGCTGCGTCGGCTGGCTGTTCTGATGTCCTTGGGCAGGAGGATGCTGCTGGGACGAGGATCCACCATTGCCCCAACGGAATCCGGGGTGATCCCTACGAATTGCGGGCTGAGGGTATCGGTCATACCAAATCCCATTGACTTCCATCAATGGTTCCTGCTCAAATGAGGGTGGGGGAAGAACTGCCAGTGGCTGCTCCGGCTGATAGACCACCATCTGCGTGTCCGAAGATGGCGGTTGCTCTGAATGGTATTGCAGCAATGGAACCGGCTCCGCCTGGATATGGTTCACCTGGCGGTATGAGGTGGAGGCCTGGTTGGGATTGCTGCTGCTGGAAGCAACCTGTGACCTGGGAGGCTGTTGGGAATGGGCCTGTGCCTCCTGAATACATAGAATTTGAGTCTTCAGGTCACTCATGGTTTTGGTGAGAAGGTCCATCTGGGCTAGACCTTGGTTCTGCTTCTTTTCCAGGATCTCCATGCGGTCCAACTTTTCACTAATGATGCCCATGTCGGCTGCGGCTGATTCGGCTTGAGCTGCGGCTACCGACGCTGTGTTGGGACCGGCATCGATGCGTGCGATCCTCTGGAATGATCCTGCTCCTTGCGGGGGCTTCTGTTGTGTGTAGACACGGGCTTGGGTCATCACTGTAGAATTTTCTGCCATGCCTTCGTAGATGGCCCAGACGTCGTCTTCACCCTTGGAAAAGTATGATCCACCGCAAGAGGCGTTGACAAGCCCCTGCAGCTCCGGTGTCAGCCCACAGAAGAAACTCTGCACCAAGTTGGGCTTGGATATATCGTGATGTGGACACCGGTCAATGAGCTCTCTGAATCGATCCCATGCTTCGTGGAACTGTTCATTTGGGATCATGACGAAGTTGCTGATCATGGCTCGAGCTGCGTTGGTCCGGCCGAGAGGATAGTATTTCTTCAAATATGCGGTCCAGAGATCTGCCCAAGTATCGACGAATCGCCCTAGATGCTTGAGCCAATATGCGGCTCTATCAACCAATGAGAATGGGAAGGCGATCATCTTAATGGTCTCCTCGTTCATCATCCGATCATGGATGGTACTGCAAATCATCTCAAATTCCTGGAGGTGGAGGTGCGGCTCTTCGGTCGGCAGCCCATGGAACTTGGGTAGAAGCTGGATAGTGTGGGGCCGAAGCTCGAAATCTCCGTGGATGGGCGGGAGTCTGATCCACCGGTGAGTGAGGGATGCGGCTGGATTGTGCAATTCCCTCATGATAGTCTGTGGCGGTCTCTCAGCGTCTGGATCTGCTCCTCCTGCATCAGGTCCTCCTCCTCCACCACCTTCTCCGCCAGCTCGGTTCTCTCTCATCTGAGCTATCTCCCTCATGAGATCACCCATGAATGTACCCTGATCACGGATCTGCCTCTGCATAGTCTCCAGGGATGCTAATAAGGAATTATTGATGGCTGCTTGATCGAATAGGAACGGAGGGTGCTCATGATCATCTGCATGCTCGCCTCTGTCTGCCATGTCTGGATTTTCTGAAAAAGCAAAAGAGGCCATCTCAGGTGCTGTCGAATGAGCTGAACACTGTGATGCACTGAATTCTGACACTCTTGGACTGATGGAAGGAGAATGAGAAGGGTGGTCGAGGGGGAACAGGGTGGATGTAAACTCAGGCTCGGAGAGCGGACTCTTCGAGGTATTCCTAGATGAATAAGGAGGAGTGCGGGATAGCGGTGCCGACAAGGTCGGCCTAAGAGATCTCCGTCCCATCATCTTGATTATTGGTAAGAGCAGAGGGGGTTTAGAAGAAGAAGAGTGAAATGAGATGCAACAAAATTGCGCACGATTGTGCGGTGTTTTTGATCTTGACCTAAACAAATCTAGCAATCAAACACAAAGCAGGGATGAGTTCACCAACTCAACACGTGAAGCCGTGAAGGTTCGGCTCTTATCTTGTCAATTTTAGCTTGATTCAGGAATTTAGCTTTTAACGAGTCCTTAGAACGCTAGGCCTAAAGGAGAGAGAGTACTGCCGGACGAGTATCCCGTACTTGTCCTCCTCCTGTGTAACCTGTAGCTTGCACTTTTTGAGGTCCTTGTAACCCTTCCTGGATCCCTACTCAGCCAAAGAATAAGAGAGGAAGCCAATAGGCGAAACCGATACTTCGGAACTCGCTCGCAACGGAATCACCCGTGAGCGTGCAAGAACCTACTCGGACGCGAGACGATGAGACAGACACCCCTGTGAAGGCGTGGCCTAGGCTCGATACTTCGGCCAAGGTCGATGCTCTACACAATAGAGAGTCACCAATTTTGACCAAGCCCTACTCGTCCACGTACGATAGAAGCGCCAATACTTCGGAAATCCAGGCGATACACAAGGCAGCCACAAGCTGGGTTTTTGGCTCTAATCCTTACGAAGCGCTCACCTCACTTGGAAGGAGACCTTCCCATGCAACCTGAATACAAGTGAGGGTGTTACTCTCCCCAAGCAATGAATCCAATTACCGATTTTATTTTCGGTCAAGTTTTCTTAGCAGTCCCTTTTTTAATTTTTTTGGTGTTATCGCTTCTTTTGAGTGGATTCAAACAAGCGCCTAACGATTTTTGTGTTTTCTTAATCCTACTTTGTCCAAAAACAGAGGGAGAGTAGAGTCGGAAAAGCCGTGCAAGTTGACACAAAGATGGAAATCTCACCTTTGTGCCTAAATGATGGATGCCAAGTTAGAAGACTTACAGCGAATCCCAGCTCTCTCCATGCGGGATGCAAAGCAGAATTTTTAAACCTAATCTATATGCCGATATGCACAACGGAAATCGTCCTAGAATAGGCAACTGCTAGCGTGAAGAACCACAAGTCAACCTCCTATCGTTGATCCTAAGAGTCCGGTCTAGACCCTCTCCTCCTCTTCTCGACACATCGAGTTCAGGAGTAGCGCTTGATGGAGAGGGCTCGCGGCGCGGCGGATCTAAGAAAGGGGGCTAACTGTTTAACTTTTAACTAAGTCCAAGTACGAGCTATAGGTACATGCAAAGGTTATTAGTGTGTTTGGACCTAAGTTAATCGATCAAGCAGGCCTAAATCTAAGAGCTCAATCCACAAAAGAAAGTGAAAATGAAATCAAAACCGGAAAATGACGGCGATAAAACGCGATAAAAACCGCGGTGAGCCCCCGGGTGAACAAACACCCGGAAATTAGGCCCGGTAGTGTCTAAGTGTCCAAGTGTACCTGTATTATTACAAATTAATAGTCTCTCTCTCACAAAAGTAAATGTAAGCTAATCTACCACTCTCTCTCACTCCTCCTGCTCTCTCCTACCGGCGTGACCTAAGAAGGCCGGCTCCGCTTCCCAAGGATGCTCCGGATCACCTAAGCAATCCGCCTTGCTCCGCGGTCCCTCGCAAGAAGACAAGAAAAAAGACGGTCAGATAGCTCAACAAGATATATCAAAAATGTAAGAGATGGAAAATAATGCTATGGTAAACAATCACACAATCAAACAAAATGTGAACTACTCGTTGTTACTCCCCGGCAACGGCGCCATTTGATAAACACAAATTATCGTAGGTCTAAAGAGTATGTCTCACACAAGGCGGAGACAACCGATGTCGATGCGGCGACCCACAATAAAGTGTGTTTAATCAACAGTGAACCCACAATCAAGTATCCAACAATGAAAAACAAGTGTGGAGTCAAATTTATTTTTAACTCTGCACAAATGGTGTATAGTGACAAATATGCAGAGAGTTCGAACACAGGAAGCAAGCAGGGTAATTCACAAAAATGTGCACAAGTATGTGTATGTGATGTGTCTACACTAAGCAAGCAAGGAAATTTTTGTGGGTTTTTAATTTTTAATTTTCTGATTTTTTTTAAATTTAATTTTTAGTTTTGTATTTTGATTTTTAATTTTCAGATTTTTATAATTTTATATTTTATATTTTTCTTTTTCTTTTTTAATATTGGAAACTATAAGCAAAGTAATAAAAGGCAAGATAAAGTATTTATAAAAATGTGCAAAAATGACCAAAAATTCAGAAATGAATTTTTTTGATATTTTTAGGATTTTTTACTGTTTTTGTGATTTTTGGGGATTTTTCAAGGTGTTTTTGGTATTTTTAATTACTGAAATAACTTAAAACAGTGAAACAAGGGCTGGCTGTGAGTAAAATGGAATTAAAAACAACAACCAGTAACCAAAATTTTTCACACTATTTTTCAAATAAAAGGAACAGAATAAGGAACACACAGAACCTGAGTTTGTATTTTTTAGAGTTTTCCTTGATTTTATATATTTTTTTGAAGTTTTTGAGTATTTTTTAAATTTTTAGTGTTTTTCTTTTGAGATTTTTAGTGATTTTTGGACTGACACTAAAATAGGATAAAATAGACACTAGGGAATTTTTTTGGAATTTTTAGAGATGGTTTAATATTTTTTGGCATTTTCTAAGCTAGAAAGTAGAGAAAAAGCTTGTTTTTGATTTTTAATAAATATTTAAACGCAATAAAATTAAAAACTAAAATGATAGAGATAAAATACAAACAAACAGGAGCTTAAGTTCAAATTTTTAGAATTTTTGGAGGCCAAATGATAATTTAAATAATTAGAACAAGCATCCAAACATTCAACAGGCCTGGCAGGGTATAAATGCAATTTACGAAACATCCAGGGGCATGCACGCAATTTTCCACAAAATATTGAACTGAATATCTAATTTTTAGCACCAAAATACAATTACAAAACCCGCTGGGGTACGCTAGCAATTTTCCCACCAGGGGGCGTGACTTGCACACTCCTGGCGAGGACTAAAGTGTAATATCTCAAAACCCTGGGGGCCTACTTGCAAAATATCCAAAAAGTTTACACGTGCTGCGCTAGTTTTAGTTCTAAGATGAAATACTTAAATGACCGAGGGTCCCTCTGCAAAATGCCCACACCTCACGTGTACAGGTCACGTGAGGTGACGTGGCGAAGGACCTGGGTGCAAATAAACAAAGTTTGGGGGTCTTCGTGCAAATATTACAAAACTATTACACTACAGACAAACGTTTAAATACTAAATAATAAATACAAAAAGGCGCGAGGGTGTAGATGCAAAATACCCTCGACGCGTGATCCAACGGCGATGGAGTTGCCGCGTGACACGTGGCGCTTGATGAACGGCCGATGACGATTCGCTTCGACGTCTGAGATTAGATCTCAGAAAGAGATCCAACGGTGGCTGATCGCGGAAGATCTGACGGTCGATGCGCGATCTGGAGCTCCGCCTTGATCCAACGGTGGCGAAGGCCGGAGCAAGAACAACGACGAACTCCGGCGAGCCGAGGTTCTCCGAAGTCAAGCTCCGTCTCCGATGGGCTGCTTGGCTTCAAAATCGGGCTGGAGCTTCCTGGGGTCGTCCTCTATCTCCTGGGGGCACCAAAAGTGCACGGCGTTGGCCGTGCCGCTCGCAAGTTGTCGGCGGAGCTGGAGAGCTCGACTGAGCTCCGGCGAGCTTCAAAAACGCGCCCAGGCGCGAGTCAACGTTCTTCGACCCTGCAAAACCGGTCAAGAGGTCCAGGGCAAGTTGCCTGGACCCTAAGTGGACCTAATCTACGCGAAAGGCGGAGTGGTAGTCGGTGGCCGGAGGTGCGCTCCGGCGAGGATGATCAATTAGGTGAATCGAACGATGGAATTCAAAATTTTTTGAGGGTTTTCGAAGCTAAGGCTAAGACTAAGCTAATGCATGAAAAATAAAGGGGTGAAATGGCTTCCTCGATGGTGTAGACCGGAGGGAAGGGTACCTCAACCGCCAGAGTTGCGGGGGGTGGTGGAGACGCCTCCGACCTCGGCTGCCTTGGCTGAAGAGTCCTCGTCGGAGCTGTCACCTCCAGGTAGCTCTGGAGCACGGAGTAGGCGCGAGGTGGTGGACCGAAGGTGTTCGAATTCGAATCGAAAGATGGGGGGGTTGGTTTTAAGTTGGTTGACCCGAGGTGACAGGGGTCCAAAGACCAAGAAATCTTGAGCGATTCAGTGATGCGATCTCCAAGGAAATCACACGGCGGGCAAGGTGGTTGGTAGGGGAAGAAGATTGCAGAAGAAATCGAGACGAGATAGTGAAAGAGTTGGCCGGGAGAAAGCCAAAAAATTGGCTCAAAAACCGAGCCTCTGACGTCGCACATGGGGAAGGACGGCCAGTTGACCGGGGTCAACTGGGACCGTCTCCTGATTGGTCCACGTGGACCAATCAGGAAAAATCCCGGATAAATGCTTTATAAATTCAATAAAAAATAGAAAAAGGCCGAATTTAATAAAAGTTATAAAATGAAAAGTGCTTAGAATTTTGTGTGGTATTTTATTTTGATTTTTAATTAATTGTAGGAGGTATATTTTTATACGTTACCTTTTTAACCCTATATAGGTATAATACCTATGTATTTAAGGATTTGATTTTTATTTTGAGTATTTTAATTTTATTATTTTTATTTAGTATTTTATAAAATTATAAAATACTTTATACACATAAATATATTTTTATTTTATTTTTCTGATTTATTATGTATAATTAATAAATTATAAGAGTGTTTTGTACAGGTATATGTATAGGCAGTATACCTATGTATCCTTTATATGTTCATTTTTATTTTTTTATTTTTCTTTGCATTTTTATTCTGATTTTAATACACATAATTATTATAAGTGATATTTGTAACATTATAAAAATATAAAAATGAATAAATAATGACTAAAGAATAAACTGAATATTTTATTCGGTACAGGTATACAATAGGGGTCCAAAACTCAACTTTCAAACCGTAGCTCCGCCAAATGCGAAACCACCACCATTAAGTAGATTATTTTATTCTATATACAATTAAAGGTGAGTTTGCTACATTTGGAGTTGTCAGTTGTGAGATACGGGTCTGGCAAGTTGGGATTCTGGAATTTTATTCAGACTATAACTTTTTATCTGTACGTTATTTTTCTGTGAAATTAATTTTGTATTTTTCTTTATAAAATTATCTACAACTTTCATGTATAAAGTTTCTTTATTTGAGGTACAAAAAGTGGAACCAAAAATAGGTCCCAAAATGAATAAAGAATGAATAGAATGTATAGGTATATTATCTGTATTTCTGACCTTATCTCCCCCTACTTTATTCCTGGTCGACCTATTCATCAAGACGCCTAGGTCTCGGGGTTTCGGGTCATAAAATATTTACAATATTTTATTCTTTTTCTTTTCTTTATTTATTCTATAATTTTGGCTTTAATTACAGCATTTTACACACTAATATGATGCACATGCATGGATGCTAAGATGATGATTTTAATGTTATATACAGGCATTTGCTAGGGTTTTTGGTGCCAAAATGATAGAATAAAGATGATGAAATGTGGATTCATCAATCATCTATTCAGGATTCTACCTAATTTTTGCATGCCAAAAAGGGACATCGTGACCATTACCAATATCACAAGTTATCCTTATATATGGAGAACATGCCCAAGACTTTTAGGAAACTCTCATGAAAGGCGGGCAAGCCTTAAGATTTCCTCCCAAACCTTCGAATTCATGTCTACTGATAATAATCACCAAAGGAATAATGGTGAGGGGTGCTCCTCGGATTCTTACTCCTACATCAGCTACATTCCCTCATTTAAGGTCTCCCTGGTTTTAGTCCAGAGGATTCGACCGGACCCACAAATTCCCAAGATCTTGGCTAGGTGGTATGAATACTATATCTATGTCAAAGCAATCTAGTAGATAGAAAGAAAAGTAAGTGTGGATTTCCCCAGAATCGACTCTGTTTTCAAGATATGGGATGATTGATTTCATCGATTACTTGATACTTTCTACATCCTAGACCATATTATGATTTCTCTAGTTCTGATGTCTTTCTCCTTTCGGGGCAAGGAAGACCTCCTTAGAGGGTACATCTAATTCTCTTCGATGTTTCGCATCCGGTTACCTATGAGGATAAGAGCGAGTGGGGAAGGACCAGGGTTGATTATGCTCTATCTATAATGAGCAAGGAAAATGAGTGAGGTCAGTCAAAGTAGGGTCGTGGTTTTCCATAGCTGGGTGTAGTCAATAGAGAGAGTGCCCCCTCAAGGGAAGGTTCAGGGTTAGGTCTCGAGGAGTATATAGAATGATGTTCACTTCCCTTCCGACCTCAATGGAAGAGAGAGAGAGAGGGTGGGAAAAAGTGATTAATAGTCATGTGAAGGGAAAGAGATCAAGCTCGATGCTTTGACTCATGGTGAGTTTTCTCATTTATGTAGCAGCAAGATATTTAAAGTAATAGTGTGCTTCAAAAGGGTACGATGAGGGAAAAATTTAAACGAGTTTGAAACAAGTGTGAGTAGTGTAATAGCTTCCCAGGGACCTCCTCAACGTAGTAAACTTTCCAAGGATTCTTTACTAGATAAGACAAATTAAATTCATGCAAGCTAAGAAGGCCCCATCCTCTAAAATTCTTGGGGAGGTAAAGAGTGTTCCAAGAGACGACGAGAGGCTTGCAAGTGCTAGAGACACGCTTCCAGAAGTAGTTGGAATGAATTGAGTCCAATTTCTTTAGAGAATAGCTAAGTATGAGATTTGATGAATAAAAAATATATAAAAAGTAGTATAAAGATTGTGTTAATGATAACATATCTAAAATATATAGGAAGGTAGATGCTCCTAATTACATGTTGCTAACGCAAGCAATTGTTCCCCCCCCCCCCCCCAAATGATTTCGATAAAAAGAGCAGGCACAAACCATGTCCCTAATAATTTATTGGCAAACTTCCTCTATAAAATTTATAAGTCAACAACATAATAGGCATTGGGATCCTCGTTATTCACCATCAAGAAGGAGGATTTATAAAATTAGCCTTCATTCTAGAAATCTTGGAGAATATTTTTATTATGGAATATATATTGTCTACCTCGAAGAATATTAAAAGGTCATTCAGAAATGTGGAGACTCGAGACTTCAATCAATCCCTTGATATGAGAATTTTAGGACATTCTATTAATAAAAGCATTGGCATATTAAAAGGAGAAGAGATGGGGTCTCTTTGCATTAGTCCTCTTATTAGAGAGAAAGTTTTACAATCAGTATCATCCTCATGTACCAACAGTCTTGTAGTGATAAGGATTTTCTTGATCTTATCAATTAGAGAATTGCAGAATTCGAATGAGCTTAGGCTTCTAAATAGGAAATCCTAATCGACCAAGTCGAACACTCTTTGGAGGTTAATCTTAATTATAATACTCTTGATTTTCCGCAACCTCCAGTCAACTATGATTTCAATAGCTATAGACATGATGCCTCGTGATGAGTGTCCCTTCAAGAAAGCAGTAAGTTGTTCAAGGGACATCATACCGTGACCTTCGTGTAATGGGGATTTTTTTGGTGCCAGTGTGATAACTACATAATTTGCTTTTCTTATCAAATCTTATTAAATCCCAAATATATTGGTAAAAAATGATTTAGAAGTCATCAGGACTTGGAGCTCTGTCTTATCTCAAATCAAACACAACTTTCCTAACATCAAGCACAGTGAAGTCTCTCGAGTAGATTTCCTGGTCAAAATTTTTGCTCGTTTCTGAAACATCAAAAGGGTAGCTAATGCTATTGGGAGATAAATTTCTTATAAAAGCTTAGGATGTGGTTATAGATGAGTGTTGGTACTGAGGATAAGGACTCATTCAAATTCATAGAAGTTAATACAACTTTGCATTTAGAAGCATGAGTATGCAAGAAGCGAGAATTATCTTCACCAAATCTTTTTCAGTCTTTCTTTATTCATCGTTGTAACAAGTCATTTAGCTCATGCTCAATTTATTGATCCTCTGAGTGAGCGTTGTTATGATCTTTCAAAATCAAGGTATTTGATCTATTATTTTCAGCCCTGCATTGTAAGCCAATCAATAACTTGTTTAGGTCTTACCTTTCTCTTGAAAGATTTGTAGCGAAGTAGATTGCATTGACTACTTTTAGTTTAGAAGCAAAAGTGCTTTGGCATTCTTCCAAGAGTCAGAAATAAGATCACTGAAACCATCATACCTTTTTTTGAAATGTTCTCATATTTGAATAATGGTATGAAGACAAGTTATAGTACCTGTTAAAAGTAAGATAGGGTTATGATATGAAAAAGTTCAAGGAAGGCCAATAATGTAAGGTTGATAAGATTCTAAGATCCAAGTATTAGGGAAAACGAAACAATCTAGCTGATATACCCTAGAATCAGGCGATCGTATATTCCACACAAGGCGGGAACACAGTCGATGTGTTGACCGCTCAGAAATCCAGATTAAATCAACAATTAACCCACAAATAATATCAAGTAATGGAAATCAAAGTGTGGAGTTAAAATTTATTATAACTCTACAAAATATGTGTATAGGGCAAGTACTGTAGAGTGTCGAACAAATGGAGCAAACATGTAGATCGGGGTAGTAATGCGCAGAAAAGGAATGTGTTACTTGTTTATATTTTTGGGTGTGGGTTTTTGTGTTTTATAATTTTTTATATGTTTATATTTTTCTTTTTATAATTTCTGATTTTGTATTTTGTTTTTTCAATAAATAATATAGCTATATATAGAGTATATATACAATATAGGAAGGAGAGAGATAGAATATATATAAAAATATGTAAAAATATGCAAAATACAGGAAATTAGATGTTTTTATGCTTTTTATATATTTCTAATGTTTTGGTGACTTTTATGTATTTTTGCTAATTTGTTTGGTAATTTTAAAGTAAAAAAGACTTAAAATAGGGAACAAAATCTATACTCGAAATTAAATTGAAGATGAAAAATAGTAAACATAGTGAAATTTCCCCATATTAATTTTAATATAAAGATAATAATGTATAGAAAATTCATAAAGTAATTTTTCTTGAAGTTTTTATGATTGTATATATTTTTATAAAGGTTTTAGAGTTTTCTATTTTTTTGAGGTTTCTTTTATACTTTGTAGTGATTTTAGTTTTGAAGGTTGAACATATGTAAATATGCAAAATATATTTTTTGGGGGAATTTTTCAAAACGTTTTTCTAATTTTTATGTATTTTCTATTGCAAAAAGGGATAAAAAGTGAAGTTTTTGATTTTTTATAAATAATAAATAGCTCCAAAATGCAAAATAGAAAATATGATGTGAAAGAGCAATGCAGCAGGAAGCTATGTCTGTTTTTTTTGGGATTTTTGAGTTAATTTGTTATTTAAAATATATAGAGAAATTATGCAAAAATACAAGGCCATACAAGGGTATATATGCAAATAGCTCAAACTTATGGGGCCAATATGAAATTTTACCAAAATGTTCTCACTTAATGTTAAAAAATCCGACTTAACAATAAATAACTGAACCCGTGAGGGTTTTATTGCAAATATTCCAAGTTTTATCGGTTAACCTTGACAAGGAACTTAATGCAAATAAACTAAGTACGGGGTCCATTTTGCAAATTGTACAAAGATAAATAAATGGCAGATGAAAGTTTAAGTTTTAATAATTAAATACAAAAAATGCCCAAGGGTGAGATTACAAAATACCCAAGGCAAAGGCACTAATGGACGGCAGATGTTAATCAACTTGACACGCGTCGCGCCCTGGAGCTCCGATACCGATTCGCGGATGCTTGGCTAGGATTAGATCATGGATCTTGATCGTGCAGTGATGGTTGGTGAGTCAAGGAAACGATAGATGTAGCGTCTGGGGCTCGGCCTTGATCTGACGGCAGTGAGGAGATAGGGAAGAACGGGGAAGAACTCCGGCAAGCCGAACTTCTCCGACCCCAATCCTCCTCCTCCGTGGCCTTTTGAAGCTCCAAGATGGACGAGTCGACTCTTGCGGTGGTCCTCAAAATCGCCTCTAGGCGTTTCCTTAAGCTTATGGACCTGCAAAAAGAAGGTGAAAGGGTTGAGGGCAAACTACCTCGACCCCGTAGCGGGGCAGAATGATGCGAAGTGGCACGGGCGGAGCTCCTTCGGTGAGGTGATGGAGGTGAAGGTGATGATCACCAGATCCACGAAGGATCTGGGTGAGTGGGCTGGCGCAGAGTGTTGGGAAATGAATGGGGAAGAAGTGAATGTGGTTGGTGAGTCGGGAAAACGGTCAGACACAGTGGAAATAGTTCGTTGGAGCTGAGCTCCGAGTAGTGAATGCGATTAAAAATTGATCTAATGATAGAAATCAGATCTAAGCTAGATTTACACTAGAAAATGCAATAAAAAGGGGGGGTATCTCACTGGTGGAACCGGGAGGAAGAACCTCGACGGCGCCAATGGCTGGAGGTGGTGGAGATTGCTCTGAAACAACCTAACCGTGACTACGAGGAGCGGGGGAACGTGTTGTCACCTTGATCTACCTTGGAGCTCGAAGAAGGAAGGATAGATCTGGTCAAAGAGGGTTCAAAAAATGAATGGGAAGAAGATGGGGTGTTTTGTACATGTGAGGTGGGCGGCTCCAAAAAATGATGGAGATCAAGAGAATCATTGATCCAATCCTCCAAGCAATCTATGGGCGTGTATGAGGGTACTTCAAGGAGAAAAAGTCGTGAAGGAAGCTCATCGATTGGGTGAAAGGATCGGCCTTGAAAAATCTGAAAAAACGGACAAAAATGAGGCTCTACAAAGAGTGGTAGGGGCTGGTTAGAGAGTTGATGAGGCGGCAAGAAGATCGGTGTGTATCGAGCGAATCGACAAATCAATCATCGATCTAATGCTTGGGCGTGTATGAGGGTACTTTTAGGAGAAAAATTCGTGAAGGAAGCTTAGTGATTGGGTAAAAGAGGCGGCCTCTAAAAATTTGAAAAAATCGACAAAAATCAATGTTCTGACACACAACAGAGGGGGTCAAACAACGTGATGAACAAGCTCCAAGGATCGAAGAAAATTGGGCCGATCCATGATCCATTCCCCAAGATATACCATGTGCGTGTAAGAGAGATATAAGGGGAGAAAAGTCAAGAAGACCGCATCATGAAACGATGCAAGATGTGTCCTCTAAAAGTTGGCGAAAACGGTCAAAAATGCAGTTCTAACAATGCAGAGGCTGGGCAGGGAGTTGACCGCGGGTCAACTCTCCGACTCTCCTAGTTGGTCCACGTGGACCAACAAAAAAGCCTGGAGAAATTAATTCAAAAATCAGTTAAAAATAGAAATCGATTTTATTAATTTTTGGTTATAAAATAAAAAAATATTTATTATTTTATAAAGTATTTTATTATAATTTTCATTTATTTTTTAGAGGTTAAAATTATAAGTTACCTTTTATGAGTTATATACAGGTATATTCATCTATATATTTTAATGTTTTATTTTTATTTTGTGTATTTAATTTTATTCTTTTGATTTATTATTTTATAAAATTTTAACTCAATTTTATAAACTTTAATATTGTTTTTTTATTTTTCTGATGTATTTTATACAATTAAATAAATAGTTGTACTTATTCTATAGGTATATATATAAGTATATCATCTATATCTTGTATACCGGTATTTTATTTTTATGTTTTATTTGTATTTTTATTACTGTTTTGATACAAACATGTATTATAAATAATATTTACAGAATTATAAAAATATAAAAATATAAAAATAATGAATAATAAATAAAATGAATATTTTAATCAGTATAAGTATACTGTAGGGGTCCAAAACTCAACTTTCCACCATAACTCATAAAATTATGAAACCACCTTCATTAAATAGTTATTAAAAATTATATAAAATTAAAGTGATTTTCATACATTTTGAGTTTTTATTTGATAGATACAGGTCTGGGAAGTTGGGATTTTGGAAACTTATTCAGATCAAAACTTTTTATCTGTACATTATTTTTGTATAAAATCAATTTTGTAATTTTCTATATGTAATTATCTATAACTTTAATGTACAAAGTTTCTTTATTTGAAGTATAAAAAGTGGAACCAAAATTAGGTCCCAAAAATGAATAAAGAATGAACTAAATAAAAGGTATTTTTATTATATTTTGGCCCTTATCTCCCCTACTTTATTCCTTGTCGACCTAGTCATTGAGATGTCTTGATCTTAGGATTTCGGGTCATAAAATATTTACAATATTTTATTCTTTTTCTTTTATTTTCTTTATTCTATAATTTTGTCTTTTAAAAACCATATTTTATACACTATTTACGCAATAATGCATGAATGCTAAAATGCAGTACATGCATTTACTAGGGTTTTTGAGTCTAAAATGATAGAATAAAGATGATGAAATGTGGATTCATCAATAGACTTTCCCAAGTCATAGGTGAGCGACAATATATCCATTTGAAAAGGAGATTTTGTATTTTGATGTCAGTCATATCAAAATGCATGAGCCCATTTACAAGTGGAGAGCATTTTGGCCTCAAGTGTGCCTCAGAATATATTGGATAATTAAGGATCTATAGGATTGTTGGGAAGTGATGTTAAAATCCCCCTTTAAGAAGCAAATCGGGTAAGTCATGCAAATGAATTCACCTATCAAAAATTCAAATTTGCACACATGGTCTCTAGGTCTATAGACACTAACATCTACACAATGAAAGGACATGAAGCAAAGTTGGAAATGATCCCTCTTTCAAAAAATGGAAGAAGTTTTGACAATAGCATTGGTCGTGTTCCACTGAGTGAGGAGAGATCCACTTCTACCAAAGATGGTTTATATGTTTACAACCATCCATCATGAAGGCTATCAGTCAAATTTAGTGATGGAGAAGAGGATTTAGTCTCCTGGATGAAAATAATATCTAGCCAATGTTTGTTGGATACGCGTAGGATGATATTAACAAAGGATCTATTGTTTAGTCTTTTTGCATTTCAAGATCATATATTAGCATCAATTAAGTAAACAACAATAGGAGACTCGATCAAGAAGAGATCAGAAAAATGTAAGTCCTGCTTAGAAGCTAGAGCCTTCACTAAAGGAATATGGAACCCAATACTTTGTAGATAATCATCATAAAAATTTTTCAAAATAAATGAGGTAAAAGGTTAGTACATGGGGTTTTTGCAGTCGAAGGGGAGTCTCCAACTACGTAATCTCACCCGAGTGGGACTTTATTGCAAAATCCTTGCTAGCAGTTGATTCCATATGGTTTGTGGAAAAGATGAAATCATCCAAAGCCTCCCTGATGAATCTTAGATTCATCATCTTTATTTCTATTAATTATCCATTTAATTTAAATTAATTAATCAACTTATCAATTAATTAACTTGATTTAGTATTTTACACCTTGTAAATAATTAAAATTAGTTGATGTATATAAATAAATACATATTTTCTGTGTTTAAAGTTTCCTTTATTTTATGTGTTTTCATTATTAAAAATCCCATAAAAATTATTTTAATATTCTATATATTATTTTGTATATTATTCACTAAATAAAAATACAAAAAAATTATGAAAGAAATAAAAGAAGTATTTTTATTCATTAAAAATACTTACAAAAATATTAAGTATGTATATATGATGTATTTTAACTTTGAGTTATACATGAAAGTTGTATATCTTAAAAAATTATGTAACTTTCATGCAGAATAATTTTTATTTTGACACTATTTATTATTATTTTATTTTTACAAGTTTTATTTGATGTCTTAATTTTTTGATTATGCCATGTGGCTTAATCAGAGGCCACCATGTGACCGACCCTTCAATGGCACATGCCATCATTGTTGACCATCTTATCATCCTGATTAGACTACCCTTAATAAATCCAACTTACCTTATTTCTAACCATCTGGTCTTTTTGATCAAGTAAATCTCCTTCGTCCACAAGCCCCTTCTTCTCTTCTCTAACGTCTGATCACTTTAGATCAAATGGTAGTTGTATCATCCCCTTTATCATGTAGTTGCCTTTGCGAAGGGTTGCGTCCCTTCACTTGGCAAACTTCATCCTTTTTCTTTGGTCATTCCACGTGTCCCTTCCTTTTGTATCCGGCATCTCTCCGCTCTTCGTTCGACCCTCATTCATGCCAACCTCCAAGTCACGACCACTCTTATGTGACCTATTTGGAGGTAGTTAAAACGACCTCCATTCAACGACCTAGAAACCTCCCCTTCAGCAATAAAAAACCCCTATCTGACTAACAGTTAAACTATCTACCCTTGCGTGAAGGTCTCCTAGAGCTAAGTCTTGTTTCTAGTATCAATGTGAGAGAGAGGTTGAGAACGACGATGGTGAATACCCTCCAGCGAGATCCTAGACACTTTGGCCAAGTTGTAGCGAGCCCCTCTTGTTGCTCGATCTTCAAGGTGTGCCATTGATGAATCCACGATTCATCGCCTTTATTCTTTTATTTTAGCATTATTTCCTTAGTCAAATACATGGAAATACCCACTAATTTCATGAAGTTATCATTTTGCATGCATTTGTTAATTATTCGTTTTTAAAGCTTTTTTCTATTCAAATAAAAGAATAAAGAAGAAAAGAAAAATAAAATAAAATAAAAAATAAAAATAAAAATAAAGGATGTATTTACGAAATAAATGCAGACTGACACGAACCTCGAGAGAAGGTCAAGACTTGACCTAATCGACCATGAATAAAGTAAGAGGATATAGGGTCTTTAATCCAAAAATCCAAAAATAATTTATAAATATTTTTCCTTTTTATTTTTGAATTTATTCTTTATATTTGTATAAAACCTACACTATTTTATTTACATATAAATTAACCTCACATTAAATATTTTCTTAACTAAAGTTTGTAAATAAAAATGTTTTCTAAATAATAAAAATAATTGCAAAGTAAAATCATGTATAGAATAAAAGTATCCACACTTAGAAAAAGCTATAAAGTGACAATTGAAAGACCAATTTCGACTCCATATCAACTCAAATCAAATCAAACTTACTTCCAATGTACTCGAAATTAAATTATCTTTAAAACGTGATTTTATATTTTTTTGAGTTATGGTTGAAAAGCTGGTTTCTAGGGTGGTTTTTGTAATTTGACCATTTATTTATTATATTTATTGTATTTTTTATTTATTTTTATACATATTATATTTTTAATAACTGTAAATATTGTTCACAGTAATTTAAAATAAATATTTTAAAAAAATGTATATAAAACTATTTCCTTATTTGTACATGTGTATAATGTACATTGTGTATATATGATATGTATAATATTAACCTCCTTATATAAAAACCACAAAAAAATAATGTCTAACATCAATTAATTAAATTTATATAATTATGAAAATTTGATTGATTGATTTATTTGATTTGAAAAACCACTATATATATAAGATTTGATTGTATATCTTAAACAACCGCCATTAAGGTGGCTACTTAACTTTTTACAAATGAATTATTTTATTTAATTGCGATTTTTATTTTTAATTAATTAATTAATTATATTTAATTAAACAACCACTAAACACCTTCCTTTTTTGTACATATCTTACTTTTTTGGATTTCTACTTCTTTTTAATGGGTTTTCTCTCCTTCATTGTTCTTTGATCAATATTTGGTGGAGAAGGAGCCTCATTCTCGAAATTTTATCGGTCGATAGAGGAGCCCGGCCCCCGAGCTATCAAGTGACAGTGGATCGGTTGTCGTTGAGGCCATCATGACACCCGTCTACCTCAGGTTAGATCTAATTTTTCTGCATATTCCATCTAAAGTAATCGTAGAGTAGTTTTTAGTTTCAATCTCGTTATAGATCTACATTCGTAGTTTTAATCTTTCATCAATGTCGATCCCAATCTCATTTCTGATTTTTCAGTCATCTCTTGGACCTCTCCGTTTCATGTTCTACCGTAAACGATATCTCACCTCCAACCATGCATGGTGGCTCGAGACCCAATTCCGATCCCTCACCTCGATTGGAACCTCGCTCATTAATTCCTCTATGATTTTGGCGAACCAAGTCATGTGCTCGTGTCAATTTTTCAAATTATTTTATTGCAGGGTAAAAAATAAAAATTAATATTTCATTTTTTTCTTGATCCTGCAATCTCATAAAATAATAAATAATATTTCATTATTTTATCTCTAATGTTTTTGTTACCGGAATAAAAAATAATAATTTATTTATTTATTTGCAGATTTACAATAAAAAATAAAAAATATTTCTTTTTATTAATAAGGATTATTTTGCAGGTAAAAAAATTTTGCAAAAAAATGTTCACTGTTTATAAAAAATAATAAATAATAAAAACGGTTGGGAGCGACAGCACTCTAGCCGCCGTCGCCCATCTCCGATTCACCAGTCATGCGAAGGCCGTGTGTTGCCCTCCATTGCCTCGGCACAAGCCACGACCACTAATTGACATCTCCGCTCCGCCGACCGTGCGAGGGTGTGTGTCACCCTCCGTCGCCTCCGCAGGAGCCATGACCACCAGCCCTACTTTCGTCGTCCTACAACAAGAACGAAGTCCATCGGGAACATAAAAAGTGGATGAATTTCATACACACCCCTGGAGTTCTGAGATATGCTTACAAGCCCCTTCCTCCTTCAAGTCACATGCAACACGCCATCCCCCACTGGGTAAATTGCACTGTGCCCCGACATTTTTATTTTAATTTTCCTGTACAAACTTTAGATAATTGCATTTTCATCCTGTGTTTCCAGACTTGTTTTTCATCCTTTTTCGTATTAAAATCAATGTTTTTAGTAAACAATAAATTCTTAAAATTCATGTTAACTGCCTACTTGTGAGTTTTTTGTTGTATATAATTTTCATGGCATTTTGACTTTATTTTCTAATTATAAAAAAAAAATAACTTCATTTTTCTTTGCCTGATATTTGAAAAATCATTAAATGTCTGAAAAATTCCAAAAAAATAGAGTATATTTCTTTTTCCGTCTATTAATTTCCAGCCAATTTTTACGCATTGATTACATGTTAAACCCCTAAAAATTACAAAACACTCAAACCTTAAAATAATTGTAGACAATATTGAAAAATAAAAAAAATACGTTTTTGGTCTCCATTTGTAGAAACTTTCTTCTAGTTTCCAAGAAAAATTATTTTCATAAATTTTTCATTTAAACTCTATTTTTAAATTGCTAAATACACATGTCTAGTGAAATTTGCACTTTCTGGTTTTTATAAAATCATTAAAAATTTTAAAAAATATCTGAAAAATTACCAAAAAATATTTAAAACCCAAAAAATATTTTCTTTAAAAATTTTGAAATTTTTTTATATATTAGAAACATCCAAAAAAAGTCACACTTTCTTTACTTTTGTGTATAAATTTGATTTTCGAATTTCATTTTTAAAATAAAAAAAATACATTTCTAAAATGAGGTGTATGGGGCTGCCCCTGGCTGCCCCCGCCCCATTTTTCATCAAATTTTTTAATTTTTTTTGAAAAATATCACCCATGTATATTCCTCCCTATATCCCTCCTACATGTCATTCGAATTTTGTCAGAAATAGAGATTCGTATGCCCTCCATCTAGAACATGTACGATTACAACGGTTCTAATACTTTTAAAATTACTTGAGGGCACATGAGTCTCTGTTTCTGACGAAATTCGAATGACATGTAGGAGGGATATCGGGTGAATATACGTGGTGATATTTTACAAATTTCAAAAAAATAAACTAAAAAATTTAATAAAAACACAAAAACAAACACAAAAATATAAAATAAAAAAAAATAAAAATCATTTTTGAATTTTTCACTACCAAGTTTTTCATGTGCTCCTTATGTTCAACCCATGGAGCTATATCAGGTTAAAACCATAGATAGACCACCTCAGATTTTATTGTATATCATTTTCTGGTTGATTGTACAAAATTTTCTGGATTTAATTTCTCAGTTGACTTGAAGGATATGGAAAAATACTTAAGAGCATATGGAAGCGTAAGGATTGCATCGTATCCGATCGGTAGTCACATTAGTCGCTCCGGGCAGCGGAAATTAAAATTTTCCATACGATGAAACCACATGATCCAAGAACACTTCTCAGATCGTTTCATCTAAACCACAAACAAGTATTAGGATTACCACTTGAAGTGTTGTTGCGATCGAGTCTCTAAATGAAGAGACCTCCTGTCTCAAGTCTGATCCTACGGAGGAGACACATGCGAATGTGTTGATGAAACACGTACTTATTGCAATCCATGTTGATGATCCAAGTGGATAATCTCATGATCTCGTCAAACGAGATCCGATGTCTTCTTCATGATCGAGGCTCATTGAAGTAGATGGAGATCCACGAGCAAACAGTCCGGCAGAATAACGACGATGATGCGAAGAGAGCAACTCTCTCTAGGGCTCCATGGTGGATGACCACAAAGAGAGAGAGAGAGGGCATGTAGATAATGAGAGAGAGACATGTTGTAAACTTGTTGTGTGTGTCTAAAGAAGAGCAAAGGAGGTGCCTCTCCTTTTATATTATTTTGGGATCCATGGATCGCAATCCATGGACAACACAAATCCAATGGCTCACATTGATTTGTGTTTCTTTAAGTGGCTATGATCTTGTTGTTAAAAAACACAACAATAATTCGTTGCCTTTGAAATAAATTAAATATATTAAAATCAATCAATATATTTCAATATAAATCAAAGAAACAAATATGGAATATCTTGGAAAGAAATCAAGTCTCCTTCCATGTATAGGGTGGACGAACACCACCTTGGAGAGTTCAAGTTGGTCGTCGATTCATGTATGGAATGGATGTTTTTTCATTCCAATTAAGTTTAGATCTTATATCTCACATAATATTCCACATATGCAACAACTTTTGTTGCAAAAATTATACACCAAAAATAATTCCAAATTATTTTTTGAACATTGCAATCATGCCATTGGAAATTTGTGAATCTCATTCACAACCCAAAATAAAATATAAATTACATTTTCAATTTAATGTCCATTGTGAATGCAATTCACATCAATATTTAATTAACAAATGTAAAACAAATAGCTTTCTCTTATATATTATAAATCACATTTATAGTATATATGATTATTATGCTATCCACATTATTCATATCCATGATAATCAAATCATATTTAATCATCTTGGATCTCTATTAGCATGTTCTCAATTAATATGAATCGCATTCACATTATTTACATATTTGATAATTAAATCACATTTAGTTATCTTAGATAACTCTCTTTGTAATTGATGAATCTCATATTCATCACTCTAAATCTCATCAATTAAGCTCAAATCCCTCAAAATCATCAGCATTTCTTCATTTATTCTGCATAATTAGCATTCATACATGTTTTAATAAGAATTGCATTTTAGCACGAATTTCTGCACAAAATAAGAAGCCAAAAATCCAAGCCAAAATTGACCTATAAATAGCCTAACTTCACCAATTTTTTAACTCATTCATGCTTACTCCGAATGACCCAAAACCACTTCCACTGTGTACATATCACTAACAAGAATAAATGAAAAATACAAAAAAAATCACTAACTCAAATAAGTGGACCAAAAACCCAAACCCTTATTTCAAGATTTCCGGACTAAAAACCTCATATCTTCCTCATCCAATGTCTGTTTTAATCCTACTCACTTTTGAACTAATGTACATTCAATTATCTTCAAAACAAGACCAAGTTCAAGTGATTGGAGTTCATGTGTGAAAGATGGGGTTTGGGCCTCTTTTGTACATTTTGTATTTTAGTTCTTTTTGACCTATTAGTTTATGTACATATTTAACCTATTTTAGTTTGTTTATTTTTCTTTTGTCTTCTTTGATAAAAGTTTTACTAAAATGCACAAAAATCCAAATCCAAATTGAGCTTGAAATCAAAGAAACAAATTGGGTCTGAGTCTTCACTAACCAACTGTACAAAATTGGTCTTTTTCTTATTTTATTTTATTTCTTTATTTTTCTTAATTAATAAAAATCCAAAAAAATAGATTAATGTGTAAATATCTATATTTGATATTTCCATATTTTTTCCGGATTTTTATTTGCTTTAAAATGACATAAAAATTATAAAGCAAAAATCAAGGTATTCTATGTACATGGGATACCCCAAAAATATCACTTTATGCAATTGATCGATTTTGGTTTTGATGTCCTCATGAAAGTTGTAGATGTAGATCTCATCAAGACAGGCAATTTTCGTGGAGAATTTTTTTCGATCCGAGGTCGTTTGCTATTTATTTTGCATTTTACAAAATCTTTATTTTTCGAATTTTGTGGTGCTGACACCTGACCGCTCCTGGAGCCGCCACATGTCAGCCATTTTTGGCATTGTTATATTTCGTTTTTTATAAAAAAAAAATTTAAAAAGCCATGCACGTGCAACGCATGTGCCTTCTAGGCAGGCGCCACGCACATGCACTACCGGCTCTTTACCACCCTGCTGCCACGTGCCATCTCGGTGGCCGTCCGATCTCGACCGATCAGACGGCCATCCGCCATCGTCTCCAGGGCCACCTTTCCCAATCGGTCACCTCCCTCTTCCCCGAAATCTCCGCCGCCGCCTACGAGACCCCTCATCTCCGACCACTACCAGATCTCATCGAATCAATCAAATCTCACCAGCACTCCTTCCTGATTCGCCTCATCTCCGATTGATCCCCCTCCCATCGGATCTCGTCAAATCACCACCCCGTGATTAGCTTCCTCTTCAGACCAAACCCCCTCCACTATTTAAGAACCTCCGCTACCCGACCTTCTACCCATCCGCCGATACCCCTATTTTCAAAGATTCCTCCGGTGGTGACAGCCCGGAGGATCCTCATCTCCAGCGAGATCCGAGGGACTGCTCCCTCGTCGCAGCGCACGGCCGAAGTTCCACCATCAGGTTGTTTCTGCCCTGCTCCGGTGTTCGTCACCGTCAAGCCCCGATCAACGTCAACAATCACCACCTCACTGCTCCACGCTTCGCCGTCGAGCCTCCGTGATATTCAACCTCCGCCCAACGATCTCCGGCCGACTACGCTCACCTCCACCTACAGGTTTCGCCTGCTCCTTCACCGGCTTCATCACCGGTCGCCTGGAGCTCCTCCTTCACAGCCAAGGCTCCAGGCGCCTCCAACAGCGGCCACTTCGACCCTCCACTAGCGGCGCCGGTCCCCTCTTCCGCCCCTCAAAGCCACCGCCTTGGCTGGGCTCCACCTCCTCCGCCGTTATCGCCACCGGGCGCTAGGCCCAAGACCCCTGCCACATGCAGCGCACGTGGGGGCGGAGGGACGTCAACGCTTCCATCATCCCTGGGTCACGTGCATTGCACGTGCCTTGGGTAATTTGCAAGGACCTCCCCAAGCGATTTCCATATTGCAGTCCAGTCCAGCCATTCCAAGGGCATGTGCCCCTTGGAAAATTTGCAGAAAGATCCCCCTCGCTATTGGTAATTAAATCTAGATCCCCCTACATTTCTATATTTATTTTTAATTATTTAATATTACATTGGTACCCCTATACTCCCCCTCTGTTTTATACATCTCCATGACATTATTTTATTTATCCAAAAATAGCATGATGTTTGTCCTTTAATTCTCGACATCTTGACATATCGTGGATATTTTTGTGAGCATTAGTTAATTAGTAAATAATTGTTTTGTGAAAAATTGTATATTTTCCCCATTTCATGCTCTGAAATTTTTATTTAATTAACCGTTGCTATAAAAATTATCGAAAAATCACATATTATAGAATTATTTGTACTTGACAATGTTTCCAAAAAGAATCGCATTTGCAAGCATAGTTTGTCTTGTTAAAAATCATTTTGCACATTTCAGTGTTTGATTTTTAATAGGTATTGAAAATAGTATTTTCGAGGTTTAGGATTTTTCTGAGATCAATCACCTAGTGATAGATCTTAGATAATTTTTTTCCTTGAAAATCATTAGGTTTAATATTTATTATAATTAAATATTGAAATTTATTTTGTTTGCATTTAAAAATTCATAAAAAATTTCATAATGCATCCAAAAATATAAAAAAATACAGTGCATTAATTTCATCATAATTTGCATCTTGGCCAAGTTTCATAATTTTCGAACATCGTTTGAGCGTAATTTACATTTTAGTCCCAAAAATAGGCCAAAATTGCATTTCGCATCCATTATTGCATTAAAAATTACAAAAGAAGACCGCCTCGAAAATTGCACATGGATTTTGATAGACATAATTCTAGGTTGTTCCTTTGCCTCCTCGTGTTCGACCTTGGGACTTGTCCAAGTAAAATAAATATAGAACCACGAGATTAAAAATTGAATACAAATTTATGGTTATTTTCTTGTCCGATTCCGATTGCCGCCTACAACGAAACGACAAATCATTATTTTTACGCACGATCAAATGCACATCACATATATCTTTTAACACATACAATTTTTGAATCGTCATTAATATGAATCAAATTCATATTATTCATGATAATTGAATCACATTCAATTATCGATTTTCTCAATGTTCGGATACATATATCAACAATGAAGTTATCTTGAACTCTTTCAAGGATAATGCGCTTTCTCCGTAGATATTTGGAGATAAGGACATGGTGATTGTATTGTTCCACGTGTAGTGACTTGGATATTGAGATCACATCTCAAATCTAGATCTTGTAGACCTCTCATAGATGCTTGATTAAATCAAGACCACAAATCTAATCTTCTTATTGTATCTGAATCACATTCAGATCACAGTCTAACATTTGGACCAAGATCATATTACTTCTCTACTGAGAGGAGTCACTAAAATTCAGACCCGTTTCATCACTCCTTAGGAATGGAAGTGTCATGTCTATACAACCATTTATGATCACATCACCCTCGGGTATTCCTAATACATGTACATCCTGCATAATGGAAGACCCAAAATAAACCCGAAGTATTAGATCTATTTTACACTGTCTACATCATGGTTTTATCATTAAGTTTCTCATTTGATCATTGGGAGTTGGTATTGATCATATACTTTCCAAAAGCATATATTATACCTAGATCTTGATCATATACTTTCCAATAGTATATATCAAGCCTGCAAATTTAGTCAAGCTTCCAAAGCGAGACAACCGTGCACAGAATTTGATTCTTCCCAATATCTCATGAGTGAGTTCATGTCTTCATGTTCAGTAACTGAACAGGTATGATCACTTTGACAGATCATATTACTCATATGCCCTTGTATGCACACTAGCATATCGGTGTATAGACCTTGATTTGGTCATCAACCTATTGGTATGCCAAATGTACACACTCAGACATATAGGAACGCATCTATCTCCAATCAGAGGATGCATGCTATATTGTGACATCATACGACATAGGAATTTGGTTATCTCGATCTCGTTACGTCAACTCTTTGATCTAACTTATCTAACACTTTCGAATCTCTATTCCTATGCATAGGACCAACATCAAGAGGTCGGTTAGATATCATCCTTCAGAGAAAGGATTGACATCTCTGATGAAACCCGATTTCATCATCATAATTTCCCATTATTAACCCCCTTGCTTAAACATGTGTCAATAAAACCCAGTTAAATTCTTGTAATTATCATAGTCCTTAATAAATTAAAAACCACAAAAAATTAAAAAATTAAATCTGTGGTATTTTTAGCCTTAAAAATACCTTTAAAAATATTTCGAGTCTTTGTTTGATCTCATCTCCGGTTTTGGTCAACATGAAACTTGTAGATCTCGTCAAGATCTACAGCTTTCATGTTTTGAGTTTTCTCAAATTCGGCCAAATTAACCCTAAAAAATCAAGAATACTCTCTGAATAATCTGATTGGGCCACGTGGCCCAATTTGGGTGAGCCACGTGGCCCGCTCCTTCTTGCAGCATCCGCCCGCGTTCCTGGCCATTGGATCTCTTTCAGATCCAACGGTTCCGCCTTCTCCACGTGCGCCTCAGTTCTCAGCCGTTTGATCATACCCCTGGGCTCATCTATGCCATCCGTTAGCGCTCTCACCAGAGCTTGACACGTGGCGCATCTTGCGCCCTTCGATCGCTCCCCCGGCTATTCCATCTCAGCCGCTCCTTCCTTTGACGCCCCTTAGCCCTCTGATCGACATCTTCTTCGCATCACAACCGACCGCTAACGCGCATGCCTCATCACGACACCTGGCATGATACTGACGCTTCGATCGCTTCGAATCGAATCTAATTGCAACCGTCGCTTCGCGCCCAAATGCCCACCGTTGGATCTCCAGATCCAACGGCTGAGCTTCATCGTCAACCTCCCGACGCCCACCTTCCACACGTTCTCCACCTCTCACATGAGTTGGCCCCTTTCCATTTTACTCGAGTCTCCAGCCACCACCTCCACTATCTGGAAGCTCCACGACCATCGCCACTCCATCGTGATCTTCGCGAGTCGCTCCACAATCCACAAACCTCCTCCCAGTCGCCCCATTTCTTCGTCGAAACCCACGTCTTCACCGCCGAAATCACCTTCGTTGCTCTTTAAAAACGTTGCCTCCCCCTTCGTTCGCCCTTGTCCACCTTTACGCGGGAGAGGGCCCAGCCCTCCTCCGTCTCCCTGTGACAGGGGGAGGCGGAGCGATTGAGCAATGACGACCCTTCCACCCCGGTGTCAACCCTCCGTCGTTCATGGCGGAGATGCGGTGCTTCCAGCCGCTTGAGCTGCACCGACCGGCTGACGGTGTCCAGCGAAGACCAGAGCTCCGCCATAGAGCTCGCGCACAAGCTCTCCGCACCACCCGACCAAGGTAAGCTTCTTCGGATCACCTTTGTATTTTTCTTTATCTTCTCTTAATTCTGTAGGCCATTACACCTCTGTTCACCTTTCATTAACCCCCTTTCGAGCTCCGCCACTCTTCCTCCTTTCACGCGCCGCCTCCGACAGCACCCTTCTCCCTCTTCCATGCCTCTCCACAGCCGACCCATCTCCTCCGCTACCCAGGGCGGAGGAGCTCCGAGCTCCTGCTTCCTTCGCCCACTTGAGCTCTCACTCCACTCACGCACACACTCCACCTTGTTTCGTATAGGTTTATACCCATGCAGGTGCTTAACTCCTCAATGATCGGAATCTTCGCCGGAGGGATTTCGAGCAACTCCGCCTCTGTCTTTCAGACACGCAGTCACCTCCATGACGCTCAGAAGATTCCCTTGAAGCTCCAGCTACATCGCAAACCCTTCACGGATCTCTGGGGATCTGCATCGAGCGACTTAAAAGGTGGCGGAGCTCGGTAGGCTTCGCTGGAGTTCAGTTCCCGCTGCCAGCTGCCAAGGAAGATGAAGGAGCAGTGACCGTTGGATGCACCTCACCGGTGTTCATCCAACGGTCACAATTCATCCACGTCGCCAGCAAGGAGCCACCTCCAGATGCCGTCGGATCTTTGAAGATCGGACGGTGCACAATCTCCCACGTGGCGACGCCAGACCTTCCCTGAGCCTAGCATCCGAGCCTCTAGGCTGGGATGCTCCCTAGCCTACGCCGAACCTGCATCGAGCCCGAGCCTAACGTACGAGCCTAGCCGAAGCAGCCCGAGTCTCTCCCGAGCCTGACCAGACCCCCGAGCCTGGATAGAACATGCCAAGCACGCGCCATTTGGGAACTTTGCAGAGACGCCATATGACTTCTCCATATTTGCAGAAAGGTCCTGACTACACGTGTCGTACCACGTGCGCCTAGGGTATTTTGCGTTTTAACCCTTGCGGGTTTAAATAATTGCAAATATATCCCCACGCGTGTGGTTTATTTAAAGGGAAGGTCCCGAGCTTTTTCATAATTGCATGTTAGTCCCTCCCAGGGACCTGTCTGTAGTTTATTTTCATGTTTTCTTTCAGTTATGCCCTTGCTTTCCTTCATGCATATCTTGAGCATCGTAATTCTGTTTCAGTTGATTTCAGTTTCCTTTCGAAGCTTGTTCGTTGTACTTCTTAATGGCATATTAAATTTCATGTTTTGGACACTTGAAATTTTATGTATTATTTTATTCGCCATGTGTCTCTTATTATTAACTTATGCCTTGTTCACATTATCGATCAAGTTTGACACTTTAAGCAAATCTGAAATTGACTCCTATTTAATTTGCTCATCATATTTACTCTGACTTAGGGCATATTTACATTGCACTTCCTTGCATTTATTTGCATGATAAAAATTGATAAAAAAATGCATGTTTATTTTTAATGCATTATATTATTGTGTCTCTGCATGCTTTGACCTATGATGCTTCAACTTCACGCTTAATTAAATAGATGAAAATCCGATTAATACGAAAGAGGCTTGTGTCCCTGAGTTCGACCTTGGTTTCTTGCCAAGTAAAAAAAATAAAAACATGACCATCTCATTCTTACTTGACATATATCAATCAGATGGTCTCTTTGATGAGCCCGAATTGGCCCGACTGCTACGACAATTTCCAAGTGTTAAAAACACACTTTTAAAGGGTCGATTTTTCGGTTCGTCAAATGGCGTCGTTGCCAGGGACATGGCTCATTTCTTATATTTTTGTGTATTTAATTTAGTGTTCCTTTTTATAGGTCAAATGTTCGCATATTTTACATTATAAAATTTTTCTTTTTTATTTTGATCTCTAACAATTGTTTTTGTGGCAGGGCCCTTGATGGTTCAAGGAGGCGAGGAGCAGGATGCTACCCGATGTGAAGAGCCGCAGAAGCACGTTTGGAGTACGTCGAGAAGAAAGAAAAAAAATGTCTTGCATTTTTTTCCCATGCATGAACTTGTAATAATTCGACTTTTACAGCGGTTTTCGATCGAAGACTCGCGAACGTAATCGAACGATAGTGGTTGTGTGGGGATCGTCTCCACTTGAGTGTCGATCTAGGACCAGGCACGCGGCTCTTTGAGAGGTTTTTATTTTCCATATCTTTATGTGCTTGCTCGTAGGTAGGACACACTAAAATATAGACGCACATAATCTCGTCTCACTTAGTCAAATTTAATGGATATCATTCCCCGCTAATAGATGCATGATTAGGTGCGGCTTTTTATCGACTTGCATACATATATTGACTTTGTTTTTTAAAACAGTCCAAGTTTTCACGTATTTCTCGTCAAATCACTGCATGTTTTCTCGCTTAGCTTAGATCGCGGTTTTCATTGAATGCACGGCTTTTTCTCGATTTCTCCCTCCTAGCTTGATCACCTAGGTTAATTGAAAAAGAGAATGAATGGTAGACAATGATTTCTTGATTTTTGGCCTAACCTTAGTTCAGTGATAACCTTAAATAAAATTGGGACTGTTAATTGCAAGTCAACCTAAAATGGAGTAAAACTTTGGTTTTGGGAGAGCAACACCCTCGCGTACGCTTTGATTTTCACTTCACATTTTCTTCGCGTAACATCTAATGCTTTATCACCAATAAAACCGACTAGATAATAAACCAACCTCGGTTGGTTTCATGTGTGAGTTGGTGAAATTAAGGGTCCTGCTTGCTTTAATACACTCCCCAGAGCCTTAGTCACTCCATTCATCTCCGTAGATTCAAACCGCTCACTTGTAAATCCATTCCTCTTCTTCGTTCCCCTTGGGTCCCTCCCAACATCAATTTCCATCTTTATACTTAGGCTAATCTCAGCCTAAGTATAGGGGGCCCGAGTCCCTGTGATTTCTCTACTCATCTTTCCTTGCCTTTATACTTAGGTTATTTCTAACCTAAGTATAGGGGGAGCCCCTCTTAGCTCCCGTATATTTCTCTATACTTAAATGGACCTATGGACTTGTATCATCTAGTGCTATGAGGACATAGCAAAGTTTAAGGATAGGGGGGTATACCGTATATACAATTTACTTACTTTAGCTATAATCTGAAAAATTTGAAAAAATTTAAAACTCTTTTGGCTAAAGTAAAATTCTTTGGACCAAGAGGACTCAAATGTTTTCATGGCTTTTTCTATATTATGTTACACTATTTTGATAAAAAAATTTTTGAAAATGATTTTTAAAATGAGATTTTCTTGTTTTGAAAAATCTTTTGAAAATGTTTTGAAAATCTTTTATTTGTGTGACATGGTTTTGAAAATTTTTTTATCTCTTTTTAAGAAAAGTTGAGTCTAACTTGTGTTTTAACTTTAAACTAAAATCCATAAAAATGAGCAAAATTCATAAAAAAATGTGTTTTTGAATGAAGGAGTTGGATTAATCCTCTACACTTACACTTCCACCCAAGATCTGAAATGATCAAGGAAACTTAACTTTTTGAGGTCTTTGAGATTTTCGGTTAACCAGCCTTAGCCATCAGGGTCTTAGACTTAATCATCCATATTTCCCTAGGTCTCTAGATTTGCATGCTATATTCCATGCTTAGTCTCAGACATAAAGAATATGATCAGCACATCACATGCACGACTGCGGTTTTTGATGAGATGAGTTGACTTTTTACCTGAGGGATTGGGATGAGGGATTCGAGTTTGGATTTGATCTAATGATGCTCGAGGATGGGATAAAATCTTTGAAGGCTTCATGAAACATGAGTGTCAGCAATTTAGCCAGTAAGAGAACTTGGTTCTTATACTAATCTCTTGATATTGACCTAAGTTCCAGGGTGTGATATAAATAAAAAAATGTTGATCAGTGTGCGCCAACTCTTGGTAAAAGCAGTGGAGCTAGCCACAAATTATACAAGTCAATGAAATTTCAAAGAAAAGCTCTCATTCCACAAAGTTACATATCAAAGAGCTTCCACCAAAGGCGAGCGCTCCCAAACTTTTCAAGTGTCACTTGGACCACTGCTATTAGGACCAGGAGTCGGGCTTCCACCAAAAAAGGGCTCTGCATCGTAAATGCTACAAGTCTTGGTGTCGAAGGTACGATAGGTACTCAAAAAAGACACACCCCGGTGTACTCCCAGGAAAACAAGCGCAGACGACTCCAACTTCTCTTGACGGACGCACTGATCAACACCAAAAAAATGTGTTGAGTAAAAGGCACTAGAGAGAATCCATATTCCAATGAGAGGGAGAAAAGAAATGACACAATCCCATGCCCTCCATTACTGGCCTGCCATCTACATTTTCTAAGTCTGACAACTAAAGAAACGGTGGAATGGATGCAAGATTTGATTTATTCCCTAGTGTTGAGGATTGGGTCCTTAGGAGAATTTCTCGGACCAAGACTTTGGATGACGATTTGACTCTACTCTCGAAATTGCAGTCAACACTAAATGTCATATCCTTTAGATTATATGTACATCAGAGAGAGTCTGGAGAATTAGAGGAATTGGGTACCTCTTGGTTAAGGCTGGATTGAACTCGAGAATTTTGGACCTCTAAGGATTGAGTCGACTTGAACAGATTGGATCATGTACTCACATGCACAAGGGGGTTAATCCAGCTTATTCATTCTCTTTGATGCTCGAGGACGAGCATAGTTTAAGTATAGGGGGGGTGATGAAACCCGATTTCATCATCATAATTTCCCATTATTAACCCCCTTGCTTAAACATGTGTCAATAAAACCCAGTTAAAGTCCTGTAATTATCAGAGTCCTTAATAAATTGAAAACCACAAAAAATTGCAAAATTAAAATCTGTGGTATTTTTAGCCTTAAAAATACCTTTAAAAATATTTCGTGTCTTTGTTTTATCTCATCTCCAATTTTGGTCAACATGAAACTTGTAGATCTCGTCAAGATCTACAACTTTCATGTTTTGAGTTTTCTCAAATTCGGCCAAATTAACCCTCAAAAATAAAAAATACTCTCTGAATAATCTGATTGGGCCACGTGGCCCAATCTGGGAGAGTCACGTGGCCCGCTCCTTCTTGCAGCATTCGCCCGCGTTCCTGGCTGTTGGATCTCTTTCAGATCCAACGGTTCCGCCTTCTCCACGTGCGCCTCAATTCTCAGCCGTTTGATCATACCCCTGGGCTCGTCTATGCCATCCGTTAGCGCTCTCACCAGAGCTTGACACGTGGCGCATCTTGCGCCCTTCGATCGCGCCCCCGGTTGTTCCATCTCGGCCGCTCCTTCCTTTGACGCCCCTTAGCCCTCCGATCGACATCTTCTTCGCATCACAACCGACCGCTAGCGCACATGCCTCATTACGACACCTGGCACGTTCCTGACGCTTCGATCGCTTCGAATCGGATCTAATCGCAACCGTCGCTTCACGCCCAAATGCCCGCCGTTGGATCTCCAGATCCAATGGCTGAGCTTCATCGTCAACCTCCCGACGCCCACCTTCCACACGTTCTCCACCTCTCGCATGAGTTGGCCCCTTTCCATTTTACCCGAGTCTCCAGCCACCACCTCCACTATCTGGAAGCTCCACGACCATCGCCACTCCATCGTGATCTTCGCGAGTCGCTCCACTATCCACAAACCTCCTCCCAGTCACCCCATTTCTTCGTCGAAACCCACGTCTTCACCACCGAAACCACCTTCATCGCTCTTTAAAAACGCCGCCTCGCCCTCCGTTCGCCCTTGTCCACCTTTTCGCGGGAGAGAGCCCAGCCCTCCTCCGTCTCCCTGTGACAGGGGGAGGCGAGCGATTGAGCGATGACGACCCTTCCTCCCCGGTGTCGACCCTCCGTCATTCATGGCGGAGACGCGGTGCTTCCAGCCGCTTGAGCTGCACCGACCGGCTGACGGTGTCCAGCGAAGACCCGAGCTCCGCCATGGAGCTCGCGCACAAGCTCTCCGCTCCGCCCGACCAAGGTAAGCTTCTTCCAATCACCTTTATATTTTTATTTATCTTCTCTTAATTCTGTAGGCCATTACACCTCTGTTCACCTTTCATTAACCCCCTTCCGAGCTCCGCCACGCTTCCTTCTTTCACGCGCCGCCTCCGACAGCACCCTTCTCCCTCTTCCATGCCTCTCCACAGCCGACCCATCTCCTCCGCCACCCACGACGGAGGAGCTCCGAGCTCCCGCTTCCTTCGCCCACTTGAGCTCTCACTCCACTCACGCACGCACTCCACCTTGTTTCGGATAGGTTTATACCCATGCAGGTGCTCAACTCCTCAATGATCGGAATCTTCGCCGGAGGGATTTCGAGCAACTCCGCCTCTGTCTTTCAGACACACAGTCACCTCCATGACGCTCGGAAGATTCCCTTGAAGCTCCAGCTACATCGCAAACCCTTCACAGAGCTCTGGGGATCTGCATCGAGCGACTTACCGGAGTTCAGTTCTCGCCGCCAGCTGCCAAGGAAGACGAAGGAGCAATGATCGTTGGATGCACCTCACCGGTATTCATCCAACGGTCACAATTCAGCCACGTCGCCAGCAAGGAGCCACCTCTAGATGCCGTCGGATCTTTGAAGATCGGACGGTGCACAATTACCCATGTGGCGACGCCAGACCTTCCCCGAGCCTAGCATCCGAGCCTCCAGGCTGGGATGCTCCCTAGCCTACGCCGAACCTGCATCGAGCCCGAGCCTAACGTACGAGCCTAGCCGAAGCAGCCCGAGTCTCTCCCGAGCCTGACCAGACCCTCGAGCCTGGATAGCACGTGCCAAGCACGTGCCATTTGGGAATTTTGCAGAGATGCCCTATGACTTCTCCATATTTGCAGAAAGGTCCTGACTACACGTGCAGTACCACGCGCGCCTGGGGTATTTTGCGTTTTAACCCTTGTGGGTTTAAATAATTGCAAATATACCCCCGCGCATGTGGTTTATTTAAAGGGAAGGTCCCGAGCTTTTTCATAATTGCATGTTAGTCCCTCCCAGGGACCTGTCTGTAGTTTATTTTCATGTTTTCTTTCAGTTATGCCCTTGCTTTCCTTCATGCATATCTTGAGCATCGTAATTCCGTTTTAGTTGATTTCAGTTTCCTTTCGAAGCTTGTTCGATGTACTTCTTAATGGCGTATTAAATTTCACGTTTTGGACATTTGAAATTTTATGTATTATTTTTTCGCCATGTGTCTCTTATTATTAACTTATACCTTGTTCACATTATCGATCAAGTTTGACACTTTAAGCAAATCTGAAATTGACTCCTATTTAATTTGCTCATCATATTTACTCTGACTTAGGGCATATTTGCATTGCATTTCCTTGCATTTATTTGCATGATAAAAATTGATAAAAAAATGCATGTTTATTTTTCATGCATTATATTGTTGTGTCTCGGCATGCTTTGACCTATGATTCTTCAACTTCACGCTTAATTAAATAGATGAAAATCCGATTAATACAAGAGAGGCTCATGTCCCTGAGTTCGACCTTGGTTTATTGCCAAGTAAAAAAATAAAAACATGACCATCTCATTCTTATTTGACATATGTCAATCATATGGTCTCTTTGATGAGCCCGAATTGGCCCGACTGCTACGACAATTTCCAAGTGTTAAAAACACACTTTTAAAGGGCTGATTTTTCGATTCGTCAATCTCCTTATTAGGTTGGAGATCATCTCTTAATAATCATTTTACAGTGCTTGATGAGTCCTCAATCTAACTCTTTAGATATTCATCAAAGCACCATCCTCTATGATTCAATAATTGAATCAACAGCTGTATGATCATTAAGATGGTCATGGTACATAACCCTAATTGTACTAAGAAACCTATTATGCAAATTAGTTATTCATCATTTCAGATCATGGAATGATATTTGCAATAACATTTATTGCATAATGGCTCTCCATGAGATCGCATGTCCAACAATCTCCCACTAGCCCAAAAGGCCATTAATAGGCTAATCATTTAAATCCGCACTCATTTGACAATCATAGGCTATTTAGAAAAATAGCTAGGTAAGCTGATCAATTACTATGTTCCCAAGAGACTATACTAAGTCCTTTTACGGAACTTGCATATCCCCCAATAACAGTACTTGCATTCAATGCGAATGTTGCATATCATGCAACCAATACTCAATCTTGTTAAAGCAGTTATAGTGTCCTTGATACTGTAGCTCAATAATTATTATAACTAGTATTTCCATAATCCTTATAAGAATACCCATATTCTTGGAGATCTCTATCTCCTGAGGTATATGTAGTTAAGACCTTTTAGATCACAATATATGAAGTAGATAAAAAACTTGTCATCTTTGAAGATATTGTTATTACGGCAACTAAGTGTTTTATCTCCATAGTAGGATTAGTAACATTTATTACTCTCATTGCGTGGCAGGCATCTGATTTTTGTACACATCTAGCATGTACTCGGCTTCTCATAGCTAATGCACAAGGGCAAGCAGTTCCAACATTCACCTCCTCAACTCCTTTGAGGTGATATCCCTTCAGATAGTTCAGTACCATATCTTAAGGGAATGAAGCCTTCCTTGGAATTTTCCAGAAAACATAACATGTCCAAGGTGTAATACAAATGTGACGGTCCCATTAACCTCTTCTCATTGCTTCTGAACACCTTCATTACTAAGATCCAATAGGTATCCTTGAGATCATATCTCAAGTTATGGAATAGCCAGTCTATAAAACACTTATTATTATCATTATATCATTATAAATGATTAAGATATCATCTACATTTAGCATGTTGAACACAATGACACTCCCACTAAGCTTCGCATGACTCATCAAGATTCTATTTGAAATCATAACATTTATAATTTCATCAAAACTTATGTTCCAACTACAAGAAGCTTATTTGAGTTCATAGATGGATTTCCTTAGCTTGTACACCTTACTTTCCACAACCATAAAGCCCTGGGTCTACTTCATGTGAATATCCTCAGAGAGGTAATAAAGGAATGCAATCTTGACTTCCATCTTGAAGATGTCAAAGCCAAGTTGTGTATCTATAGTTAGCAGTATTCCGATGGGTTTAAGCACAGTTAATTGAGAACAAATCTCATCGCAAGCGATGTCTTCTCTTCGATGTGTATCTTGTGGATACGAACCATCCTTTGAAGGTCTCTACCCTCTCATCAGGTTTCCTCTTTCTTCTGAAGATCCATTTACACCTTTATGGGCCTTACCCGTATAGGTAGATCCTCGAGGGTTCATATACAACACTTGTATATGAAGTCTACCTTAAACTTTTATTGCTAACATCCATTTTCCTATGACACGATCTTCAGAAGTTTCATCACTTGAAGTTAGATCATTATCAGACTTAACTGACACATGGAATCCATCATCAAATTAATTTGAAGAGTTATGATTGTTTCATCTTTAATTATCCTTTAGTTTCCGATTTCAAGAGCCTCATTACCTTCTCAAGATTAAATAATTCCTTCACTTCATTTTCATCTTGATTCTCAAGAGAGTCATCCTCTAAGAATCATATTCTCAGAGATGAGATTTTTTTAAGAATCTCAAGGTCATAAAGTTGGTATCCAATACCATCCTTTATTTTCTTAATGAAGTAGCACTCTCTAGTGCCAGATTCCAGCTTACTAGCATGGAACCTTATTAAGGATATATATTGTAGTCTATGCTTCATATATACCTTGGAAACTAAGAGGTAATTATACTAAGATTAATCATTGATCAAATCATGTCACACTTGATCAATTGTATCTCCCTACAACTCCATTGAGTTTAGGTTTATTAGGAGGAGTGAGATAGTAATGATATTCATATTTCCATAAGGTATTCCATGAAATAACCTAATAGGTACAAGATACCTAGGTTAGATCAAATCCATTTAATTCTTCCTTCAAACTTTGGTTCTAAACCAAAATTATGAAATGTTTGAACATTTCAAAGGTTTCTAAGGCGAGGAGAAGAAATCTCATATCATACATAAATAAATATCACATATCGTTAATGTTTATTGTGATTTGATGATCCATATACATCAATATGTATGAGATATTGAATACCTTAGCATCTAACACAATTCCCATAGAAGGGCACATTGGACAATTTCTACTTTTGAATACAATATTCACAAGTACGTAAGATTTGAAATTTCGGACATTCTAAAGCTTCATATCTTACCAGTCTATTGATCAAATCAACAGACAAATGTCCAAGGCTTGATGCGAGATCATTGTCAAATGATCTTCATCCTCCAATTGATCTTTTAAAGGCTTAATTTTCTGTATTAGAAATCTTAATGAAACATTCATTAGTTTTCTAATTTAGTAGAGTCCACTAGATGTTAGATTACTATCTGGAGTATATCCATCATAACTCTTTATGATAGGTCTATTTCATTATTCATGTTTATTTCCAACATTTAGAAATAAACTATGAGTGTATTCTAATATTCAAGTCATAGAGACATTCTCTAAGACTAAGGACTCTCCCACTGAAAATATGAAGTCTATCTATCCAATAGAGATTGTTTCAACAATTGCATCAATATCCATGTAGATGACTATTAAACCTGAAGATCAAATTCTAGTATTCTAATACATATGCAACCAATTGCAAGTGTTATTAGAAGAATGAGATACAATTATTAGACTTTTAATCTTTATCTAATAAGTAAGTCAATTTCAATGATTATATGCAGATATAGATTATTCCTATGCACTATCTGAGTCCTTCTCTAAGGATCCTAGATAGCTAGATAGTCACACTATCAATACATCGACTTATTGCAGTATTTACATTCATTCAACTCTTCGGATGTCATATGGAAGTCATAAAAGTATAATCAACTCTTTGACTTTCCTTCTCATATGGGTTCGACCCATGCTTCCACTATCCTCCCTTCATCGATAGACTTGCTTAAGATAAATGATCTCTTATGTTGAACTCAAAAGAATTCAATATAAGAATATATACATGCTTCATTCAATTCATACAATATGAAAATTATGAAGCTTCATGAATTATTAGAGTAAAGATAGTAGAATGATAACACTCATCGTATCTACATCCATCTAAACTCTGAAAAATTTTGGTTCAGGTAGGTATTCAAACATGTTGATACATCATCTCTTATAGAGCAACCATTCTGCATGATGCAGCGAATCATGTCATTCATGATTAAATGTCAAGAGCACATATGTATGCCAAAACATCTTCTTAGGTTTTTATAAGTATTATTTGACAATTACGATCATCATTGACATATCACTTCCAAAGTACATTCAAGGGGATATCAAGACTACAGAGACATACAAACCCTAGTGTTGTTGTTCTATTGTCAATTTAATTGTCATTCCTCATTCTTATGAAGAAACTTGTACATAGCAACCACCTACATTATGTGTCCAATTGTAAGTACAATATCTTGATCATGGATCCAATACATGACATTTTACTGGTCATTATTTAGTATAGTATTGAGTGAGTTTAATGGAGGATTATCTGAAATAAGAAATTTGCATAAATGTATATAAATATATGTTTTACTTTGGTTTAGGAGTTCTTATATCAAAGTTGTCTTGCCTTGTCAACACTGAAAGTTCATTCCCTTAATCACTTTCAATATAAGAGATATACTTACCATTATATCTCAAGTATGATCTGAGATCTTCTTCCTTATCTTTGTCACATCCCAATAATATGAGAACTTGTAACTCAGATAAAAAGAAGCGGGAACACATTCCGCCTTGCAAGTCCAACTTGCATTCCCAATTCGGTCTTTAACACCTGGGCCCACCACCCCTAAGGTGATGTTGACCCATCGTTAATTGAACCTCCTGTCAACAAGATTAGTACTCGCTTTGCGCAATCCAATATCACCCCAATAATATGAGGACCCAATATTGGGGCCACTACACATAATACCTTACTCTTTCAAGAAGAAAAAAGTCGGTTCCAGATGCACTTGCATACGGGAGCTGACACATCAGACATGCGTCTCCTACATACAATCCATAGGGACGGAACCCTTCGCCTCGAAGGGAGACCATGGATGTCACATATGTGATCCTCCATATCATGTTCAAATTTTAATTAATTATTATGAATCATATTCACAAAATCAATTCTTTCAAGGGAAATACAACTCTATTCATAGTAGAGTGTTTTAATTTAATTGGATTCCAATTAATCTAATCATATTAAATTAATGATCCAATTAATATCCAACAAATATTCGTTATTGTTACTTGAAATATGGTATTGTCTCAAATACATATTATTTCAAATTTTAACAATTTGAAAAATACACCATGATCTCTCCTGCATTATTGAGTCCCTACCCGCTGTCATGACCAGTACCGACGGGAGTGGGACAGACGACACACGGTGCAACCTGTTACTCTAACGCTCCCCGACTAGACACCATATCCACCTCGGGAAAGGATAATGCCAATTTGATCATTGTGTACTTGAGATGATAATCAATTTTTCAACCGAAGTTATACCATATAATAATAATCAAAACTTTTTTTATTAACATTATAAGGAAATTTACTAAACAAATTCTCAATCCTATTCAAGCAATTGTGTTAGAAAGTAGATCATGTAACCAATTTGTGATCTAGATCATATCTAATCAACTATTGGTTAAAGAAATGTCATTTAAGGAAATAAATTTCATAAAATATTTAACAAATATTTATCCATAATTATTTTAGGAAATTAAACCATTTAATTTCACTAATTGATTAAATGACAATTACAAGATTCTGGATTAGGAAAGTAATTTTCAGCAGTGACCCTCACTTACTAAAATTAGCATATCTCAATCAATTTAAATTCAAATTAAGCAAAATAAGTTAACAAAGTTTTCTAATTTCATTTATAATAGAGTATAAGTGATTTTCACGTATTTATAGGCATTTCAAATCAGCAATGAACTCCTTAATTACGTCATGATTTGCAGTCCCCGAAACAGTGGATACACATTCACTAAAATGATCATAACTTGAGCAAACGGGTTAGAAAACACACAAACTCAGATACTACGGTTTACTTATTTCATGGGAACATAATAAAAGTGTTATTTTCATGTTTAAATAATTTAAAAAGTCTAGAAATATTTACTAAACAGAGATGCAAAAATTGAAATGCGATAAAACTTTCGCAAACCCTAACAAACCCAAGTCTTCCTAGGTTAATGGATCGCATCCAAAACCTCCAACTTGGCTCTGATACCATTTGAAGGATATGGAAAAATCCTTAAACTCACCATGAAAGCATGAGGATCACATCGTATGCTATCAGGAGCGACTAGTCACACTAGTTTCTCCTAGCAGCGGAAATTAAAATTTTTCATGCCATGAAATCACATGATCCCAGAACACTTTCGGATCATTTCATCTAAACCACAAAAAAGTATTACGATTACCTCTTGATGTGTGGTTGCGATCGAGTCTCTAAATGAAGAGACCTCTTGTCTCAAGTCCAATCCTACGGAGGAGACGTTTGCGAGCGTGTTGATGAAACACGTGCTTCTCGCAATTCATGTTGATGATTCAGATGACAAATCTCCTAATATCATCACACGAGATCTGATATCTTCTTCACGAGCGAGGCACATCGAAGTAGACAAAGATCCATGAGCAAACAATATGGTAATATAACGACGATGCTGTGGCGAGAGCGACTTTCTTGAGGGCTCCATGGTGGACGGTCACAAGAGAGAGAGAGAGAGGGCATGTAGAGAATGACAGAGAGAGAGAGAGAGAGAGCTGTTGTAAACTTGTTATGTGTGTATAAAAAAGAGCAAAGGAGGTGTCTCTCCTTTTATAATATTTTGGGATCTATGGATCTCAATTCATGGGCTACACAAATTCAATGGCTCACATTGATTTGTGTAGCTTTTAATATCTATGATTTTGTTATTAAAAACACAACAATAATTTTTTGTCTTTGAAATAAATGTATTATATTGAAAATCAATCAATATATTTCAATATAAATGAAAGCAACAATCATGGAATATCTTGGAAAGAAATCAATCCCCTTCCATGTATAGGGTGGACCGCTGCCAACTTGGAGAGTTCAAGTTGGCCGTCCACTCCATGTATGGAATGGATGCTTTTTCATTCCAATTATGTTTACATCTTATATCTCACATAATATTACACATATGCAACAACCTTTGTTGTAAAAATTATTCACCAAAAATAATTCTAAATTAGTTTGTGAACATTGCAATCATGCCATAGGAAAATTGTGAATCACATTCACAACCCAAAATAAAATGTAAATTACATTTTCAATTTAATGTCCAATGTGAATCCTATTCACATCAACATTTAATTAACAAATGTAAATTACAAATAGCTCTCTCTTATATATTATAAATCACATTTATAATATACATGATTAACATGGATGATGTTATCCACATTATTCATATCCATGATAACTAAATCATATTTAATCATCTTAGATCTCTATTCTCATGTTCTCAATTAATATGAATCACATTCACATTATTTACATCTTTGATTATTAAATCACATTTAATCATCTTAGATAACTCTCCTTATAATATGAATAAAATTTATATTATTCATGATAATTGAATCACATTCAATTATCAATTTTCTCAATGCTTGGATACATATATCAACAATGAAATTATCCTGAAATCTTTCAAGGATAATGCACTTTCTCCACGGATACTTGGAGATAAGGACATGGCGATTGTATTGTTCCACATATAGTAACTTCGATATTGAGATCACATCTCAAATCTAGATCTTGTAGACCTCTCATAGATGATTGATTAAATCAAGACCGCAAATCTAATCTTCTTATTGCATCTGAATCACATTCAGATCACAGTCCAACATTTGGACTAAGATCATATTACTTCTCTACTAAGAGGAGTCACTAAAATCTAGACATGTTTCATCACTCTCTAGGAATGGAAGAGTCATGGTTATACAACTGTTTATGATCACATCACCCTCAAGTATTCTTAATACTTGTACATCCTGCATACTGGAAAACCCGGAATAAACCTGAAGTATTAGATCAATTTTACACTGCCTACTTTATGGTTTTATCATTAAGTTTCTCATTCGATCATTGGGAGTTGGTATTGATAATATACATTCCAAAAGCATATATCATACCTAGGTCTTGATCATGTAATTTCCAAAAGTATATATCAAACCTACAAATTCAGGCAAGCTTCCAAAGCAAGACAACCGTGCACGGAATTTGATTCTTTATAATATCTCATGAGTGAGCTCATGTCTTCCGGTTCAGTAACTGAACCTGTATGATCCATTTGAGAGATCGTATTACTCATATGCATGTGTATGCACACCAATGTCAGTGTATAGACCTTGACTAGGTCATCAACCTATTAGTCTGCCAAATGTACACAATCATACATATAGTAACACATCTATCTCCGGTTAGAGGATGCATGCCTAATCGTGACAGCATACGACATATGACTTTGGTTATCTCGATCTCGTTACATCAGCTCGTTGACCTAACTTATCTAACACCTCTGAATCTCTATTCCTATGCAATGGACCTACATCAAGAGGTCGGTTAGATATCAGCCTTCAGAGAAAGGATTGCCATCTCCTTCTCAGGCTAGAGATCATCTCTTAATAATCATTTGACAGTGCTTGATGAGCCCTAATCTAACTCTTTAGAATTTCATCCAAGCACCAACCTCTATGATTCAATAATTGAATCAACAACTGTATGGTCATTACGATGGACATGGTACATAATCCTAAATGTAGCAACGGACCTATCATGAAAATAAGTTATTCTTCATTTCAGATCAGGGAATTATTTGCAATAACATTTATTGCTTAATGGCTCTCCGTTGGCTCTCATGTCCAATAGTTCACTAAGGGAACAATGACACCTTAATTTGACAACATAACCTAGTGGACCGGGCGGTTTAACAACCATCCTTGTGAAGCGGAGACCAGGAGCTTTAATTTCTCCATCACAAGCTCCACATCACCCTTCGATTTCTTCTTCTTCATCTCTAAGTTGGTCCTCAGTCTTTGACTTCATTATTTCACCATTTTATTCACAGTATTTTACACACTCCCATCTTCATTTGAACTTACATACACAACCATGTCTAATCCATGAACTTCGCCGACAATATCGAATCCATCTTCCCTTCTATTAAACCTCTTCCCCAACGATCCATTTCATCTTTTTGCTAAAGAGATGGACCCATTTTAGGGTTCCACTATGACTAAGTCCTAGGACCTTCATTCCATTCTATAACAACATCTACATGTCCCTCATGTAGTTACCAAGAAGCACTAGATTAGTCGAAATTTCGGCAAAGCTTTAATCTCCGCCCCCACCTCCGACGAAACTTCAGTGATCGACCATTTTCAAGGATTCCGGCCCTTCATCAAGTGATCATTATCTTCTCCAGGACCTTGCGAAGGTTTCCAGACTTCCTTCAAGCATAGAGGATGATAGAGGAGATGCATACCCTTCATCGGAGCAAAGCCACCTCATCGTGTTAGTCGGAGTGGCTCTTAGTCGAGAAGTAACATGTGTCAATGGATCATATCTTCTTGATCTAGTCCTACAGCTTTGATCGAGACCCAAACCACACTGCTAGACAATGCTTTGGTGGACTCGAGTCACACCTGAAATGACAATTACCATCCTCCTACCAAAGATACATCTACATGTGCCTAGCACGTGATAATCTTGAAAGTTTTGCAAAAAAGCCCTGATGGATTCTGTTATTTATACTTCTATCCCCATACATATAAATTTGCATTTAAAACCCTCATGGTTTCTATTATTGCATTTTCGTCCTTGTTGGATATATGTTTGATATTTTCATGTGTTTTTAATTCATGTTTAATTGCAAATAAGCCCATGTATTGTACCTTTAATATCTTGAACAATATAGATCAAATTTCAATGAAATTAGTCTTGAATTAAATCTTATTAAATTACCTTGACATTATATGCATAGGCTTCTCAAGTGATTTATAAGCAATGCAATACAAATTAAAGAATTATTCCTTTCTATTAATTGAATTAATTTTCATGAATCAATATTAGTTTTATTAACTGCTCTACCTGGATCCCTATTTTGCTTTAATATAATTTCATTAGGTATAATTATGATTGATCTTATTCACTAATTACGTAATCGAATAATGAGAGTTCATAAATAGAACTACTTAATCAAAGACATGCATTAATCAAGCTAGCTTAAATCAGGCTTTTATTTTATCACATTAGATATAACCTAATTGATTGGATGTATTTAAGTAAGACATAATTATGAATTTAAGTAGTGAATTAGGTTATTTTGTGTAGTATTTTGTGATGTATTTGCATACATTATGTAGAATTTTGCTTCACTTGTTTTAACTTGCATTACAAATACATAAAAGAATCATGCATCCATTCACTTGTGCATCCTTGACCTAGATAACACTTTAAATCACTTAATTCTAGGTGCTTAAGCTCTAATTAGAGAACAACTTAATTTCTCATGTCTTATGTTCGACCCTGGACTTATCCAAGATAAATCAAGTAAATCTCTCTTCATAAAGATACTCAGTTTAGTTCTATTGAATTGATAATTGATTATATTATAACGTGTGATTATTAACGTTACTACTTAGCGATTCATTAATGACACCATTTCCAGAGACACATCATCATTAGTCTCTTTAATTAGGTTTTGATACACAGTTTAAGTATTGTTAGTGTCACTTAGGTTGACTTGTTATCTGTTGACTTTGGTTTTTGTGTTAACTTCACAATTTGTTCCATTCTCTATTTATGTTTATGTATTACTTTGTCTTATTATCTTTTCGATACTTCTAATCCAAACTGTTTTGACATGGACCGTGGAGCCGAGGCGATTGATGAATATTGATTCATATACGTTTATTCTTCCATTTTGTATTTAAATCCCTATCAAAACACATGTAAATATCAATAATTTATACAAACAAACATTATTTATTTATCTATAAAGAAGAAATAATTATCTATATGTAAACATAAATAAATAATAGAGAAAAGAAAATGAAATAAATGAAGTATCAAAGATACTAAATGACCCCAAACCTCGAGATAGAGTCAAGATTGACATGGTCGACCATGAATAAAGTAAGGGGAGATAAGGGTCAACACACTGTATAAAACCCTAATTATTCATAAATACTCATTTTTACGCTATTTTTATTATTTATTTTACACATCTCAAATCATAAAGTTTTCAACATGAAACTTCTATATATTGAAAATTATAAAATAGTTTGCAATAAAAATCATGCACAATGCAACTAGTACACATAGATTTAAAAGCCCCAAATCGAATTTCATAGATCAATATATTCTCCATATGAATTCAAATTGAACCAAACTCACCTTCATTGCATTACAAATTAAATTATCTGTCCAATGGAGTGGTTTCATTAAAAATGGAGTTAAGATGCAAAAGCAAGCTTTCTGGGGTGCTCTTGTACTATGTATCTGTATATAATATTCATATATTTTATTCTTTGTATTTTAACACTCCTGACATTGTTTAAGTACTTGTAGATATTATTTAAAATACATTAAAAATATAAACACAAATTAGAACCATTAAAAACAATGAAATGAATAATACATTATAATATGTAGGTATACTATACCTACGATTAACATACATGTATTTATTTATATATAAATAAAATCATAAAAATACAATAGAAACATGGAAATATTTTTTAATTATACTATAAATATATAAAATACCTAAATATGACAATAAGTATTAAAGATACATAATACAAATAAAATAAACAGAATATAGGTAAATGTACCCATATATACATTTGTAAAAATTAACACCTAATACTTTAAGTTGTAAAAATAAATAAAAATCATCACAAAGTAGCTTGAAAAATAATAAACATTTCATGTAATAAGTTTTATTTAATAAATTCATTTACTATTTTATTTCTTGTTTTCTTTTAATGTCATTTTTGTCTCCTAGTGTGCCTACGTGGCCCAATAGGATTCTAGGGCGTGTTGACCCCCCAGTCAACACCCTCCTCTCATGTGTAGACACCAATATCTTCTGTGACACCCCTTCTTCTCTATTTTTCACTTCATCTTCCTCAATTCCTCAGATCTCGTGACCACCCCCATCCTGCCTCCACCATTACCCTTTTCCACGCCCATATTCTATACTCCACCAACCACTTTTCCTCCATACGCAACCATCTTCCAAGGGTCACAGTTCATCACTTGTAAAAAGTTGATGAACCTCAGTTTCATCATCTTTATTTCCCATAATTAACCCCCTTGCTTAAAAGTTTGTCAATAATTCCCTGTTAATATCTCATAATTAACAGAGCCCTAAATAAATTAAAAACCACAAAAAAATGGCAAAACAAAAATCTGTGGTATTTCTATACTTAAAAATACCCTCAAAAAATATTTCGGGCCCTTGTTTGATCTCTTTTCGAGTTTTGGTCAACATGAAACTTGTAGATCTCATCAAGATCTACAACTTTCATGTTTTGAGTTTTCTCAAATTCGACCAATTAAGCCTTTAAAAACCAAAAATACAATCTGAATAATCTGATTGGGCCACGTGGCCTAATCTGGGTGAGCCACGTGGCCCCTCTTCCCTTGTCTTATACCGCCTCTTCTTCCAGCCGTTGGATCACCCTCTTGATCCAACGGCCAGGCCTTCTCCACGCCCGCTGATGTTCCTAGCCATCTGATGATCATCAGGGCTCCATCTTAACTGCACGTTACCGCCTCGCGCAGAGCGCGCCACGTGGCGACTCATAGACCGCTCGATCACTTCACCCCGGTCCTGATCTGAGCCACTCAATTCGCTATCTATTCCTAACCGCTCGATCAGCCCTGACTTCTGATCATCACCGTCCTTTAGCGCCGCCCCCTCTCGATCCGACACGTGGCACAATCGATACCCTTTGATTCGCATCGCCCAGACGAAATCCCAACCACATCTTAGCGCTCTTCTCTCAGCCGTTGGATCGCAAGATCCAACGGCCGAGGCTTCGTCTTCCTCCTCCCGCATCCTCCGCCTCAGCCCCGCGCCTCACAGACCTCCTCCACCTTTCTAATTTTAGCTACCTCATCTGACCTCCGCTCCTTTCGCCAACCGCCTCTAGGTCTTGCCCAGTCATCCACCTCCTCCGCGCATGATTCCACGTTCCATGACTCTCGACCAGTCGCTCAACATCTACCCTCGAAATCCACTACTTCACCAGCCCTCTGCCATCTCCACCACCTTTAAATACCGTGCCTCCGCCTCACTTCACCCTCGTCCATCGACCAAGGGGATGAAGCCCAGCCCTCTAGCTCCTCCCTGTGACAGGGGGATGAGCTTGGATCGAGCGACGACGACTGTCACTCCCGATGAGACCCGCCGACCTCCAGGCGGCGTTGCGGTGGCCTAGAGCCCTGCTCGAGCTCGCTGGCACGGCCGGCCAGTACGTGCGACGACCCGAGCATCACTGGGATGCTCAGCCCAGGCCAACACCTCCATCTCCGGCCAGGTAAGTTCTCTGATCCTTAGTATAGTTTTCTTCAATTTTGCATAAATTTCTAGGTCTCTCCACGCACCTTTGATCCCCATTGATCATCCCATTAGCTTCGCCATCCATCCATCTTCCTCGCCGACCCTTCCGATTACCCCCTTCTCCCGTCAGAACCTCCATCACCCCAAGCTTCCTCCTCCGCCGGAGGCGGAGAAGGACCCACTAAGGGCTCCGCCTTCTTCACTCCACAAACGCCCTCCATCCGCCTCATCTCGCACGCACGCACATCCTAACCCTTTTGCAGGTCAACCATCACCAATGGCCGGACATTGGGCGGAGCCAGGTTCTAGAGCTCCGCCTCCATCAGTCAGGCGTCGCCAGCGCATTCTAGAGGCTCCTGCGGCTTCTTCGACTTCAGATCTTCATCGCCATACGCTGAGCGTGCTTCCCTGAGCTTCACCGAGCACGACGAGGCGCGGCGGAGCTCCAGGCCTCTCGCCGGAGCTCTAATCGCGCCGCCAGCTACCGAGGAGGAAGGAGAAGCAGATACCGTTGGATCTCGCCCTACGGCGGAGATCCAACGGCCCTGGAAGAGCCACGTCGCCGTCCCGGAGAGCGGAGGCTCGGTGGCACCGAGCCTCGCCCGAGTCAACCTCGAGCCGCCACGTGGCCCGAGCCACCTGCAACGGCCAACCGAAGCAGCGCCGAACCTAGCCCCCTGCCCGAGCCTGAGCTCACGTGCCACCCGCACGTGAGGTCTGGGCTTTTTGCATCGGCGCCCTCGCACCGTCCGTATATCACATCCAGGTCCTGATACACGTGGCAGAACCAGAGACCACACCGAGCCTGATCGCCACCTAGCATGGAGGCTCGGATGTCACGAGCCAACCCGAAGCAGCAGCGAGCCTCTGCCCAGCCCGAGCCGTCCTCCGAGCCTGGATAGCGCGTGCAGGGCACGTGCTTTCTGGGTTATTTGCAGAGTCGCCCGCAACCTTCCACAAATTACAAACAGGTCCTGAACGCGTGCAGTACCTGCGCGCCTGGGGTTATTTGCACTCATACCCTTGCGGGTTTCAATAATTGCAAATATACCCCCGTGCGTATGGTTTATTTACAGGGAAGTCCTCCAGACTTATTTTTATTGCATTTGAGTCCTTCCTAGGGACTGGTTTGTAGATACTTTTCATGTTTTTATTTCATTTATGCCCCTGGCTTCTTCTATGCATATCTTGAGCTATGTTTATCCGATTGAGGTGATTTCAGTGTCATTGCGAAGCTCTTTTTATCATCTTTATTTCGGCATGCTTAGATCCTAACTTTGACACTTCAATCTGTATTGCTCTATATTGGTCAACTAAGTGTCCTGATTTCCTTGTTTCTCATGCCTGCTTGCTATATAAATAGAAATTGCTTCAGTATCTAATTCTGTTCACCTCGTACATTTTATGGCTTTAGTAATGATTATTTCGGGCATAATATTTCCAGCGCATTTCATGGCATTTATTTGCATTATAAAATTGATAAAAAAATGCATGTTTATTTTAATTGCATTGTCATATTGTTGCTTTGACCTATATACCTTGAACTAAACACTTAATTAAATAAATAGAAATCCGAGTAATATGAGAGAAGCGCGTGTCCCTGAGTTCGACCTTGGTTTCTTGCCAAGTAAAATAAAAATTAACGACCATCGCATTCTTATGTGACATATATCAATGAGGTGGTCTCTTTGACGACCAAAATAGGCCCGACTGCTACGACAATTTCCATGTGCTAATTCCGCACTATTAAAGGGCCGATTTTGCGTTTCGTCAAATGGCGCCGTTGCCGGGGACACGGCTCATTTCTTTTATTTTTTTTGATTTTTGTGTGTTTAATTTAGTGTTCCTTTTTATAGGTCAATTAACCACATATTTTGCATATAAAATTTTTCTTTCTTATTTGGTATCTAACGATTGTTTCTGTGGCAGGGCCCTTGATGGATCAAGGAGGCGAGGAGCAGGACGTTCCCCGCTGCGAGGAGCCGCAGGAGCATGCTTGGAGCAAAGGAGGAAGAAAAGAAGAAAAAAATGTCTCGCATTTTCTGTTGCATTTTATTTTTAATAAACTCGTCTTTTACAGCGGTCTTCGATCGAAGACTCGCGGTTGTAATCGAACGAATGTGGTTGTGTGGGGATCGTCCCCACTTGAGTGTCGACCTAGGATAGGCACGCGGCTCTCCGAGCTCTTTTTAATTTTTCCATAGTTTCTACGTGCTTGATCGTAGGTAGGACACACTCATCTATAGACGCACTTAATCTCGCATCACTTAGCTAAAATTCATGAAGATCAATCACCGCTAATAGATGCATGATTAGGTGCGGCTTTTTCGACTTGCAGACATGTTGGATTTGAGTTTTCAAACGGCCTCAGTTTTTTCGCGGCTTTTTATCGTCAAATCACTGCATGATTTATCGCTTAGCCTAGATCGTGGTTTCTTCGAATACATGTTTTTCTCGGCTTTCATTTCCTAGCTTGATCACCTAGGATTAATGGAAAATGGAATGAACGGTAGACGATGACTTCTTGATTTTGTGCTAACCTTAATTCAGTGATAACTCAAAATAAAATTGGGACTGTTAATTGCAAGTCAACCAAAAATGGAGTAAAATTCGGTTTTGGGAGAGCAATACCCTCAGCTACGCGTTGGTTTTTATTTCACATTTTTCTCCGCGTAATTATCTAAAGTTTTATCACCAATAAAACCGACAAGATAATCAACCAACCTTGGTTGGTTTCATGTGTGAGTTGGTGAAACTAAGGGTTTGCTTGCTTGATTGAGCCATATTTGTTGCGACACACAACCCCAAAACCGTAGTCACTCCATTTTCATCTCCAAGATTCAAAACCGCTCACTTGTTCATCCATCCCTCTTCTTCGTTCACCTTGGGTCTCTTCCAACATCAATCTCCATCTTTATACTTAGGCTAATCTCAGCCTAAGTATAGGGGGGACCCAAATCCCCGTGATTTTCTCTACTCCTCTTTTCTTGCCTTTATACTTAGGTTATTTCTAACCTAAGTATAGGGGGGAGTCCCTCTTATCTCCCGTATATTCCTATATATTTAAATGAACCTATGTACTTGTAACATCTAGTGCTATGAGGACATAGCAAAGTTTAAGTATAGGGGGGTATACCGTATTCACCGTATATTTACTTTAGCTATAATCTGAAAAATTTGAAAAAATTAAAACTTTTTGGCTAAAGTAAAATTCTTTGGACTAAGAGAACTCAAATGATTTCACGGCTTTTTCTACACTATGTTACACTATTTTGATAAAAATATTTTCGAAAATGATTTGAAAAACGAGTTTCCTTGTTTTGAAAAATCTTTTTGAAAAATGTTTTGAAAATCTTTTATTTGTGTGACATGGTTTTGAAAATCTTTTTTCAAAGAAAGTTGAGTCTAACCTGTGTTTTAACTTTAAAAACTAAAATCCATAAAAATTGCAAAATTCAAAAATTCTTTAGGAGCCATTAGTGACTACTAAGCCCCATTAAATAGCCGTGTTCAGTGAGGGTTTGCCCTTAGCAGAGTGGATGGTTTAAAGGACATCGTGTAAGGCTCCGTCCTTAAGCAACGGGCTCCGGCCTGTACTTACATCCATACTGGCTGAATGCAGAAGCAACTATTTAATTGAGATTAGGCAGTCTTCATATCTCTTGAAGTAAAAAAAAAAGTGTTTTTGAATGAAGGAGTTGGATTAAACCTCTAACACTTACACTTTCACCCAGGATCTGAAATGTTCAAGGAAGCTTGATTTATGAGTTCTTTGAGATTTGCGGTTAACCAGCCTTAGCCATCAGGGTCTTAGACTTAATCATCCACATTCCCCTAGGTTTCTAGATTTGCATGTTATATTCCATGCTTAGTCTCAGACAAAGAATATGATCAGCACATCACATGCACGACTGCGGTTTTGATTGAGATGAGTTGATTTTTCACCTGAGGGATTGGGATGAGGAAGTCAAGTTTGGATTTGATCTAATGATGCTCGAGGATGGGATAAAATCTTTGGAGGCTTCATGAAACCTGAGTGTCAGCAATATTAGCCAGTATGAGAACTCGATTCTTATACTAATCTCTTGACATTGACCTAAGTGCCTGGGTGTGATATAAATAAAAAATTGTTGATCAGTGTGCGCCAACTCTTGGTAAAAGCAGTGGAGCTAGCCAAAAATTATACGAGTCAAAGAAATTTCAAAGAAAAGCTCTCATTCCACAAAGTCAAATATAAAAGAGCTTCCACCAAAGGCAAGCGCTCCCAACCATTTCAAAAGTGTCCACTTGGACCACCGCTATTAGGACCAGGAGTCGGGCTTGCACCAAAAAAGGGCTCTGCATCGTAAATGCTACAAGTCTGGGTGTAGAAGGTATAATAGATACTCAAAAAAGACACACCCCGGTGTACTCCCAGGAAAACAAGTGCAGACGGCTCCAACTTCTCTTGACGGACGCACTGATCAACACCAAAAAAAGTGTTGCGTAAAAAGGCACTAGAGAGAATCCTTGTTCCAATGAGAGGGAGAGAAGAATTGACACAAACCCATGCCCTCCATTTTCTGGCCTGCCATCCACATTTTCTAAGTCTGACAACTAAAGAGACGGTGGACTGATTGCAAGATTTGATTTATTCCCTAGTGCTGAGGATTGGGTCCTTAGGAGATTTTCTCGGGCCAAGATTTTGGGTGAAGACTTGACTCTACTCTCAGAATTGCAGTCAACACTAAACTCATATCCTGTAGTTTATATGTACACCAGAGAGAGTCTAGAGAAGTAGAGGAATTGGAAGCCTCTTGATTAAGGCTGGGTTGAACTCTAAAATTTTGGATCTCTTAAGCCGAGTCGACTTGATCAGATTGGATCCTGTATTCACATGCACAAGGGGGTTAATCCAACTTAGTCATTCTTTTTGATGCTCGAGGACGAGCATAGTTTAAGTATAGGGGGTTGATGAACCTCAGTTTCATCATCTTTATTTCCCATAATTAACCCCCTTGCTTAAAAGTTTGTCAATAATTCCCTGTTAATATCTCATAATTAACAGAGCCCTAAATAAATTAAAAACCACAAAAAAATGGCAAAACAAAAATCTGTGGTATTTCTATACTTAAAAATACCCTCAAAAAATATTTCGGGCCCTTGTTTGATCTCTTTTCGAGTTTTGGTCAACATGAAACTTGTAGATCTCATCAAGATCTACAACTTTCATGTTTTGAGTTTTCTCAAATTCGACCAATTAAGCCTTCAAAAACCAAAAATACAATCTGAATAATCTGATTGGGCCACGTGGCCTAATCTGGGTGAGCCACGTGGCCCCTCTTCCCTTGTCTTATACCGCCTCTTCTTCCAGCCGTTGGATCGCCCTCTTGATCCAACGGCCAGGCCTTCTCCACGCCCGCTGATGTTCCTAGCCATCTGATGATCATCAGGGCTCCATCTTAACCGCACGTTACCGCCTCGCGCAGAGCGCGCCACGTGGCGACTCATAGACCGCTCGATCACTTCACCCCGGTCCTGATCTGAGCCACTCAATTCGCTATCTATTCCTAACCGCTCGATCAGCCCTGACTTCTGATCATCACCGTCCTTTAGCGTCGCCCCCTCTCGATCCGACACGTGGCACAATCGATACCCTTTGATTCGCATCGCCCAGACGAAATCCCCACCACATCTTAGCGCTCTTCTCTCAGCCGTTGGATCGCAAGATCCAACGGCCGAGGCTTCGTCTTCCTCCTCCCGCATCCTCCGCCTCAGCCCCGCGCCTCACAGACCTCCTCCACCTTTCTAATTTTAGCTACCTCATCTGACCTCCGCTCCTTTCGCCAACCGCCTCTAGGTCTTGCCCAGTCATCCACCTCCTCCGCGCATGATTCCACGTTCCATGACTCTCGACCAGTCGCTCAACATCTACCCTCGAAATCCACTACTTCACCAGCCCTCTGCCATCTCCACCACCTTTAAATACCGTGCCTCTGCCTCACTTCACCCTCGTCCATCGACCAAGGGGATGAAGCCCAGCCCTCTAGCTCCTCCCTGTGACAGGGGGATGAGCTTGGATCGAGCGACGACGACTGTCACTCCCGATGAGACCCGCCGACCTCCAGGCGGCGTTGCGGTGGCCTAGAGCCCTGCTCGAGCTCGCTGGCACGGCCGGCCAGTACGTGCGACGACCCGAGCATCACTGGGATGCTCAGCCCAGGCCAACACCTCCATCTCCGGCCAGGTAAGTTCTCTGATCCTTAGTATAGTTTTCTTCAATTTTGCATAAATTTCTAGGTCTCTCCACGCACCCTTGATCCCCATTGATCATCCCATTAGCTTCGCCATCCATCCATCTTCCTCGCCGACCCTTCCGATTACCCCCTTCTCCCGTCAGAACCTCCATCACCCCAAGCTTCCTCCTCCGCCGGAGGCGGAGAAGGACCCACTAAGGGCTCCGCCTTCTTCACTCCACAAACGCCCTCCATCCGCCTCATCTCGCACGTACGCACATCCTAACCCTTTTGCAGGTCAACCATCACCAATGGCCGGACATTGGGCGGAGCCAGGTTCTAGAGCTCCGCCTCCATCAGTCAGGCGTCGCCAGCGCATTCTAGAGGCTCCTGCGGCTTCTTCGACTTCAGATCTTCATCGCCATACGCTGAGCGTGCTTCCCTGAGCTTCACCGAGCACGACGAGGCGCGGCGGAGCTCCAGGCCTCTCGCCGGAGCTCTAATCGCGCCGCCAGCTACCGAGGAGGAAGGAGAAGCAGATACCGTTGGATCTCGCCCTACGGCGGAGATCCAACGGCCCTGGAAGAGCCACGTCGCCGTCCCGGAGCGCGGAGGCTCGGTGGGACCGAGCCTCGCCCGAGTCAACCTCGAGCCGCCACGTGGCCCGAGCCACCTGCAACGGCCAACCGAAGCAGCGCCGAACCTAGCCCCCCGCCCGAGCATGAGCTCACGTGCCACCCGCACGTGAGGTCTGGGCTTTTTGCATCGGCGCCCTCGCACCGTCCGTATATCACATCCAGGTCCTGATACACGTGGCAGAACCAGAGACCACACCGAGCCTGATCGCCACCTAGCATGGAGGCTCGGATGTCACGAGCCAACCCGAAGCAGCAGCGAGCCTCTGCCCAGCCCGAGCCGTCCTCCGAGCCTGGATAGCGCGTGCAGGGCACGTGCTTTCTGGGTTATTTGCAGAGTCGCCCGCAACCTTCCACAAATTACAAATAGGTCCTGAACGCGTGCAGTACCTGCGCGCCTGGGGTTATTTGCACTCATACCCTTGCGGGTTTCAATAATTGCAAATATACCCCCGCGCGTATGGTTTATTTACAGGGAAGTCCTCCAGACTTATTTTTATTGCATTTGAGTCCTTCCTAGGGACTGGTTTGTAGATACTTTTCATGTTTTTATTTCATTTATGCCCCTGGCTTCTTCTATGCATATCTTGAGCTATGTTTATCCGATTGAGGTGATTTCAGTGTCATTGCGAAGCTCTTTTTATCATCTTTATTTCGGCATGCTTAGATCCTAACTTTGACACTTCAATCTGTATTGCTCTATATTGGTCAACTAAGTGTCCTGATTTCCTTGTTTCTCATGCCTGCTTGCTATATAAATAGAAATTGCTTCAGTATCTGATTCTGTTCACCTCGTACATTTTATGGCTTTAGTAATGATTATTTCGGGCATAATATTTCCAGCGCATTTCATGGCATTTATTTGCATTATAAAATTGATAAAAAAATGCATGTTTATTTTAATTGCATTGTCATATTGTTGCTTTGACCTATATACCTTGAACTAAACACTTAATTAAATAAATAGAAATCCGAGTAATATGAGAGAAGCGCGTGTCCCTGAGTTCGACCTTGGTTTCTTGCCAAGTAAAATAAAAATTAACGACCATCGCATTCTTATGTGACATATATCAATGAGGTGGTCTCTTTGACGACCAAAATAGGCCCGACTGCTACGACAATTTCCATGTGCTAATTCCGCACTATTAAAGGGCCGATTTTGCGTTTCGTCAAAAGTCCACTTTAGATATTTTTGGATTTTGATATCTTCCTAGCCTCCTTGATGGAATCACCTGAGTGGGTATATTAGTCGTACTCGTTGTAGTACGACATTCAACCAATTAATTAGAATCGAGAAAAGATCTCTATGAAGAGGACTTGATTTTTAATTTACATCTCGGGCACGTTCGGGGTCGAACACAGGGAGGTAAAGGAACAACTTTGGATCAATTCACAACACTTAGGTCTAGGTTTCCAATGCATTTTTTGTATTTTTCAGCAAAATGAATGCGAACGCAAAATGCAGGTGAATTAAGTTAATAAGAAAATACACAACTTAGCCAAATTTGTGTTAATGTGAAATTAATCCAATTTAGCCAAATTATGTTTTTCATTGAATCCTATTCTAGTGATGAATGTAAAGCACATTTTTTGGAATTTTTGGGTGTAAAATGCAACAATGAAAAACTGTGAAAATTTTTCACGCAATTTTTCACACAAACATAGTGCAAAAACAGTGAAAATTTTACTGGAACTTAAACATGATGCAATGAGGCTACAATATTTTTTTGAAATTTTTCTAGAATACATTTTATGGATTTTATTAATAAAAATTGAGTGACTGCAAGTATTTAATTTCTAATAAATCCACATTATCAATTTATCCAGAGAGAAAATTACCTCAAAAGGGTATTTATATGTAATCCAGAAGAGTTGGAATTTCGTAAAAATAATGTGTGGATTTAATTAAAAATCAGTTATGAAAATTGTTCTATAATCTATTTAAGGCACATGACAACTCCATTTAGGATGAAATTTGGATAGTAATTAAAGCACATTTCAAGGCATCATTTCTAAATTAAGAGGAATTTTTGGAGCAACTATGAATTAAATATGAATTTAATTCCACAAATTATGTAAAATATGTAATTTTTCACTAAAACAATTTTAATTAATTACCTAAAGATCACAAAAATCCAAATAAATAGAAAATGGTAGAGAATTAGTAATTAAATAACATGCTTTTTTTCATTAAAGTAAACGATGCCAAAATAAGATCCAATTTAAGGTGATAATGCAAGGATGTCAGTGCAATACGGAACTGAAAATGCAACAAACTTAAATGTGCTTGAAGGTACTTTTGTAATTTTAAAAACTTGATGGTAAAATACTACAATTTTTCACAAAATAAAAAATAGACAACCTTCTTCTGAAGAGTGGTTAGGGTATGAGGGAGGAAAGGTCGTCGAGAACGGTAGAGGCCATAGAGGGAGGGGAGGTTGTGCAACACAAAGAGGGTGGTAGCCGCAGCGGGAGTGGCATCTTTTTGGAGTTGCATGCGCAGGCACAACCGTTGGAGGGTGCTTGTGACCGCGCGTGAGTTACGGGTGGACACATGCAGGAAAGGACGGTCGCACAAGGCTATTGGCTGGAGCGAACGGTTGAAGATCACATAATGAGGGTGCGCTTGAGAAGGAGTGGGGCTGGGAGGAGCAGGAGCAGTGGCCGCCACTACTGCGGTGGGTGCCTAGTGGCGCGCGTAGGCGGTGGAAAGGATGGTGGATTCGGGAGGGGTCGCTATGCGGGCTAGAGATGATGGAGGGAAAGGTGCGGCAAGGCAGTGGCATGACCGCGAGTGGAGGAAGGATGCAAGATGCTATGGCAGCGGCGGCCGGTGGTGCCACCTATTGCATAGGTAGTGGGAGGTGGCCGGAGGGACCTGCAAGATGCGATCTCAGCGGTGGCCGACTGTGCCACCTGCTGCAATCTTTTTTTTTTTTTGAACTTTTTTATGATTTTTTTCTTTTTTAATTTTCTTAAATAAAGAATAAATCAAAGATGAGAAGATGATGATGGTGATGATATGCGATGGAGGTGATGATGTGGTGATGATACGATTTGGATGTGGTGTAAAAAAAGAAATAAAATGTTAGATAAAATAAAATAACAAGGGATATGAGAGGGAATACTTACTCGAGGTTTGTCAAATTTAACGAGTAGCTATGCTGGACTCTTTTCGTGGACTCGATCTGATTGGGAAAAATCAGAGAAGCTATGTGAGCTCGATGGGAAACTTGCAATGTGAGGATGGTGGTTGCTACGGATCTCGCTTGAAAGGAGGTCATCGCTTTGTATCGTGGTAGAATGCTATCATAGATCGACACCGATGAACCCTCTCCTTTTTCTCTAAGAATGACATATCAAAGGAAATAATGAGGAGAATGAGATGAATAAAATGAGAAGAAAATGGAAGTTAGAAACATGGTGGAATGGTAAAGTCGAATGGGAGGTTAAAGGAAATAATGGAGTTGAAGGGGAGGTTAGATGAAGAAAATGGAGTTGAATGGGAATTAGGGGTAGAATGAGAAGTTAGAGTAGAGAAAGGAAAATAAAATAAAAAGAAATTAAAAGTTGGCCACTAAAAAAGAAAATAAAATAAAGAGAAGAAAATGGAGAATTTACAAAAGTATGTCCACAAATAAAACAAACAATATGTACATGTCCTTTTACTTTTTTAATTATATTTTTTAGTTTTAATAAAATATATTTATATAATAAAAAGATAATAAAATAAAACACATTTTTTGGATTTTTTAGTAATTAAGATATGTAAATAAAAAAGAGAAAAGAAACATATGTACATTATAAACAAAGTCATTTTACTTTTTTCCAATCATAAAAAATTTTCTTGAAGTTTTTAAATTATGTAATTTTTTAGAATATACAATAAATAAATTAATAGAAAAATAAATAAATAAGGGTAGATTTGTACAATAAAAAAATAAAGTCACACTTATTGTGTTATGTACAATAAACAACGGGGTCTCAAAACTCAAATTCTGCAAACGAGTTCCAATTTTAATGAAACCACTTCATTTGATAGATAATTTTGTAAATTAAAATTTAAAAGTGAGTTTGGTGAATTTGGAGTTCATACGGAGCAGGTATTTGGCCGAGAAGTAGGACTTTACCACTTTTTCTCTTTGGGATCTAGGAGTATTTATTTGATGCAAAATTTATTTTATATTTTTGTATTTTTATATACATTTTTTTAAATAAGTTAGAAAGAATTAACTGAAAAGGAGTTGAAATGAAATTATGAAAAATACATGAAGTTTGGGCTATTTAAAGATGAAAAACTTCTTTACTTTACGGTTTTTGTTATTAATTTATTTTGTACAATATAATATATAATAATTAGTGTATTTTATTTACAAGAGTCATTTAATTAATTTATTGATTTTATAGATATTTATTTGGGATTTTACTTGAGGATTTTGCTATGATCAATATAATGAGATGATGAATCGTGGATTCATCACTACCGTAACCCCAATCCAGACTTGAGAGAGTGAGATGGTGACAAAAGCTTCACCCTCCTGATGTCGACGTAGAGAATGTTGGTCGGGAAGAGCTGATCCATCTCGTTGAGTGTCATCTTTGGAAAAGGTTCTGTTGATCCTTGGTTTAGGCCAAGTAAAGCTGTTAGGTTAGTGATTTAACACATCTTAATTCCTTAAAACAACTCTAGGTATAGTTTAGTCGATTTCATTTTAATTTCACATATTTGATCTGAATCGTTGTTCACTGGAGTTAATGCTCCAACCACCCTGTTCACTGTGATCCACTGTGTCACCGACCTACTGACTACCCCCACCACTTTCCCATGCGCTTCGACACCTTTCCCTTCATCCATATCAAGTAATCATGCACTGATCGATGATTCAGATCTTTACCGTGCTTCTCATCGGATATTTGCCACCCATCTCCATTTTCATGCAACCAGCTTCATGTTCAGGTCGAGGAGATAGCCCTCGGGCCCTAGAATGGTTTGTATAGGGTAGAGGCTTTTAAGAAGCACTTGCAGCATGTATTAAATGAAAAACATCTCTCTAGGTTACCCAGAGAAGATAGACATTCTAAGCCTCCTCCGGTGAGGCCTGGACTCATTTGAGCCCTCCATCCTACATGCCTTGCTCCTAGGAAGGTACGGGGCCCATCAACAACTCATAAGGTGGTTAACAATGCAAGCAAGATCAGATCAAAGCTCAAATAGGAGTTGTTCTTCATCCATTCTTCCAAAGGTCCTATCCATCATCGGATGAAGAACCACATCCATTTCTAATCTCAATCACTCATTTGAGGCCAATTGGTATGCATCATGAGCCATCAGATCTTAAGTGGAGCTACGTGGCGCACCCTCACCTACAGGATAAGCCCCCACGTGCCTTGCACGCGGAAGCAAGGGTACTCTCTGTTGGCTCGCATTTTTTTATTTTCAAATATTCCTATTAATATTAAATATAGTGCAATATTTTTAATAAAAATGAATTTAGGACCATGTACTTATCTATAATTACAAATTACTCCTTTTTTCTCACGTGTAAAACCATGTAAGGTGTTGTGTATATCGCATGTATGCCCGTGTAATTTTGAGACATGTTATTAAATGCAATTAAAGTTTATTGAAAATGCAATGAAGTGCTTGAAAATTTATTTTATTTTATTTTGCGCATATTAATTATTTTTATTGCCCAAAATATTGTAGGAATTTAATATAGATGCCTAATATCATGTTTAAGTTCCCAAATTTTTATTTAACATTTTATTTAATTTTCCTATTTATTAAAAATACAAAAATATGCTTTTATTCCCTATCTAAATTTAAAACCCATAAAAAATAATAAAACTTTCCAAAAATTCCCAAAAAAATCATAGCTATATTATACTATATTATACCATTTATCCAAAAATCTATAAAAATATAAAATATAAAACTTAAAAATCACAAAACCCTAAAATATTATAAAATTGCTAAAATTATCCAAAAAATCCAAAAAAACATCTTTTTTGTTTTTGATTTTTAATAGTATAAATACTATATACTACAAATAATTTTGAGTTACTTTTTTACTTTATATATTTATTAAACCCAAAATAAACTCAGATAATGAATCTATGCAATGTTTTGCTTTATTTTTTACTTTTAAAATACCTAAAAATCAATAAAATCTATAAAATTACCACAAATAGTGAAAATAGAAAAACCACAACAAATATTTTATTTTCTATATTTTGGATATACTTTGAGCTATTTATAAAAATATATCTATCTTAACTATATATACTCTATATTCATTGATATATCTATAATATCTATAATAATATATATGACTCTATATCTTATTTAAAAATAAAAAGAAATTAAAATTGTAGAAAAGTTAGAAATAAAATATTAAATTATTAATATAAATATATAAAATAATATAATATAATTAAAATTTTATAAAAATTAAATACAATTAAAAATCATCTTAAAAAAGAAAAATAAAAACAATAATATATATACATTATTAATAATTAGCAATAATTAATAATTACCCTTCCAATGTTTGTTCCATGTGTTCGAGCTCTACACTAGTTACATTTACACATCTACTGTAGAGTTGTAATAAATTTTAAGTAACTTCACTTTATTGATTGCTTATCTATTCATGGATTAATTATTGATTGATTTATGGATTGATCACCACAGCGATTAGGGTTCCATCCTTATTAGGGACTCTAGGTCAATACTTGAGTTATCAAATGGTGTTTTGCCGGGGAACAACAAGTTATTTAAATGTACATGTTTATTTTATCTCCTCTCGTACTTTTTATTTTTGTTTAAATAATAGCTTATCTATTCTGATTCATTTCCTTTGGTTTCCATTGTTGCGAGGTCCTATTGTTGAACTGACAATTACGTTGGTCGGGTGTTCCAGACGAGGCATGAATACAATTGCTGAAGCGACCCACAATAACCTCGAATTGAGCAATAATTAACCTACAAAAGATGGAGCAATGTTAAGCAGAAAATGCGGAGTTAAAATTTATTACAACATTAGAAAATGTGTGTATAGTGCAAGTATGTAGAGATCGAACACAAGGAGCAAGGGGAATAAATAATAAAAAAATTGTAAAAAAGACAATGATAGTTTTGGTATTTTATAATGATTTTTTATTTTTAGTGGGTTTTATTTATGTGATTTTTTCAAATTTTTAATGTCAATTATTTTTTTAATTTTTATATTTTTATATTATCAGATTTTTAGTTTTCTTTTTTATAAATACAAAGAAGATATATATATATATATACTATGTATAGCAACTATATGATATATAATAGATATATAAGAGATAAATATAAATAAAATAAGGAAAAATTAGAAAAATACCCTAGGAACAATTGTTTTTAATTTTTTAAGGGTATTAAATTTTTTTTGATATTTTTCCGAATCCCTCAATAAAACCCTAGACTAAATATGCAAAATGATGTGGATATTAAAGTAAATATATGTTTTTAGGGTTACAAAAGCAATAGTCATCTTAGATTTTATAAGGATTATTTGACAATTGCGATCATCATCGACATGTCACTTCCAAAGTACACTCGATGAAAGATCAAGACTACAGAAACATACAAACCCTAAGGTGATGTCTTATTGTCTTATTTAATTGACATTCCTCATTATGTTGAGGAAACTTGGACATTGCAACCACATACATTATGTGTCCAATTGCAAGTACAATATGTGGATCATGAGTCCAACATGATATTTTACTGGTTATTATTGAGTATAACATTGAGTGGGTTTAATGAAGGATTATCTGAAATAAGAAATTTGCATAAGGGTATATATATTATATACATGTTTTACTTTGATTTAGGAATTTTTATATCAAAGTTGTCTTGCCTTGTCAACAATGAAAGTTCATTCTCTTAATCACTTTCAATGTAAGAGATATTCTTGCCACTATATCTCAAGCAAGATCTGGGATCTCCTCTCTATCCTTATCACATCCCAATAATATGAGAATCTGCGACTCGAATAAAGAGAAACAAGAACACATTCCGCCTTGCAAGTCCAACTTGCATTTCCCAATTTGATCTTTAACACCCGGGCCCACGACCCCTAAGATGATGTTGACACGTTGTTAATTGAACCAACCGTCAACATGCTTAATAATCGCTATACGTAATCCAATATCACCCCAATAATATGAGGACCTGATATTGGGGTCACTACGTATACGGTCTTACTCTTTCGAGAAGCAAAGAACCCGATCCAAATAAATCATATACAGGATCTGTCACTTCGGACAGGCGTCTCCTATATACAACATCTGGTGACAGAATCCTTTGCCTTGATGGGAGACCATGGATATCACTTATGTGATCCTCCACCTCATATTCAAATTTTAATAATTAATTATCATGAATCATAATCAAATAATTAATTCTTCCAAGGGAAATACACATCTATTTATAATAGAGTGCTTTTAATTGAATATAATCAATTTAATCACATTAAATTAATTATCAATCCAATTTTCAATCAACAAACTCGATTATTACTTGAATAGTAGGTATAATCTCAAAGTACGTATTATTCGAATTTTAATAATTAGAAAAATACACTTTGATTTCTCTGGCATTATTGAGTCCCTACCCGTTGTCATGGTCACTATCGACGGGAGTGAGACGAACCACATCCGGTGCAACCCGCTACCCCAACGTTCCCCAACTAAACACCATATCCACCTCAGGAACGGATAATGCCAGATAGATCATGGTGTTCTTTGAGATGCTCATCGGTTTTTCAACCGAAATTATACCATATAACATTCAACAAAACCATTTTGATAATATTATAAGGATATTTGCTAAACAAATACCCAATCCTATTCAAGCAAGAGGGTTTTTCATGTAAAAGTTGTCCTACAACTATTGTAGGATAAACTAAGGTTTTGCATGGAAACAATGTTTGTTGATGATTTCATATCAACCAATTAATGATCAAGATCAACTATCTTATCATCTTAGTTAGTGAAATGTCATTCAATGAAATAATTATATCTTTAAATATTTCACAAATACTTATCACTAATTATCTCAGAAAATTAACAATTAATTTTAATCAACTTATTTGAATGACTATCACATGATTCATGATCAAATTCATCAATTTTCAGCAGTGATCCCTACTAACTAAAATCAGCATATCTTGATCAATTTAAATCCAAATTACGCAAAATCAGTTTCCTAAGATTGCTAATTTGATTTATAACAAAAATCAAGTGATATTTCATGCATTTAGAGGTGCATAAAAACAGTAATTAACTCATTAATCATGTTTAGAATTGCAGTTCCCACAACAATGAATACATGTTTATTCAAAGGGCCATATCTTGAGCAAATGAAATCCGAATTACATAAACTCATATCCTATGGTTTCCTTATTTAATGGGAAACAAAATTCAATTGAAAATTATGTGTTTAAATAATTTAAACAGTGCCTAAAAATTTAATTAAACAAAGGTGCGAAAATTGAAATGCAGTAAAAATTTTCACAACCTTTTCAAACCCAAGTCATTCTAGGTTTACGGATCATATCCAAATCCTTTCCGACCTAAGGCTCTGATACCACTTGAAGGATACGAGGAATCCTCAAGCGCATCATGGAAGCTTGTTGATCGCATCTCATGCGATCAGGGCGACAAGTCACACTAGTCGCTAGATGCAGCGGAAATTAAAAATTTTAAATCAAGTGATGAAATCACATGATCACAAGTACATTTCTTGGATTGTTTCATCAAACCACAAAATATTAGAAATACCTCTTAAAGCGTGGTTGCGATCACAAGATCTCTAAAGCAAGAGATCCTTCTGACTCAAGTCTGATCTACGAAGATGGCACTTGCGGGCACGACGATGAGACGCGTTCCTCCCGCAATCCTCGATGAAGATCCAAGTCTTGAATATCATGATTTTGTCCAACAAAATCCATGATGGAGATCCATGAGAAATCGAAGCGACAACGAACTGGTGTAGAGACGATTACTTCTTCCCTCAAAGCACAAGACGGACGGCCACCTTAGAGAGAGAGGACGAGAATGAGATAGATAGATAGATAGATAGATAGAGTAGGTGTGTACTCTTAATGTTGTATATTCAAGAGGCCAGGGTTGCCCTCCTTTTATATTAGTTTGGAAGTCCATGGATCACAATCCATGGCATATACAAAATCAATGGTTAGATTGATATGTATATTAAATCAAGGGATAATTACACCATAACCCTGAGTAATTCCTCAATCTCAATCATAACCTTGCATAATCGCGAATAACATGAGGAACCCTGAGTAATGCTTAACCTTTACACGACATGACCCTGTGTCAACTTCCATTTCGAATTTCCGTTAACTCAGATGGAAAAGGTTAGATGTGGACAATTTTGCCCCTCAGGACTTTTTATATTTATAAATTGATGCCCCTGGAAGCCTGAAAGGCCCACACCCGTCGGAGCTCCAACCCCCGCCCGTCGGAGCCCCGACCCTCCTCCCGCCCGCCCGAGCCCCAACCTTCTTCACCCTTTCCTCCTCCCTGTCGACCACTTCCTCCTCCCCCTTCCTCTCCGTCCACCACCACCCTGGCGCACGACTTGAAATCCTCTCGCTCCTGCAGCCTCCCGACGCGCGGCCTAGAACTCTCCCGCTCCTGTAAGCCCAGGCGGCTCACGGCCTAGAACCCTCCCCCCACCTGGGAACTCCACCCCCGCGCGCTGCCTCGCCATCTGAGGGGTGAGAGAGAGGCCATTGTCGAGCTGGAGCGGGTCGCAGTTGGACGTATCATAAGGGTGAGATCCTGCGAGGAGGAGCCCGTCGTCTGCTTCGAGGAGAAGCGGCGCCATTCACGACGGAAGATGCCGAGAGGAACAGGATTACAATCGAGAACGATCTGGCAATCAGCATCTTTCCTCTTCTCCGCTCGAGCTATCCGCCTAGGAACCTCTCCCACCCCCCTGCGTGCGCCGCCTGGGAACCCCTCCACCCGCGCGCCGCCTGGGAACCACTCCCACCCCCCGCGCACACCAGCTGGGAACGTCCCCTTCCCCAGCGCCGACTCGCCTCCTGGGAACCCCTCCCCCTGCGCGCCGCCTGGGAACACCTCCCACCCCCCGCGCACGCCACCTGGGAACCTCCCCTTCCCCTGCACTGACTCGCCGATGGTCAGGCTCAGAGCCCCGAACCTCCAGTGTCCGTGAGCTCCGATGAAGTTCTCGCCAGAGAGCTCCAACGAAGCCTCCAACACCGACTCGTCGAATCTTCCACCGTTTATTTATGTATTCTTTTTCTTTTTTTCATTTTAGCTAATCCTAGCCGTTAGATCATAGATTAGTTAGATTAACTCACGCATATGCTTGAGTTAACGTATCAAACTAACGGAGGGTTATGGGTGTGAGACGGAGTAACTATTCAGGGTTCCTCATGTAGATCACGATTATGCAGGGTTATGATTGAGATTAAGGAATTACTCAGGGTTATGGGTGTAATTATCCCTTAAATCAATGGCCATGATAATTGTTGTTCAAAAACAACAATATATTAATTTATATTAAATTAAATATATGTTGCATTATCATCAACATAATTTAATTCAATAAAATTAATTATCACAAGATATTATGATAATTATTAAAAATAGATAATTGCCCACTTAAAATCATGGGGCGTCACCCATGACTAATTCATGGGTAATGACACCTCATTTGGTGGCCAATTATCTCATTTTTATTTTATCTTATTATCTCCTATTTATTTGCAATATTATCCACTAAATTAATTCCCAATTAATTAGTGCATTTTTATTGCAAAATTATCCACTAAATTAATTCCCAATTAATTAGTGAATATTTCAATCATGCCATTGAAATTATGTGAATCATATTCACATCCCAAACTAAATTGTAAATTACATCTCCAATTAATTGCTTAATGTGAATCCAATTCACATTAACAATTAACAAATGATATTGACAAAGGTGCTCTCTCTCTAATATATTATAAATCACAGTTGTAATATATATACAGATATTATGGATAACACTATCCATAATCTGCATTTCCTTGATAATTAAATCCCATTTAATTATCTTGGATAACCATTCTCATAATATGAATCTCATTCATATTATTCTTGATAATTAAATCTCAATTAATTATCAACATCTTGTTGCTTGGATACATAATTCATCGAATGAATTATTCTTGAACTCCTTTAAGAATAATGTGCTTTCTCCGTAGATACTTGGAGATAAGGACATGGTGATTGTATTGTTCCACGTATAGTGACTTGGATATTGAGATCTCATCTCAAATCCAGATCTTACATACCTCCCACAGATGCTTGATTAAATCAAGACCGCAAATCTAATCTTCTCATTACATCTGAATCTTGTTCAAACCAATGTCCAACACTTGGACCAAGATCAGATTGCTTCTCTACTGAGAGGAGCCACTAAAATCCAGACATGTTTCATCACTCCCTCGGAATGGAAGCGTCATGATTATATAATCGTTTATGATCACATCACCCTCAGGTATTCCCAATACTTGTACATCCTGCATACTGGATGACCTATGATCAACCTGAAGATTAAGATCAATTTTACACTGTCTTCTTCAGGGTTTGATCACCAAGTTTCTCAATATTGGTCATTGGGAATTGATATCGATCATATGCTTTCCCAAAGCATATATCATACCTTCAAATTCTTGTCATGCTTCCAAAGCACGACGACCATGCATGGAATTTGATCGGTCTCAATACCTCATGAATGAGCTCATGTCTTCCGGTTCATAAGTGAACATGTATGATCCCTTTAAGAGATCGTATTACTCATATGCCCTTACATGCACACCAGCGCGCCGGTGTATAGACCTTGGTTAGGTCATCAACTTACTGGTCTGCCAAATGTACAGACTCAGACATATAGTAACACATCTGTCTCTGGTCAGAGGATGTGTGCCTATGCTGTGACAGCATTCAACATAGGACTTAGGTTATCTCGATCTCATTAAGTCAACCTTTTGACCTAACTAATCTGACACCTCCGAATCTCTATTCCTATGCAGAGGACCTGCATCAAGAGGTCGGTCAGATATCAGCCTATGTGAGAAAGGATTGCCATCTCCTACTCAGGCTGGAGATCATTTCTTAATAATCATTTGATAGTGCTTGATAAATCCTCTATCTAACTCTTTAGATTATTATCCAAACACCAACCTCTATGGTTCATTTAATGAATCAACAGCTATATGATCATCAAGATGGCCATGGTACATAACCCTAATTGTACAGAGGGACCTATTATGTAAATTAATTACTCTTCATTTCAGATCAGGGAATGATATTTGCAATAACATTTTTTGCAAAATGGCTCGTCGTGGGCTCGCATGTCCAACAATGACCTTGTCATATACAATTCCGGTGAATGGAATGCATGAGGGGGGTTTCTTTTAACTGTAGAGGGGTGTGCGTCAGGGATGACCACGAGTGTCGATGCTTTTTACTTGGGTGATAGATGCTTTAGTAGTGAAGTTTAGGAGAGCGGTCGATCAAGGGTGGCATGAAGTTTTCCGATGGGCTCCATTTCGGTTCCACTATTGTAGTATGCAGATGACACCATGATCTTCCTGGAGGGCACAGACGAAATGTACAGGAGAACGAGGTAGTTGGTGGACATCTTCAGCGGCACCTCAGGTCTCAAGATAAATTATAAATAAGTCAGTGGTGATTTTTTTGATCCAACAAAAAATAGCACAGACCAAGCATACATCTAGTAGGATGGGAGGAGCTCACGTAGCAGAAAAGCAAAGGAAGTCTGGGTATTCGAGATGTGAATTGTATGAATAAAGCACTCCTGGTGAAATGGGTGGTGCAGATCTAGGGTAGCAATGATAGATTGGCTACCAAGCTCTTACGTACCATTTATGGCGTTAAGGGCTCCATGGATGTAGGAAGAACGCATTTCGAGTCTTCCCTTTAGAGTGGCGTTTGGGATATCATACCCCTACTAAGGCCAAGAATGGTGTTGAAGGTGGGAGCCGGGGAGGTCTTTCGTTTTTTTTGCAGGACAATTGGATGGGAGATGGGACCTTACGCGATAGGTTCCAAGGCAATTTGCTTTAGCAGTAAACAAGGGTTGCTCTGTGGCTAATACTGATACTTCTGGTTCGTGGGTCCTTCAGTTTTTGCATGATCTTTCGGATCGGCGGATGAAGGACTTGGTTAGATTGCAGTCTGAGCTACTCTCTCCTAACTGTTTTTCTCAAGGAAGGGATCATTTTATTTGGGAGGGGGCATATTCTCAGTGAAGAAGGTGTACGGAGTATTCAGATGGAGCTCAGAAGTTCTAGACCCTGACTTGAATCAAGATATGAAGATAATTTGGGCAAGCAAGATCCCATGCAAAGGTCTTCATGTGGTGCTTCAGAAGGGGTAGATTGTGTGACAAAGCAAGAAGGGGCACTTGTTCTTTACATGCCCTTTGTCGGAGCAGGGATGGAAGGAGGTAGTGGCGTCTTGGGTCTCACAAGATGGAAAGATCGATTTCTGGGGGTCGGTAAGGTCGGTGGGGAGCAACTTGACGGACGACTGTGCAATTCTGTTTGTTGCTCTAAGAGCCATCTCGGGAGGAAGAAATGATTTAATTTTTAAAAATAAGAGGTTCTATTCGGAAAATGTAATTGCCTATTGTCTTTCCTTCTATCGATTCTGGTCCACAAGGTAATGTATCCTTTTTTCCTTTTTTAATATAAAGGTTTCGTGCGGTGAGTCTCAGCTTGGGATTTCACCCTCTTTTCTCTAAAAAAAATGTATAGTCAATTATTGAGTATTGTTTTGTACAAATTAATGCTATATACTTGCATTTAGTTAAGGTCAAAATGAAAAAAACAAAGGTGATGAAATATTGATTCATCAACAACTATGCCAGATTTTGAAAAAAAAGTGTCTATGTCGCTCAATTTTATTGTAATGCTCACACGGTAAACCATGACCACAAATTTCTTGAAATCACTACGGATATATGAAATATTCTCGGGGTGTCACATATGCGTCATGATGTGTGTATTGGATCCAGTTAACGCAAGAAAAAAGTAGACAGAGAAATGAGAGAAATATAAATCTGGAAAGAAAAAAATTCTTGGGTTTCCCCAACATGATTACCTCCTTGTCAAGTTTTAGAATCCAAAGACGTGTCCACACATACCTATCCATCTACGTGTGTATATATTTATCTAAAGTGGTTCATATTGTCTTCTCTCGCACATCCTCCACCTGATCAGATCCCCGAGGTACAATCCGAATACCATTCAGGTCCTCATTCATATCAGATGAGATTTCTCAACCTTCTCCAGTAACAGCCAATAAACGATATGTTCCATATGCTTCAAGCAATGCGTGAATGCAAGTCCACCTCCTCCGGTAAGCCCGTAGAAGAATCGATCGTTGAGTTACACCACAATCGTTGCTCATAATTACGTGGAATCAAGCAGGTGACAATGGATCTTGGGAATGCGCGCTTGACGCAGTGGAGGGGTGGCCGCTGGTGGACGCGATCATCGGCGTCGAGGAGCAGATGTGGGGAGTGTGGGAGAAGGTGAGGGTGGGGATGGTTGCCCCGTTTCTCAGGATCTGCATAGCCTTGTGCTTGGCCATGACCGTGATGACGCTCGCGGAGAAGCTCGTCAAAGGCGCGGTGAGCCTCGCGGTTAACGTGTTCCTCAGCATGAAGCCCGAGAGACGATACAAGTGGAAGCCTATCAGGCCTGACATGGAGAATGGCAACCTCGCCTATCCCATGGTGCTCGTCCAGATTCCTATGTATAATGAGAAGGAGGTAGATCGATTATACTCAGTTTTTTCATCGAAGGCTTTGCAATTGAGATCATTTGATACCGTTAATTGATTGGTAATTATTTCTCTTAATTCAAGGTCTACAAGCTCTCGATTAGTGCTGTGTGCAATCTGGATTGGCCGAGGGAGAGGCTGGTTGTGCAAGTGCTCGATGACTCCAAGGATCCGGTCCTCAAGGTATGGATCAATCGTGATTTCGATCGTCATTACTGCCAAAATATGTTTTTTGTATGTAATATATTTTCTTCCCATTTTTTTTGCTTTTGCTTCTCCTTGAAGGGCATGCGAAGGAACCATTTGACTTTCTTATTTTATGATATGCTTTCTCTCGGCCACGTCCCCGGTCACTTAATTTCGATACCAACACGACATCATTACCATCAGTAATTCATATTGATTGAAAAGTAATCAGCACTGTCGAATAGGATGAATGCATAGGTGTATATATCGACAGAAGTACGTATTATGTACGCGTATAATTTGTGCTTAAGGAGGAGATCTGGATATTCATGTTCATGCTCTGCACGATATTTCCATTTAGTTTGGCGGGGCATTTACATACAGAAAACTGCTGGACGTATAGATTAATTAAGATCGTCTTATCATCAATTTTTTATATAGTTAAGCGTGAGAATAACATATTATATTAATTAATGGTAGACGACTTCCCTTTCGGCCATGTCGGAAACATCCATTCTAGCAAAGGGTCTACAAAAATATCGAATTCATACAAACCGCTCGATCTAGATCAAGCCGCTCGGGTGGTCTACGATTTTACGCTGCCTACTTTGACGATTGATTACTCCATGTGATTTTTGTCCAAATTAACTGTGATCACTACAACAAAATTGAGCTATAGACGGTTTTGAAAAAAAACCGCCACTAAATTAACCGTTGTTAAATATATAATGACGATATTATTCGTTTCGAAATGAGTCTCTGTACTCAAAATTAGCAACGAATATCATATATGTCGTTGTACCATTAACAATGGTCCACATAGCGACGCTTATTCATCGCTATTTTTAAAATATCAACTAATCGTCACTATTTTTTAGTTCAAAATTTAGTGACGATTATAAAAAATAGCAACGAATAAGTATCGCTATGTGGACCGTTGCTAATGATACAACGACAAATATGATATTCGTTGTTAATTTTGAGTATGAAAACTCATTTCACAACGAAGAATATTGTCATTATATATTTAACAACAACTAATTTAGTGACGGATTTTTTCAAAATTGTCACTATAAGCTCAATTTTTTAGTGGATTTACACCTAATTAATTTTTGTTTGGTCGGGAATTTGTAATTATTTTTCTTTTATTTCAAATTTGTATTAATCATTGTTAGTTAAAAAATTAGCACAGGAAATCATGGGAACTCATTCCAAAATAAAGCTCAAGTGGCTATTGAGAATGGAAATTTCTGTCAACAAAAGTCAACAAATGTTGTGGTAATTAAAACTTTTCTTTTTAAAATAAATTGAATATAGATAGAATTATCTGAAAAATGTATGGAGTATGAATACTTTTATCTAAGATTATACTATTATTCAATAAACAAAAACACAATATAATAAAAAAAATCAAATTATACAATAATTTTAAAAATAAATTGTAGCGATGATTTGTGTAATCAAATTCTATAGTTATGGCGACAAAAACTTTGACTTGTGATGGATGTATAACATCCATACGAAAAGTAGAGTAGTCAAAAAATTGTAACAGTGCGTTCATTGTCCCTGCTCCAACCGTCGAAAATTTATTGCATTTGATACTTCACAAACTTGTAACTAGAATACCTCTTACTTTGTTGTAACCAAAAGAAACAATCCATGGTTAAAATTTTCTAATCGAAGGATAATTTGTCGTGGTGACTAGCTATATGATTCATCCACAACTTTTTAGCACGTTGTTTATATAATTATTGTGAATTTTAAATTAACAAATATTTAATCCAAATTAATATATAACATGTAAAAGATAACTTTCCAATCAACACTGGGCACGTCAGACAATTGATCTGCGACAGAGCGATAGGGGAAGAGGGATGGGCTTTGGGAGTGGAGGAGAAAGGGAGTTGACCGGAGTAGAGGGCTGGAAGGTGGTCATCGGTAAGAGGAAGGTTGCTCGGAGAGGTCCACAGTGTTTTCGGTGTGGGCGGTTAGGCCATCGGGCGGATTCATGTGTGGCGGAGGTTGGTTGCTTCGCGTGCGCCGGGGTTGGCCATCAAAGTTTTGAACCGCGACGTCTGCACGTTGAAGGCTGCATTGATAATCGTGAAAGATTACGCCTGAGGTTGTAGATGTTCAGAAACTCCTGCCAAAGCACAGAACGACGATGGTCACTCCGGGGGGACGTTCTTTCGCAAAAGTGGTGAAGGAGGGGCCTCGTTGTCCTGTGGAGCCGCCAGTGAATGGTATTCTAATCGGTAGATCTAACGGACCTTCGGATGTGGTTGCCACGAAGGTTTCCTCGTTCCTGGGGGAAACTTTCATGGGTGATGTCGTCGGGATTTCTCCTGGGTTATTTCTTTCTCGTGGTCCCTCGGCCGGAGATGTTGATGTTTTACTGGTTGGTGGGGGTGCTTTGAAAACGTCATGGAAGAGGCCACGGTTCTATGATGGAGAAGTAACCCTCACCCGTTTTTTCTCCGCTTGCGGGGAGTTCCTTTCCTCTCACGGTGTGAGGGAAGGTTAAGAGCATTATTACATGGAGTTGGAGAGGATCTGGTCGTGCTCTCTGACGGCTTGCTACCGAGAACAGACGCGGCAGTGGTGACAGTGGCGGTGTGGTTAAGGGGCCGGCCACCAGATCACTTGCTGCTCAGGGTGGGGCGTGCAACCTTTCGGATACTTCTTGAGGAGGTGCATCCTCCACCACCACCGCTCGCGACGGAGCTGCGGCAACATTCCCATGGGGAGGTGAAAGATTCGGTGTCATCAAAGCCGGAATTCCTGGAGCGGTTCACGAAGAGACGTCATCATTAGCGGCTGACACGGATTATGAGGCATTAAAGGTAAGAATTTTAAATGTCATTTCTTCTCAATGTGATGCAACGGCTGATGTGATGTCCCATGTTAGCGTGTTACCGGAAATGTAACGCTGGATTTGGTAGCTTGTGATCCGGATCCGGATTTCATCTTGGACCCAATGATTGGTGATTGTGCGAACCCGGGAACTGATGACTCTAAAGCCTGGGTCATCCGAAGTGCGTGGCTTTTTTATTTTGGATCCCAAGTGCATCCCCTTCTACCAACCCTCCTCGGATCCGTACAAAGCTTCTTCCGCCAGTGGTGTGCTCGTCTCGAACCAGATCCCGGAGAGGTCTCCTTTGCCTCTTGGTTGTCACCAGAACATTCAGGAGATCGAACACGCACTACAAGGAAAATAAGTTGTGGCTACAGAACTATGGCCACGGATATGAGGTTTGTGGCCACAGAATTGGGCTCTGGCCACGACACGTCGTGGCCAGTAGCCGTAGCTACAAGTCTCGTCGCGAGAGTTCTCTAGCCACGAAAATACCGTGGCCACTACAAGTGACCACAGAATTTATCGTGGCCACAACCCTTATATGAAGACTTTGGCCACGGATTGTGGCTACGAGAAACTAGTGGCCACGGAATTGTCGTGGCCACAAGTTTCCGTAGCCACATTCCGTGGCCACAACTCATTTTCTTGTAGTGACGTTCAGGCTACTTCGGCTACTTCTCATGCGGACCTTCCCCTTACTGTGGATTACAGCAGTGATGGGGATCCGATATTATGCAATGGGACTGGAGTGTTGTCGGTGGATTTGAGCTGCTTCTTTGCATGGGGAACACAACCGTTAGGCAGCAATGGGACTATCGTTTTGACATCTCAGGTTGGTAAAGTGGTGGACAATTCTGGGGAAGATGAAGACATGGATACAAAGTTCGCCTCACGTAACTCTGTGGAGGGGTCTTCTGAAGGAGACTATGAGCAACACCGCAGGAAACCCTACAGACCGCGAAAGGAGAAATCCATAAGGAGCGGGGAACTTGTCACCACTACACCTCAAGTTTCGGTAAGGGAATCAATGAAGTTAAATATGGCTAAGGTGGCGGGTGTGATCCCTGTCATCGGGAGAAATGAGGTTATTTAATGAAGATAGCCTCCTGGAATGTACGGGGGTTAGGGAACCCTGAGAAGAGAGGTGCTATAGGATCTCGTCTGAATGATTGGTTAGCAGATATTATTTTTCTGCAGGAGACGAAGCTCGGTGATTTCCCAGACTTGATGTGGAGGTTTATCGGTTTGAAGCGAGTTAATAATTTTTTAGTGCTTAATGCTGTGGGCAGTGCTGGTGGTGTCGCTATCGCATGGGATGGGGAGTTGTTTGAATCAGTGTCGGAGAGACGGGGCACTTTCATTCTAACGGTTGAGCTACTCAAAAAGTTTTCAGACTCCAAAATATTGCTATCATGTGCCTACGGACCAATTGATCACTCGCTACACGATCACCTATGGGTGAGCTGCGGGATGTGAGAGAGGTGTTTCCTGATGTGGCATGGATTGTGGCTGGTGACTTCAACGTTACGATGTTCTCTACTGACAGACCTGGATTGAGGGGAGGGCGGGATCCAGGGTCAGAAAGTTTTGTTGACTTGGTTGGAGACTTGGAATTGGAGGTTCTAGATGCAATGGACATCAAATACACTTGGAGAAATTTTGGGTCTCGATCCAGGATAGATCGCTTCTTGGTGTCTCCAGAGGTTTTGTAGTTTCCCATGTGTGGTGTTTCCTCGCGATCGAGATCTAGACCCGACCATTCTCCTCTCATTTGGGACTCTGGTAGTGGGGATGTCCCATGCTCTTTCTTCGAGTTTGAGAGGACATGGCTGCTTGAAGATAACTTTCGTGAGTTGGTGGCCGATCATTGGCGGTCAGTGGAGGGTGAGGGTTCGGTAGTTTCTTGTTTATCGCAAAAATTAGTGAGCGTGAGGAAGAGGTTGAGCGAGTTCAAGCAAGAGGTAAGAGAGACAAGGAGGGTTAGTAGAACAGTGGCAAAGGAGGGGATTGCTCGGCTTGACAGGTTAGAAGACTTCAAAGATTTGATGGAAGACGAGTTGAAAGAGAGAAAGTATTATATGAGGTCTATCGTCCTGGATGATAAAAAAAGAGCGGTAGAGTGGAAGCAAAGGTCTAGACAAAAGTTAATCAGAGAGGGTGACGCGAATACAAAATTTTTTCACATTGTGGCTAGTGGGAGGAGAAGGAGAAATCTGATCTGAGTTGTGGTGGTGGGGGAGTCGAGAGTGGAGGGAGAGAAGGAGATTGGGAGGGCACTGGTGAACTACTTTCACGATCTCTCAAGAAGGGTGGGGCCAAGAGTGTGGAGGTGGACGGGTTCCAGGGCACCTAGGCTCTTGCCTAAGCAGTCTGTACGTCTGATCAGACCTTTCTCGAAGGAGGAATTAAAGTGGGCTATTTCTGCTTTGAATGTTGATGGGGCACCTGGTCTAGATGGCTTTCCTGTTCTTTTCTACAGTGAATTCTGGGAGGTGGGGGGATGATGTGTTCGTAGTTTTGGAAGAATTTAGCAATTGTAATGTAGGATTCAACAAAATCAACAAAAGCTCTTCTTTTTCTTCTTCAAAAGAAGAAGGCGTCCATACGTGTTGAGGATTATCTTCCCAGCTCCCTCTCTAATGCTATATATATATATATATGATTATTGCCAAGGTTCTTGCTGAGAGACTCAGTGAAGTTCTTGATGATCTGGTTTCTCCCATATAGTCCGCTTTCATCTCAGGAAGACAAATTGGAGACAGCCTGGTGATGGCCTCTGAGATCATAGCAGACTAGCAGCGATGACAGGTTCGAGGAGTGATGTGGAAAGTAGACTTCTCTAAGGCCTATGATAGTGTTGACTGGCGGTTCTTATGGTCTGTCTTGGCTAGGAGGGGATTCCTAGATCTTTGGATCTCCTGGATGAAGAGGTGTGTGACCACTGCTCCTTACTCGATTCTAGTGAACGGTCGTCCTGAGGGTGGGTTCTTTCAGCCACAGTGGGGAGTTCGCCAAGGTTGCCCTCTAGCGCCGCTCCTCTTCGTGCTGGCGACAGATGTCCTACCTCGCACGGTGAATGAAGTGGTGGCGCATGGTCTCGCAGCAGGTTACTCCTTCGGTGACATCTCACTTCCAGTTTTACAATATGCATATGATACTATCTTTTTTATCAAGGGCGGGGCTACTGAGATGAGGGGTATGGCGCTTGTTTTAGAGATCTTTGGTGAGCTCTCTGATCTTAAGCTTAATAGAGAAAAGTCAAGCATGATCCCCTTTGGCCTATTGGTGGAGGAGGTGGAGACGTGCAGTTTGGAGTTGGGGTGCTCTTGCAGTCCGAGGCCTATTAAGTACTTGGGACTACCATTGGGTCAAAGTCGTCTTTGTATTTCAGATTGGCTCCCGGTTGTGGAGAAATTAGAGAGGAAGCTGGCGGGTTGGAAGGATCTTTACTTTCATGTGGTGGTCGCTTGGTTCTGGTGAAGGCAGTTCTGGCGGCAATTCCAACCTTCTTTATGTCATCGAGAATTTTTTTAATTGGGATTCGCAATCGGTTTGAGAAGATTATGAGGAGGTTTTTTTGGGGCGGGAATGGTAGGGATAGACGCTCTATGCATCTTATGGATTGGGAGACAGTTATTTTGCCCAAGGAGGACGGGAGACTCGGTGTACCGAGTTGGAGTTGATGAACCGTGCACTTATAATCAAGTGGGCTGCGAGAATTTGGGGTGACAAGGAGGACCTCTGTTGTAAGCTGATATGCAATATATATATATATATATATATAGGGTCGATGCTCTCACTCTGTTAGTAGCTTTCGTTCCATGTGGTTTGATTCAGCATTGCGGAAGGGTATTCATGTGATTCTACCGAATATGCCACATCTATTCCGTCCGTATCTGGGTGATGGATGGAATTTTTACTTCGAGACTGATGATTGGATGAGTTACAGACCTCTGGCTACCCGTTTTCCACGTTTATTTGCTTTGGCGGAGGACAAAAATGCTCGGGTTGATGATTATTGGGTTAATAATATATGGATGTCTGCCTTCAGAGGTGGTATTTCTGAGCGTCGTATACATGATTTTCTGCAATTGATGGAATCTCTATCGAGGACCGATGGTCCCACTTCTGGTAACGACCATTAGGTGTGGAGAGAAGGCGTTTTCTCTTTAGAAGGCCTACAGCCTGTTGGTCAGGGAAACAAGTTCACTTGAAGAGAACCTGGTTAAGGGATGCAGGATGATATGGGAGTTTAAGATTCCATCGCGCATCAAAGTATTTCTATGGCTCCTAAGACATGGGAGATTACTCACAAGGGAATGACGAGCCCACATCTTACGTACAGAGGATAACTCATGTATCCTTTGCAGGTCATTGGTGGAATCCATTGAGCACATGTTTCTTCGTTGTGAGAAGGTGAAATAATATTGGCAGGCGATGGATGTGGCTTGGATTGATCAAAGCAACATGTCATCTTTCTGGGAATCCCTAACCAATTCTCGATTTCATCCAAATAGGGAGAGACTAGTGCCGATTGCGGGTTTATGAGCATTTTGGCTTGCCAGGAATGGTGTAGTTTTCCGTTCGGAGAGATTTTATGTTGAAAATGTAGTCCACCATGCTCGGACTCCCCTCGAGTCCTAGTTGTTAAAATTATTTTTTTAATTAATTTATTGAGACGGACAACAACGCGTGTTTCCCCCTTTTTGACTAAAAAAAACTTTCCAATCATCACTACTCATCAAGTGTGAAGTGAGGATAACTAAAATGATCCTCTGTGCTAATCTATGTATACACCATCGTAATAATATGTAAGCGCGTCAAGGACAAGTTATTAACTGTCGCTAGCAACGTAGCAACAGAAGTGTCATTCGTCGCGAATACTCCCAATACAAATTATGACTTTATAATGAAAAACAGCTGTTGTTTTGTATTTCTAACGACAGAGTAAGTATCACGATTCGAGGTGCTATGGCATTTACTTTAATCTGAAATTCATGTAATTTTTTAGCAATTTCCTTTAAAATGGAACCACACAGGATTTGGTAGAATTAGAGTGCAAGAAATGGGAGAGCAAAGGGGTGGACATACACTATATAGTGAGGGACAACAGGAACGGGTACAAGGCTGGTGCCCTCAAGGAAGGAATGGAGCATCACTACGTCAGGTCTTGCGACTACGTCGCCTTGTTCGATGCCGATTTTCAACCGGATCCCGATTTCCTCGTTCGTACCGTGCCCTTCCTCATCCACAACCCGGAGATTGCTCTTGTTCAAGCAAGATGGAAATTTGGTAAAACATAATTTACCAACTGCTACATATTTATTCGACTCTGTAATCGACTCTGTAATCGACTCTATCTTCCATAAACGTCTACCTGGTTGTTCTTTTTCAGTAAACGCTGATGAGTGTATGCTGACGAGACTGCAAGAAATGTCACTGGATTATCACTTCAAGGTCGAGCAAGAAGCCGGCTCCTTCATGTTTTCATTCTTTGGTTTCAATGGTATGCTCCTATGAAGTATGTATAATCTGTTATGGTGCCACATAAGTGTGTGGCGGCTAAATGTATACAACAACTGGAATATTCATTGCTGTATCGTTAACAACGATGGTTTATACAGTGACAAGTAGCCAGAAACTGTTGAATTTATCCTGATATTCTCTATTTTAGCAAGAGTAGTGACGCGATTATATAGAGGACAATATGATATGTTTCCTCACTTGGATTATCTGTTGGTCATCATGCAGGAACAGCAGGTGTTTGGCGAATAGCAGCTCTAAATGATGCTGGAGGCTGGAAAGATAGAACAACTGTGGAGGATATGGATTTGGCTGTACGTGCCGGCCTCCAGGGTTGGAAATTTGTATATGCCGGCGACATGAAGGTATCTCTTTCGTTCTGTAACGTATCGATGAATGTACTTATTAAGAAAATGAGCAAATATATACGATATATCTACGTGTATATCAGCAGTATGATACGCGTGCATTGGGCCATTTACAGGTCAAGAGCGAACTGCCCAGTACCTTTAAGGCGTACCGGCTGCAGCAACACCGGTGGGCTTGTGGACCAGCAAACCTGTTCAAGAAAATGGCTGTGGAGATATTACTAAACAAGGTCTAGATATACAAATACTTCTCGTTCGTGTATATATATGTTGCTGTTTTGGTGAACTGTTTGATTATTTTGGCATCAGAAAGTGTCGATTTGGAAGAGGCTGTACATCTTCTCGAGCTTCTTCTTTGTGGACAAGATAGTGGCGCACACCGTGTCGTTTATCTTCTTCTGCGTATTGATACCGATGTCTATTCTGGTTCCGGAAGCCAAGATCCCACTGTGGGGTGTGTTTCACGTTCCCACCCTCATCACGCTCTGCAAATCTGTTGGAACTCCAAGGTATAGTGTTATTGCATAGTAGTTGTTGCAGAAATTAGAATGCCGATGTATAGTGTTATTCGCCCCTCCCTAACCTGGAATCCTGGAACGTTTTAACTCAAAGCTCATAATCTAGATGACCAATCTATTTTGTTTTCAATGCGTACCCTTAGATGAAACGGTTTGCGACAGAGCGGTTTACGACCCTAAGCCACTGTGGCTAAGTAGGTTATAAAAGCCATTTGTAAGTTTTAGGGGGATGTTGTGTCTGGCATGAAAAACGAGTCAACCGCAGTTGTGCAAAGGGGGAGGTTTGCAATGAGCGAGAGAATCCTCTACTGCAGCAGAATTGCATTAGGGATTGGACCCTGGGACCGGATGGCTTCCCAGTCTCTTTCTATAGGGAGTTTTGGGATTTGTTGAAAGAAGATGTGATGGCGGTCCTCAACGAGTTCAGAGGTGACAATAAGGGCTTCGAGAAGGTTAATATTGCGATGATGTTTCTCCTCTCCAAGAAGGAGCATCCGATAGGGGTGGAAGACTATAGATCGATTGCATTGTCTAATGCAATCTACCTGATCATTCCCAAGGTGCTGGAAAATAGGCTGAGAAGGGTGATGGATATGGTAATACTACAAAATCAGACTGCCTTTATCCATGGCCATTAGATGGTTGATGGGATAGTTATGACATCTGAGATTTGACTTCAGTGGCGGTGGGAAAATAAGAAGGTTTGTTGTGGAAGATTTACTTTGAGAAGGCTTATGACTGTGTGGATTGGAATTTCTTGTGACCATCACTTCAGTGCCATGGATTCATTTATCTCTGGATAGCCTAGATGAAGAGGTGCATCACGACTTTGTCTTATACAGTTCTGGTGAATGGAAGGGTGAGGGGGGTTTCTTTCAAGCATAGAGGAGTGTGTGTCGGGGATTCCCACTAGCACCTATGCTTTTTACTTTGGTGGCAGATGCTTTCGCAGTAATGTTCAGGAGAGCGGTCAACAAAGGGTGGTGTGAAGGGTTCCGTGTGGGGACCATCTCGGTTCCACTATTATAGTACGCAGATGACACGATGATCTTCTTAGGCGGCATGGAGGAAATGCACAGAAAAACGAGGAAACTGATCGACATCTTCAACAGAGTCTCGGGTCTCAAGATAAATAGAAACAAGTCAGTAGTGATCCAGTTTGGGATGGACGAGGAGGAAAGCGACACTAGGGCGGCGATATTAGGTTGCCCCCTAGGAAAGTTACCCATTTCTTACTTGGGGCTACCTTTAGTGGCAGGCGTACTCAGAAAAACAGAGTGGGACATGGTACTCAGAAGGATGGAGCAGAGGCTGATGGAAGGTCGTTACTCTATCGAAGGGTGGGAAATTAATTCGTTTGAAGCATGTGCTATCGGCAATCCATGTATTCTTCTTCTCAACACGCTTGATGCTGGTAGGTGTCAGAAAAAAGATAGAGGTTATGATGAGAAGATTTTTTGGTACGGAGGCATAGTAGACCTGGCATACATCTTGTAGGATGGGATGAATTCACACAACAGAAAAACAAGGGTGGTCTGGGTATTAGAGATGTGTGATGCATGAATAAAGCGCTCCTTACAAAATGGGTGGTGCAGATCTAGGGTAACGATGATAGCTTGGCTACCAAGCTCTTATGCAGCATTTATGGTGTTAAGGTCTCCTTGGACATAGGGAGAACATGATTTGAGTCTTTCCTTTGGAGTGGGGTGCGGGATATCTTACCCCAGATAAGGCCGAAATTGACGCCGAAGCTAGATGCTGGTTTTTTTTTTGTTTTTGGCAGGACAATTGGACTAGAGATGGGGCCTTTTCAGATAGGTTCCTAAAGCTATTTGCTTTAGCAGCTGGTGAGCCGAAAATGCAATGGTTAAGTGGAATAAATATGCAATGTTGTTGTTCTCAACCAATCAGTTCGGTCAACGAGAAAAAATGTTTTTAAACCACTTTAAAGAAATCAAGCAATGAAAAGCAAGCACTTTTCGCTATTTAATTTACTTGGTATAGCGACCAGGGTCGAACACAAGGAGCACGATTTAAAAACTTACCAGTCAAATTTCGAAGATAAATAATTTAGCGGTTTTTTATTTTACAATTTTTTTTAAATTTTCAGATTAGGAACAATATGCACAAAGGGATAAAAACACAGACACCACAATCTTTTGAATTTTTCAAAATATCTAAAATTCTCAGAAAATTACAGAAAATACATTTTTGGGTTTTATAGGTTTTAAAATGTTTTTGGTAATTTTTTTAAAATTTTATGATGTTTTTTTGCTTTTATAAAAATGAAACAGTAGAAATAAAGGTAAACAATGCACAACTAAGAGTATTTTGTAACTTAAAAATACTTTAAGTGCTCAAAACTCCTGGAACATATTTTTATGATAAAAGACAATCAAATATCTACAAATAGAGACTGAAATCAGAAGTTTTTGATTTTTCTAGAATTTTATATGACTTTTTTAGATTTTTAGTTTTTCTTATTTTTTGGGTTTTATAAATGATTAATGCAAGCAAATTAGAAAGAAATAAAAGGGGAATAAAATACACCTATAATATTTTTTTTGGAATTGTTAGACAAATTTTCGAATTTTTATGATTTTTTAAGTTCGGGAAGAGAAAAGATACTATTTTTTATTTTTAGAAATATATCAAATGAGGATGAAATGCAATGAAATTTATATACAATGAAGAGCACCAAGGCAGGAGTCTATACAATTTTTTATAAAATTTTCAGAGCACAAATAACATTTATTTCATCAAGAAGAACATGCAAGACAAAAAGTCTAGACACCAGGGACTAAAATGTAAATAGTCAAATATTCTGCATTAAAATATAATAATAAATAATCTATAGGGTGAAAATTGAAATTTACCCAAAATCACATATTATGCACGTGTCGTTCCTGAGGTAGGAGTCCTTCTGCAGATTTAGAAAACTCCCAGGGGCCTTGTTGTAATTTCACCAATTTTCAATTTTAAAACCCTAGGGTTTCTTCTTGGATTCCTTCGTTGGATCAAAAAGGAGAGCTCAAGGAGGGCTGGCTGCCACCATTCTTCAACAACCAGGGGTCGCAGTGGTCGTGGGCTGCGCGCGACGGATGTAGCCGCTCGCGTGTTGGGCAGCAGTGGGTGGTTGGTTGGGCGCACGCAAGCGTCGTCGCCGCTCGCTGGAGGCGCGGGCTGGGTGGTCGGGATTTGCATGGAGTCGAGTGGAGGGATCGGCGTAGACCTGGAGGAGTAGCTCGCGCATGGCGGAACAAGCCGCTTTGGCTTTGGGCCCTCGCGGGGTTGAACAAACAGTTGGCGATGTAATTGAAGGTGTCGGAACGACGGGCGGAGGCGCCACGGCCTCATGCGATGGTGCCGAGGGGGACATGTCATTGCGGAGGTGCGGAGGGCGGCAAGGTACCGCAGGCAGCCACAGAGGGCGATGGTGCTCCGTCGGCGTGGGCTTGCACGACGGAGGGCCACGGGGGTCCATCGGCACCGTTGTGGCTACTGCTATTTTATATTTTTTATATGTAAACAGGAGTAATAAAAAAGTTTTTTTAACAAAACTGTAAGCAGAAACATAATAAAATTTTTATATTATTTTTTATTATTTTTTTATTTTTTAAATTTTCCTGCAAAACAAATGTGAGAGATAAAACAATTATATGTTTTTTATATATATTGTTTACGTGAACAAGGATCCGATGGAAATCGAGGAAAGGATCCGTGTCTCCGAGCACTGTACGTGGTTGGAGGTGTATGGTTGCGTGAGGTAGAACGAGAACGTGTGTGGATCGAGAAAATGAGATGAAAACTCGTATTCGGATGACAAATTTGATGGATATTTTTGGGATTTTAGAATCTAAATTTTAATGAAATCGAAGCAAAAATTAAATCCAAGATTTATCTAAGAAACACGACAGGAAAGAAAATGAATCTCACCTCAGGATCGGATACACAATGATGGCCTCGACAAGGACTGACTCGCTGTCACCGGACAACTTGGAGGCTGAGCACCCTTCTACGACAAGAAGTTGTCGGATATCGGGCTCCTCTCCACCAAAGATTGATCAAAGACAAATGAAGGAGGAGGAACCCCATAAAAAGAGAAGAAAAATAAGAAAAGAAAGAATGGACATATAAGGAATAATTTTATTGGTTAATTAAATAATTAATTGATTAAATAAATAAATTAAAAACAAATTTCGGAATAAAATAAAATAAATAAAATAATAAATTTAAAAAAATTAATTAGCCACCTTAATGGTGGCTATTTAAGGTATAGAATAATATCTTTATATACAAGGTATGTTTTTAAATCAAATATTGAATAAATTAAATAATTAAATCCAAATTTCATAATTAAATTAGTTTAATTAATGTTAGATATTTACTTTTTTGGTGATTTATAAGTAACGAAATTACTTGTATACAAATATTATACATATAGTATAGTATACACATGTACAAATAAGGAAATAGTTTTTAAATAATATTTTTTTAATTATTCTTATTATTTTATTTAATTTTTTAATGATGAAGATAATATTTTCAATTATTATATTATGTATACAAAATAAATATGAATAAATATATATACAATAGGTAATTGATAAAACTACACAAACCACCCCAAAAAACTGACTTTTCAACCGTAACTCCAAAAATTATGAAACCATAGCCATTTGAAAGATAATTTAATTTAGAGTACAATGGAAATGAGTTTGATTCAATTTGAGTTTGTATGAAGTCAGAATTGATATTTCAATTATCGCTTTACGGCTTTTTCGGAGTGTGATTATTTGTAATCCGTACATTATTTTATTTTGCAATTGTTTTTATTATTTACAAAACATTTTTATCCACAATTTTGTTTACAAGAATATTTAATTTGAGGTCAATTTTATTTATTAATAAAATAGTACAAGTTTTGTACAATATACACGGAATAAATGTATAAATTATTTTTGGATTTTTGAGTTGAAGACTCTATCTCCCCCTACTTTATTCCTGGTCGATCAGGTCAAATCTTGACCTTCTCTCAGAGTTCGGGTCAGTGTGCATTTATTTCATAAATACATCCTTTATTTTTCTTTTCTTTTTCTTTTCTCCTTTATTCTTTTATTTGAGTACAAAAAATGTTAAAATTGCAACATTAACAAATGCATGCAAAATGGTAATTTCATGAAATTAGTAGTTATTTATAAGTGTTTGACTAAGGAAATGAAGCTAAAATAAAAGAATAAAGACGATGAATCGTTGATTCATCATTCCCCTATACTTTACCTTTGCTAGTCCCTTAACAAACACTTATTTGGAAAATGAGTGAAAACAAAAATAAAGAAAAGAAAAAGGAAAGAAGTTAGAATAATGTTGACTTTTAAACTTATCTTCATTATAGTGTAGTATGGAGCTCTGTTGGACCTTTAGATTATTAGTGTTTCGGAACCTTATTGGGAAATGGATTTGAAACCTAACAACCTCTACGTTGCACAAGACTCCTATTCAGGTCTCCTCAACAGTCAGATCAGAACAAGTCTACATACACAAATTCTTATGACTACGAATCTTTACTTGTACGGTGTAAGTGAAATATAGCTCCTCATCTCAAAAGTAGCAAAGAAACAGTCTCTCTCAACAAGGTAACTCTAATCCCCCAGTCTAGCAACTCTTTCTTGAGGAGCGGGGATATTCCCTTCTAAGTTCAAGTACAACCAGCTCAAGAAGAGGGTATGGAGAAGAGAATGGATGGTAACTAGTGTAGCTACCTATCCTTGGATGCAAGACCAGTGTAGCCAAGTCATCCACTGCAAGCTTACAAACATTTGAATTTAAAGCTCTTATTCTTTTTTTTTCACTTGTATACACTCCGGCCAGCATTTTACTTTTTAATCAGGCATGTCCACTTTTGGAGATTTTGCATTTTTTTGAAAATATATACAAGGTGCAGCATGTACATAAGGAGTTTTTCCTCTTGAGCCAGTAGACTATCCCTCTTTTGAAGCATTATTACAACCCCACAACATCCTGTCTTTAGACCTCAACATCGCCAAACCAGGTTGAGATGCACTTCCCTCCCTAGAGGAAGACGAGAGGCCCCGCCTAGATGTACTACCCTCGTATGCTACCCCAAGTCAAAAGATTCTGCCCCCTCATTACCTCCTCCATGAAGAGCTACGTGTAGAGTGCTTGTCCAAGGTAAGCCACTGTGTGAATGAATCATGCGTGTGTTGTTAAATATTCTACTTAGACTTATCAAGATGACATGTGAAAATAGTCTTATGGACTCAAAGAATTAAGTCACTAGGACCTGAAAAGTCTTAACTCCAGTTCTTATAAGTTTCCTCTGAAATTAAGTGGATAAAGGTCGAAGTGAGATCCATTCTTCAAATTTATTCCAGACATAGTTTAAATGTCAATACTATCCTGAAAAAATGCACATGAAAAAGCAAGAAATATGTACAATGCAAAGAAAAGAAAGCAAAATCTTTTTGTGAACAGATTTCTAATTTTGAACTTTTTATGGATTTTTCAAAAGTGATGTTGCACATGTAAAAAGAGTTTTTTAACAAATAGTTAGTAATATATACAAGATTATGCAATTTTTTTAAGGGTTAGGGATGAGATACACATATTTACACAGGAGTGAGTTAATTATTTACAAAAATCAGACGAAAGGATTTCCAACTTGAGTAATTTATACAGGTATATACATACAGTTGGATTTTTATTTATTTTTTTTGTGATGCATATATTCCTCAAACTTATTTGAAAATAATTTTACAAATAATTTTGAAAACTATAGTCCAAAATAATTTTTCAAACAATTTTACAATCATTTGCAAATATTTAGAAACAATTTTGCAAATATTTTTCAAATAATATATATATATAGATTTTCAAAATAATTATTCAATAATTTTCAAAATATTTGCAATTAGTTTTACAAAAGAATTTTATTTCACACAAAGAAGGAAATTTTTTACAAACCAAACTATTTTTACAATGGTTGAAAATATTTTTCAAATATTTTTCAAATAATTTTCAAAAGATTTTTCAAATAGATTTTCAAACTACTTTCAAAATATTTTTAAAATATTTTAACCTGAATTATTAATCAGTATATACAAAAAGAATTCTTGAGGAAATTTCTGCATCTTTTTGTTAATATTATTATTATTATTATTTTACGAGTATTTATATAGTATTTTAGCCGTACTAAAAATACGAAAGTACGAGTTATGACTAAAGTATGTATACAATATATACGACACCGCCTATTCTTAGCTCAAACTATGTCCTCATAGTGATCAAAGAGCTGCAAAGGAAGACATAACTCATACTAAGTATTGGGAAGTGAAAAGAATAGTGTACTACAATGACGAAAAAGGAATAAGATCAATAGAAGTCGGTGATCCCCCTATACTTAGGATCAAGTAATCCTAAATATAGAAGACTGTACACAAAGGGAAAACTGAAGGTTAGAATGTACAGAGTCTACCTCCCCTATACTTAGGGTAAAATATCCCTAATTATAAGCGACAAAACAAAGGTAAAAAGAATTAAAAGAATAATCACATGTTTGACACTCCCCTATACTTAAGGTAAAGTACACCCTAAATATAGCATAATCATGAGATGAAGATGGGGTGTTAGACAAAAGAATGTGCAATATAAACAACTAGATCTATACAGTTGCGATAGGAAGTGATAATCAGGCATGAGATGCAAATGATGTGAGGCAAAAACCATATCTCATGCAAAATGAATAGGGGAAACATCGACGATCAACGGATCATGATCTAGATATGGCTTCAGGCACTGACTGTTAACTCGGAAGGAGGAATCAAATGGCATCTCAGATATATCAATGTTGCCATTGTCATGCACCTTCCGGACCAAGTACGGTCCCTTCCACTTGCTCTGCAACTTCCCTGAAAATAGTTTTAGCATGGCATCGAATAACCATACTTTATGGTTCAACTCAACCTGCTTATAGCTGATGTGAGAATCATGTCATATATTCATTCGCTCCTTATATTGCAGGCTACTCAAAAAGATTGTATCTCTAAGCTCCTCCAGGGCAGCCAATTCTGCCTTTCTCTGATCTCCTACAATCTCTAGATCCAATAATATCTTATTGACAACCCATAGTGACTTATGCTTCAGCTCAACTGGTAAGTGCCATGGCTTGCCATAAACGAGTCGGAATGGAGATGTACCCAATGGAGTCTTGAAGGATGTCCGATATGCCCACAAGATCGAGTCCAAAAGTTGTGGCAAATCCTTTCGATCTGGGCGGACTACCTTCTGCAATATAGTCTTAATCTCCCTGTTAGAAACCTCAGCAAGACCATTCGTCTGTGGATATAAGGAGTGGCAAGTCTATGGTCTATGTTGAACTCGTTAGCAAGGGCCCTTACCTTGTTGTTGATAAAATGAGTCCCCCTGTATGATATCAAAACTCTAGATACTCCGAACAGTGAAACAGGATGGGATGGCCTCAATCCAAATTCGGGATGGGATGGCCTCAATCCAACAACTCACATAATCTACAGCAAGCAAAATATACTCAAATCCCTGACTCTTAGGAAATGGGCCCATGAAATCGATGCCTCATGCGTCAAAGACCTCACAGAAGTGAATAGGTCGCATCAGCATCATATCTCTCTATCCACAAATGCCTATTTTCTGACAGTCAGTACATCTCTTCACGAATTCATCTGAATCCTTGAAGAGGATAAGCCACCAAAGGCCAGATTGAAGCACCTTTTGTAATGTCTGTCTCCTAGAATGATGTCCTCCTTCCTCAAGCTTGTGGCAATAGGTGAGGATGCTATGCTGTTCTTCTTGAGGAATACACCGTCTCCAGATGTTATCCCCCCCCCCCCCCCCTTCATGATAAAGAGTGGAATTTTCCTAATGGTACGACTGGCCTTTGTAAGAAAGGTCTCAAATTGTTGTTTAGGCCAATCTTGTGGAACTTTCTTCATGACAAGATAGTTCATAATATCGGTGTACCATGGAAATGAGGTTATTTCAAGGATCGCCTCATATGGAAATGTCTCTGTAATAGGTGTGGTCTGATATGAATCCTCAAGGTTCTCTAAACGGGAGAGGTGATCCGCCACCACATTTTTGACTCCAGGTTTATCCTTAATCTCTACGTCAAATTTCTGGAGTAAAAGGATCCATCGATCAATCTGGCTTCGACATCCTTCTTTTCCATTAAGTATCTGATGGTGGTGTGATAAGTATAAATAGTCACTGTAGATCCAAGAATGTAAGATCGAAACTTATCCAAAGCAAAGACTACAACTAGCATCTCCTTTTCTGTGACTGTGCAATTCTGTTGAAAGGCATCCAATGTCCGGCTAGCGTAGTGAATGGTAAAAGGTAATCTGTCCCTCCTTTGTCCTAGCACGTCCCCTACAGCAAAATTAGAGGCATCCGTCATGATAACGAATGGGAGAGACCAATCAGGCGAATGAAGGACATGAGCCTCAACAACTAGATTCTTGAGAGTCTCAAATGAAGCAAGACACTTATCATCGACAAGGAACTCGGTGTATTTTGTCAACAAATCAGTAAGAGGTCGGGAAATTCTGCGGAAGTCTTATATGAATTGTCTATAGAAACTGACATGCCCGAAAAAAACCGCAACTACCGTAAATTGGATAGTGGATTGAGTCTCTTGATGATATCCACCTTGACCGGATCAACCTCCATGCCCCTGTTGGAGATGATATGGCCAAGGAACGTCCCCTAAGTCACCATGAAGTGACTCTTCTCCCAAGATAATACTAAGTTAACCTCAATGCAGTGTTGAATTACTCGTTCTAGGTAATCAAGACATGCATCAAAACTGTCACTGTAGACGAAGAAGTCATCCATGAAGACCTCTAAAATTTCACCAACCATGTCCGAGAAAATAGAGAGCATATAACTTTGGAATGTAGATGGGGCATTACATAACCCAAAGGGCATCCGTTTCAAAGCATAGTCTCAAACGGACAGGTGAAAGTTGCTTTCTCCTGGTCTTTGGATGCATGGCCACCTGGTTGTATCTCGAATACCCATCTAGAAAGCATTAGTAACTCTTCCCATCTAGTCTCTCAATGATTTGATCTATGAATGGTAGTGGGAAGTAGTCCTTCTTGGCGGCCTGATTCAATCATCTGTAGTTCACATAGACCCTCCAAGAAGTGGGTACTCGGGTAGCTATCTCCTCTCTAGACTCGCTCACAACTGTGGTGATACCCATCTTATTGGGTACTGCATGCAATGGACTAACCCACATAGACTCAGAGATGGGGTAGATAAACTTGGCGCTCCACCACTTAGATATTTCCTTCATGACCACCTCTCGAAGATTCGGGTTCAGCCGTCGCTGGAACTCATGCGAGGGCTTGACGTCTTCTTCAAGATAAATGTGGTGGGAGCATAGGGTCGGACTTATCCCCTGGAGATCAGCTATACTCCATCCTATTGCCTTGCGGTTTCTTTCAAGAACCTCCATCAAACGAGATTTTCGGTCTTACGTCAAATCTATTGAGATAATGATTGAGAACATATCTAGCTCACTTGCAAGGAATCTATACTTCATGCTCTGCAGAAAGGTCTTCAATTCTGGACAAGTGGGAGCTAGTAAATCTAGCTTTTAGAATATTTGAGTGAATGCTACCAGATCTGTGTGTGAGAACTCTCGCTATTGTGGTAAATTTGACGAAGATGGCCCTGCTGGTATATCTGTCAAACGGACCTAGCTCACTCTCTGCCCTAGCTGTCGGCTCTGTAGGCACTAGACAATGTAAATATTCATTGAACTCCTGTCGGTCAAACTTAGTGTCTGTGTTTGAGGAATCTGAATCTGAAGAGTATAAAACAAAATCGATTTTGCTATCCTGACCATGGTAAATAGCCTCTAATGTATCCTGTGCCAGGAATGTGCTCTCCGAACTCTCATCTGCCATGATATGTAAATCTACAATGTCTAAAGATGTGGCAAGAGCTCGTGATGCAGGATCTGCCTGAACTGCTTCATCATCTATAATCACAAAGTCACACTCCTGGTGGATGTCTGGCTCAACCTCTGTCATTTGCTCTGAGTCGGTCATCTGATCTGAGCACTCTAAATCTCTAGCTCGGGTCTCCTTGATCATCTTTATTTGTATACTTTCACCCTCAACGCGAAAGTATACCTTCTCTCTATCATGGTTGGGCACTGCCTTGATTGTGACTAAGAATGATTGTCCTAAGATGATGGGAGTATATGTCATGGATTCATGGACCTCCATGTCCAATATAACAAGGTCCACAGGGAATTTCAAGCCCTAAATTATGACGACAACATCCTTTAGTAACCCCTTCAACCTCTTAACATATCTATCAGCAAACTGAGGGATCGTCCAGCTCTGTCTAAGAAGGCCAAACTCGAATCGATCGAGTAAGGCAGCCGAAAGAAGGTTAATCGAAGAACCGTTGTCTAATAGGGTATGATCGAACTGCTGCTCATGAATGTGGCATCTGACACATGGAGCTCCTGCATCAGGTCTCTTGGCTGGCAATTGATTCTGAATAGTGAAAAATGCGGCACGAGTCAGCAGTGAAAAATGTGGCACGAGTCAGCACATGGATCTCTGCAGTACGATTCCTCTTCTTCCTATGTATAGTGGTCTTCTCTCTCGAGTGCTTCTGGAAGAGAGAGATGTCTGCCTTCTGTAGATTCAGTTGGATATGTAATCTCTCAATCATCTGTTGGATGAACTCTAACTGCTATCATTTTTTCGATTTTCTTTCTTCTTCCCATGCGCAGAGTGGAGTGCTTGAGGGAAGGAGATATATGGACCCTCCTTAGATAGAGGGTTAGGAAGAGGTTCTTGTTGCTGTGAAGGAATGGAGCCCATACAAGAATCATCATGCAACACATATGGACTCAGAGTAGATGAAGAAACCTTTCCTTTATTCATTTTTTAGTATTTTGATATTGTCCTGAGATACAAAGATAGGAGGAAACAAACTGGAATAGAAACGGTGGCATCAACACCACCCACGATATCTATCTTTGCTGCATCAACACTGCACTCTGGCTCAGCATCACCTCAAATGGTGGCATCAGTACCACCAATTGCATCTGAAGAAAGGAAGGCCTCAGTATCGTCGATTGGATCATCATCCTTGGTGGCATCAGTACCACCGTCATCAACATCATCAGCGGCATCAGCACCGCTATCCTCCTCGTCTAACGCTCTTGGATCATCATGGGGTTGTCGCTTAGATGAGGTATCGCCGGCTAGTATCCTACCGCTGCTAAGTGTCACAAAATCAACATCAAACATGTAGGAATAAATATCACCCAATGAATCACTAGGAGTGGTAGTCTCTGTAAACTATACATGCTCAAACTTCCTCTTCATATTGTTCAGGTTCAGTTTAATATGAGCGGGTATGGCAGCTTTCCCCTCGATTATTTCCCTCATCTCTTGCCTGAACGCGTCCATCTCCCGCCTGAAGGATGTTTGCTGGTCTGAGAGTAGGCAGGCTAGATCATCAAGGGATGGGTTCTCATAGGCTGGCCCATGAGAACCATACGGGTTGCCTCGCTGGAAATGAGGCTGGCTCTGTTGGTACTAGTGAGGGGGAGGTTGAGAATACTGTTGAGGTTGTTGCTTCCTTCACTGTTGTCCCTGATGGTAGGGACGGTGATCGACTAGTAATACTGTTGTGGCTGGGAGTATTGTGGTTGTTGCTGCTGCTGCTGACTGCTCTGTCCATCTAGGGCTAGAGGCTGCTGCTGGGATGAGGTGCCTCTGGTAGACCACCTGGATCCTGGATGATCTAGGCATATCCCAGGCTGTTGTAGGTCATACTAAATTACGTTGACTTCCATCAACGGCTCCTGCTCGTAAGGGGTCGGGGGAAGAACTTTCAGTGGCCGATCCGGCTGATACACCACCATTCAAGTGTCCTGAGATGGTGGTGACGGAGAATAGTGTTGTTGCAACAGCTGAACTGGCTCTGCCTGAATGTGGTGAACCTGGCAGTCTTGGGCAGAGTGCTGGGAAGAACTGTTGTTGTTGGGATCAGCTCATGACCTGGGACGAGGCTGAGAAGCCGTTTGTGCCTCTTGGAGATACAAGATATAGGTCTTTAGGTCACTAAGATTCGTTGCCAACTGATCTATATGTGTCATGCCCTGGCACTACTTCTTCTCTATGATCTCTATGCGGTCCAAATTCTTGCTGATAATACCCATGTCAAACGGCTGAAGATTCTGCCTATGCTTATGCTACTACTGACAAAGAAATGGGTGGACCTACATCAACCAGTGTTATCCTCTGATAGGGCATGACCTGGGGTGGGGACTTCCCTTGAGCGTAGATCCTGATCTGGGACATCACTGTGTAGTTTTCAGCTATCTCCTCATAGATAGCCTAGACCTGGTCTTCATCCTTGGCAAAATAAGAGCCCCCACAAGAAGCGTTGACAAGCCCCTGCAGCTCCAGTGTCAGCCCACAAAAGAAGATCTAGATAAGATTGGGCTTCGATATGTCATGATGTGGACACCGGTCAATGAACTCATGGAATCGATCTCACACCTCATGGAATTTCTCGTTAGGGATCATGGAGAAGTTTTTTTTTATCAAAGCTCGTGTTGTGTTAGTCCGGCCGAGTGGATAGTACTTGTTTAAATACTCGGTCCGGAGCTGCTCCTATGAAGTAATGTATCTCACCAAATGTTTCAGCCAGTAGGTTGCTCCATCAACCGGGGAGAAAGGGAATGCCATCATTTTGATGGTATCCTTGTCCCCGAATTGGTTGTGGACAATACTACAGATCATCTCAAACTCATGCAGGTAAAGATGCGGCTTTTCGGTGGCTAGCCCATGGAACTTGGGCAAAAGCTGAATGGTCTGGGGGAAGCTTGAAATCGCCCAGAATTGCTAGAAGATGGATCCAATGGTGTATGAGGATTGCACCAGGGTTGTACAGCTCCCTCATCGGCATGCCTGGCCTAGGTGGATCATGCATGTCTTTTGGATGTCTTCCTGCTCCTCCTCTAACAACGGGTATCTCTCCATCTGTTGGTCTCGGCTGAGGCTCTCATCTGTTAGCCCGCATCTATGCTAACTCCTAACGGACCTTTGCCATGAATGCTACTTGGTCCCGAATCTGTCGCTGCATCGTCTCTAGGGAGACTAGTAAGGTGTTGTTGATGGCGCCCTGATCTAGAACATAAGTCAAAATCTGAGGTTGTCCATCGGTTCATCTGTCACTACTTACCATCTATCGGGTCTCTGCAAAGGCAAAAGACCCCAACTCAGGTGTCGTTAAATGAACAAACAGTTGTGCAGGTCTCTACTCGGGCACCTTAGGACTGGAAGAAGGGTGGTCAAGGGAGAACAGGGTAGAATCGAACTCATATTCGGAGAGCGGGTCTAGGCTCCCCAAAACCTCCCTAGATGAATGAGTCAGAGTGCTAGAGAGCAGTGCTACCAAAGGCATCCTAAGGGACCTCCGGCTCGTCATCGTGATGTAGGGTTGCGTGCGAATGAGATTTGGTAAGCAAACAAGATGAGAAGTCAAACCCCCAATTCACCTACTCAACACGAGCTGATGACCATAAAGGATCAGTTGTTTATCTTTTCAATTTTATTTTAAGTGATAAATAAATCTTGCAAAGCGATTAAGCGATATGTTAGGAACTCGATGCTCCTAGAAAACTGGCACAATCACAAAGCTAGATCTTTCCCAGCCAATACAAGTTGTGGACTATTTACCGGCTACCAGATCAACTCGTTTTGTTAAGGACACCGCGATCTGCATTACTGGAGAATGGAGAGATCCTCACTGGAGAACGACTAACCCCGAGACCAGTTCTCTAATGGAAGTTCAGGTGTGGATCTATCCTAGTATGCGGGTCACTCTCTCTCTCAAGCAAACCAAACAATGAGGGGGTGACTCTCCCCAAGATAAATATTTTTAGATGAGGTGGGTTTTAAGGTCAAGTTTTCATTAGCAGTCCCAAATTTTATTGCTTTTACTTTTTTAGATTTTTTTCAAAAATAAACAATGTCTAATGAATTTTTCAATTTCCTTTGATTATTTTGAGTCCAAAAACATGGGAGGGAGTCGAAAAAGCTGATACGCGGTCAAACACAATGATGCATACATGGATAGAAATGCGTACCTTACTCCAGCACTCTACATGCAATATGATCCGCGCATAAATTAAATACTGAAAGTAAACTAACTATATGATTTACGAGGAAATCGATCTTAGACGAGCAGCTTCTATTGATCGTGAAGAACAATAGCTAGCTAATCGAATCAAGTCCGAAGTCAGATTTTGAGAGTCACTCGATGCCCGCCACAACGGGTCCTACTAGCGCTATATGTGACTCCTCACGGCGTGCGATCTCAAATTCAATTAAGCTAACTTTTTCAATTTATTTTTAGCAAGGTCCAATTACGATCTATAGGTACAGATAAGCAATTAAGTGTTGGGCCTTAGCTGATTACGTCACAATCAATAAAAATCCTACGTCTAGGGATCAAATCTGTGATAATCAAATATAAAGTTATGGTGGTGAAATAAAAAATGTGAAAACAGCGGTGGGGTCCCCCAAGTGCACCAGCACTTGACGAAATAGACCCTGAATAATGTCCAAGTCCAACTACAGTTCACAGTCTAATTATTACAATAATCTCAAATGCTCTCTAAAATAAAACAACTGCCTCTTGTTCTTCTTCTGCTCCTCCTCCTGCTCAAGTCCTCCAAAAAGAGTCCGAGTCATCCTCCAAGCGGTTCCTCGCACAAAAATCAAGCAGACGATGGCCAGAAAATATTTATAATATGTAAAGACAAGAAAGGTAGAAATATGACTACTAAGGCGTGCTCCCCTGAAACAGCGCCATTCTGGTGAGCCAAAAATGCGATGGGTTAAGATGTAATAAATATGCAATGTTGTTCTCAACCAATCAGTTCGGTCAACGAGAAAAATATTTTAAATTACTTTAAAAAATCAAGCAATGAAAAGCAAACGATTTTCGCTATTTAATTTACCTGGTATAGCGACCATGATAAATGACAAGGAGCACGATTTAAAAACTTAGCAGTCAAATTTCGAAGATAAAAAATTTAGTGGTTTTTTATTATTCAATTTTTTTTAATTTTTAGATTAACAACAATATGCAGAAAGAGATAAAAACACACACCACCCCTTTCTGTATTTTTCAAAGTATCCAAAAATACTTAGAAAATTACAAAAAAATGTATATTTGGGTTTTACATGTTTTAAAATATTTTTGGTAACTTTTAAAAAAATTTTCTAATGTTTTTGTGATTTAATAAAAATCAAACAGTAGAAATAAAGGTAAACTGTGCATAGCCAAGAGTATTTTGCAACTTAAAAATACTTTAAGTTTTCAAAACTCCTGGAACTTATTTTAATGCTAAAATACAATAAAATATCTACAAACAGAAACTGAAATCGGAATTTTTTGTTTTTTTTAGAATTTTATATGATTTTTTTAGATTTTTAGTTTTTCCAATTTTTTAGGCTTTACAAATGATTAATGCACAAAAATTGGGTAGAAATTAAAGGGGAGTAAAATACACCTACAGTAATTTTTTTGGAATTTTTAGATAAATTTTTGAATTTTTATGATTTTTCTAAGTTTAAACAGAGAAAAAGACACTGTATTTTATTTTAAAAAAATCAAATGATGATGAAATGTTATGAAATTTATGTACAATGAAGATCATCAAAGCAGAGTACACGTAAATTTTTGTAAAATGTTTAGAGCACAAATAGCATCTATTTCATCAAGGACAACATGCAAGATAAACAGTATGGACACCAGGGACTAAAATGTAAATACTCAAAGTTTCTACATTAAATATAATAACAAATAAGCTATAGAGAGAAATTTGATTTTTTTCCCCCAAAATCACGTGCTACGCATGTGCTGTTCCTGAGGTATGGGCCGTTCTGCAAATTTGGAAAACTCTTAGAGGCCTTGTTGTAATTTCGCCAATTTTTAATTTTAAAACCCTAGGGCTTCTTCTTGGATTCCTTCATTGGATCAAAAGGGAGAGCTCAAGGAGGGATGGCCACCGCCGTTCTTCAACAACCAGGGGTCGCGGTGGTCGCAGGTTGCGCATGGCGGATGAAGCCGCTCGCACGTTGGGCGGTAATGGGCGGTTGGTTTGGCGCACGCTGGCGGCGTCGTCGCTCGCTGGAGGAGCAGGCCGAGCGGTCAGGATTTGTGCGGAGTCGAGTGGAGGGATCGACACGGACCTGGAGGAGTAGCCCGCTTGCGGTGGAGGGTACCGCCTCGCGGCGGAGAAGGCTGATCTGGCTTTGGGCCCTCACGGGGTTGATCGAACGGTTGACGGCACAATCAAAGGTGGTGTAGCAATGGGCAGAGGCACTGTGGCCTCGCGTGATGGAGGCGATAGGGATAGGCCGCTATGGAGGTGTGGAGGGTGGCAGGGCGCCGCAGGCGGCCGCTGAGGGCGACGGTGCTCCGCCGGTGCAAGCATGCGTGGCGGAGGGTCGCGGGGGTGCGTTGGTCCCGCGATGGATGCTGCAATTTTTTGTTTTTTTATTTTTTTTTATGAAAATAGGAGTAATAAAAAAGGTTTTTATTTTTTAAAACAAAAATGGTAAGCAGAAATGTAATAAAAAATTTTATATAATATTTTTATTTTTTTTTATTTTTTTTAAATTTTCCTGCAAAATAAATGTGAGAGATAAAAACAATTATATGTTTTTTATATTTTTTATTTATAAATAAATTAGGACAGGAACAGGGATCCGATGGGAGGAAAGGATACGTGTCTCCTACCACCGTACGTTGTCAGAGCTGCGTGGTTGTATGAGGTAGAACGAGAACGTGTGTGGATCGAGAAAATGGGATGAAAATTCGGATTCAGATGACAAGTGTGATGGATATTTTTGGGATTTTAGGATCTGAATTTAAATGAAATCAACGTAAAAATTAAATCTAAGATTTATCTAAGAAAAACAATGTGGATCTCACCTCAGGATCAGATACACCGTGATGGCCTCGATGAGGGCCTACTCGTTGTCACCGGACGGCTCAGAGGCTGGGCAATCCTCTACGACGAGAATCTCTTGGAGATCGGGCTCCTCTCCACTAAAGATTGATCAAATACAAATGAGGGAGGAGGAGCCCCATAAAAAAGAAGAAAAATAAGAAAGGAAAGAATGGACATATAAGGAATAGTTTTATTGGTTAATTAAATAATTAATTGAATAAATAAATTAATTAATTAAAAATGAATTTCAGAATTAAATAAATTAAATAAAATAATTATTTTATAAAAATTAATTAGCCAACTTTAGTGGTGGTTATTTAAGGTATAGAATAATATATTTATATACAATGTATGTTTTTAAATCAAATAATGAATAAGTTAAGTAATTAGATAATTCAATCTAAATTCCGTAATTAAATTAATTTAATTTAATTTATGTTAGATATTCACTTTTTTGGTGATTTATATGTAAGGAAATTAGCTGTATACAAATATTATATGCATATAGTATAATATACACATGTACAAATAAGGAAATAATTTTTAAATAATATTTCTTAATTATCATTTTTATTTAATTTTTTAATGATGAAGATAATATTTGCAATTATGTACATTATGTATAAAAAATAAATATGAATAAATATATATACAATAGGTAATTGGTAAAACTGCACAAACCACCCTAGAAAACTGACTTTTCAACCATAACTCCAAAAATTATGAAACCGTAGCTATTTGAAAGACAATTTAATTTAGAGTACAATTAAAGTGAGTTTGATTTAATTTGAGTTCGTATGGAGTCGGAATTGGTATTTCAATTATCACGTTATGATTTTTCTGTGATTATTTATTTTGCAATTATTTTTATTATTTACAAAACGCTTTTCTTTACAACTTTTATTTATAAAACTATATAATTTGAGGTCAATTTTATGAAGAAATAAAATAGTACAATCTTTATACTTATATAAAAGGAATAAATGTACAAATTATTTTTGGATTTTTGAATTAAAGACCCTATCTCCTCCTACTTTATTCCTGGTCGATCAGGTCAAGTTTTGACCTTCTCTCAGGGTCCGGGTCATATTTTGCAATTATTTTTATTATTTACAAAATGCTTTTATTTACAACTTTTATTTATAAAAATATATAATTTGAGGTCAATTTATGAAGAAATAAAATAGTACAATCTTTATACTTATATAAAAGGAATAAATGTACAAATTATTTTTGGATTTTTGAATTAAAGACCCTATCTCCTCCTACTTTATTCATGGTCGATCAGGTCGAGTTTTGACCTTCTCTCAGGGTCCAGGTCAGTCTGCATTTATTTCATAAATACATCCTTTATTTTCCTTTTTCTTTTCTCCTTTATTCTTTTATTTGAGTACAAAAGTGTTAAAAATGCATATTTAACAAATGCATGTAAAATGATAATTTAATGAAATTAATAGGTATTTACATGTGTTTGACTAAGAAAATGAAGCTAAAATAAAAGAATAAAGACAATGAATCGTGGATTCATCAGCAGCGAACATGAGTTGATCCATGGCTGATGTTGGTACTTCGGGTTCGTGGGTCCCTCAATTTTTGTCTGGACGTTCGGATCGATAGAAGGAGGACTTAGATATATTGCTCGCCGAGTTACCGTCTCCTAGTTGCCTCTCTCAAGGAAGGGATCATTTTATTTGGGAGGGGGCATATTCGCGGTGAAGAAGGCATACGAAGTGTTCATAGGAAGCTCATAGGTTCTTAACATTGACATGAATCAAGACATGAATATAATTTGGGCAAGCAACATCCCTTGCAGAGTGAAGGTCTTTCTGTGGTGCCTCGGAAGGGGTACATTGTGCAACAAATCAAGAAGAGGCAGGTTGTTTGGAATTCCAGACACCCATTGTGATAGATGTGGTGCACAAATGGAGGATGCAGAACACTTGCTCCTTACTTGCCCTTTGTCACTGTAGGTTTGGAAGGAAATAGGGGTGTCGTGGGTCCCTCGGGATGGAATGGATGAATTTTGGGAATCCGTAAGGTTGGTGGGGAATAATTCGACGGATGACTATGCACTTTTGTTTGCAGCTCTGTGGGCCATCTGGGGAGGAAGAAATGAGTAATTTTTTAAGAATCAGACGTTCTATCTGGAAAATGTAATTTCCTTTTGTCTTTCCCTTTACTGATTCTGGTCCACAAGGTAATGTATCTTTTCTTTCCTTTATTAATACAAAGTTTCTTGTGGTGAGTTCCAACTTGGGATTTCACCCTCTTTTCTCTCAAAAAAAATAAGCGCCTTCCAATTTTGTTGATGCTCTTGATAGTCCATTTGGGGGACCTTTCATGATGAAAGAATGTGGTTGATTTGAGGGGTAAGCGAGGAATTTAGAAGAGAGACTCGAAAGGGTAGGGACAACGTTTTTTATTTCCTCCTCATGAGTGTTTTCTCAGATTTTTCAAACAATGGTAGCCAATCCTTCATTTTCAAATGTCCCTAGGTAAATAATTGGGAAGTCCACAATTTTCCAACCAAAGATGTCGGTCACCATTTTTCTCTCGAAGTCCAAGATGTTAAGGTAATGTCTCATCATTAATGTATAGCCTAGTGATCTCTCAGAAGATCTTAATGGTGAAGTGAAGGTATTTAAGAGCTTGCTCATAAAATTTATTGAAAAGGAGGTTGTCATCCGCAAATAGCACATCTGTTATGGAATGATTTTCTCCTGACAAACAAAAGCACTTGATTAGATTGTTCTTAGCTAAGTTCTGTAGTATGCCCTCTAAGATGTTCATGGTAATGATGAATAAGACGGGGGGAGTTGGACTACCTACCTAACGTCGCATGAGTTCAACAACAACAACAAAGCCTTTTCCCACAATTAAGTATGGTCGACTACATGAATTCTTCGCCTCCATTCAGATCTATCTTGGTCCAATCCCGGACTTATATCCACAAAACTAAGATCCCTTCGTGTGGTTTCTTTCCAACACTTCTTGGGTCGTCCTCGCCCTCTCTTAGTCGGCTCAACATCCCAACACCCGCATCTCCTAGTTGGTGCATCAGCTGATCTTCTTTGCAAATGTCCAAACCATCTTAAGCGATTTTCTTGCATCTTGTCCTTGATCAGAGCAACACCAACTTTCTTTCTGATTGCATCATTCCGAATCCGATCTTTACGCGTGTGTCCACACATCCACCTTAGCATTTTCATTTCTGCTACATTTATTCTCTGCACATGTCTATGGTTCACAGGCCAACATTCAGATCCATAAGACATAACAGGTCTCACGACTACTTTGTAAAATTTTCCTTTAATCTTTAAAGGAATTTTCTTATCACAAAGAGTAGCAGAGGCTCCTCTCCACTTTAGCCAGCATATATTCATTCTATTAGTAACATCTCCATCAATTCCCCATCATGTTGCAGAATAGATCCCAGATATCTAAAGGAATCTCTCTTCTGAATGTTATCGTCACCAATCTTTACCTTGATTCCTTCACAATTTCTTCCATCAAAGGTGCACTCCATATATTCCATCTTAGCCATACTTATACGAAATCCTTTAGTCTCCAACTCATGTCTCCAGACCTCAAGCTTCTCATTTACTCCATCTCTAGTCTTGTCAATTAACACAATATCATCAGCAAATAACATACACCAAGGTAACTTGTTCTGAATGTGACTGGTCAACTCGTCCATAATCAAAGGAAAAAGAAATGGACTCATAGCAGAACCTTGATGTCAACCAATGTTGATGTCAAAATATCCAGTCTTCCCAGATGGGGTCCTTACACAAGATAAAGCCCTATCATACATGTCCTTTATGAGGTTAATGTATAGGACATGTATTTTTCTCTTCTCCAACAGTCTCCATAATATCTATCGTAGGAAAGAATCATAAGCCATCTCCAAATCAATAAAGATCATGTGGAGGTTCTTCCTTTTAGCTCTATAAATCTCCATTGTTCTCCTCAGCAAATGGATGGCTTCAGTCATTGAGCGACCTGGCATGAATCCGAGTTGGTTTTCTCTTACATTAGAAATTTGCATCAACCTTCTTTCGATCATACGTTCCCAAATTTTCATAGTGTGACACATCATCTTAATACCTCTATAATTTGAACAATTTTGAATGTCTCCTTTATTCTTATAAAGAGGCACCACGATACTCCTCCTCCAATCTTCAGGTATTTTCTTGCTTCGACAAATAACATTGAATAGATTCGTAAGCCAAGTCAAACCACGCTCACCTAAAACTCTCCATACTTCTACAAGGATGTCATCCGGTCCTACACCTTTTGCAGGTCTCATAACCTTCAAAGCCTCCTCTACTTCCTTTCTTTGTATGCGTCTATAGCATGCACGATTCAAGTAAACTTTCACTACAATCTAGAGCACCCAAAGTGATATCTCTATTTCCTTCCCCAAAGAAACGTTTATGGAAGTACTGCTCCCATCTAGTCTTTATATCCTTCTAAGTAACAAGCACATGACCTTCCTCATCCTTAATGCATCTCACTTGAGAAAGGTCTTTGGTTTTTCTTTCTCTTGCTTTAGCCAACCTGAATATATCCTTCTGTCCCTCCTTAGAGTCGAGATTTTTATACAAAACTTCATAAGCTTTTGACTTAGCTTCGCTTACAACCTTCTTTACTTCCTTCTTCGCTATATTATAGTTTGAGACAGTTTCCTTTGTTCTATCCTTAGACATAGCTTTAAAGCTAGCTCTTTTTATTTTTAGCTTCTCTTACACCCCTTCACTCCACCACCAAGCCTCCTTTTGACATGGAGCTCCTCCCTTTGACTCGCCTAACATCTCTTTGGCTACCTTTCGGATACAAGATGCTATTGCCTCCCACATCCCGTTTGCACTACCGCTACAATCCCAAGAGAAGTCTTCTAAAACCTTCTCCCTGAAGCTCGCTTGCTTTATTGAAAGATTCCACCATCTAGTTCTGGTTATCATAGAAACCCTCCTTTTCTTTACCAACCCTTTCATTTGTACATCCAAAACTAACGATGTTGGGTTGTCAAACTCTCTCCTGGGATTACTTTGCAGTCATTACAACACAGTATATCTCTTCTCCTCAATGCAAAGTAATCTATCTGTGTTCTAGTTGTCCCACTCTTATAAGTAATTAAATGTTCTTCCCTCTTCTTGAAGAGAGTGTTTGCTATGAAAAGATCATATGCCGTTGTAAAATCCAGGATGGCTTTTCCCTCTTCATTTCTATCTCCAAAACCATGTTCTCCATAAACACTAGCATACCCTGAAGCATCTTTTCCCACATGTCCATTAAGATCTCCATCGATGCAAATCATCTCTCTTTGTGGGATTCCTTGTAGACTCGTATCCAAATCCTCCCAAAAAGCTTGTTTAGTCATTTCATATAAACCAATTTGTGGTGCATAAACTGAGATGATATTCAGAATTTCTTCATTAAGCATCAATTTTAGCAAAATAATTCGATCCCCGAATCTTTTCATCTCAACCACACAATCCTTCAAATCCTTATGAATAACCACTCCAACAACGTTTCTACCCTTATCTTTACCTGAATACCAAAGTTTAAAGCATGTCTTCTCAATCTCCCTTGCTTTCTCTCCAACCCATTTAGTCTCTTGAAGACATAGTATATGAATCTTCTTTCTTTCCATGGTATCCACTATCTCCATCAACTTTTCAGTTAAAGTGCCAATATTCCAACTACCAATCCGCAACTTTCGTTGTAATCTTTTTTGGACTAACTTCTTTACTTACATGCGTCCATTATGCGAGAACCCCTGTAACGTCGCACTCGCATGAGTGTTTAAAAAAACTGCAACACTTTTCCAAGTTAAGATGTCTCCCTTCAGACGTTTAACTTTGAGATGATAGATAACGGAAAAGATTCAAGCCTTCACAGAGCCCATCCCAGATTCCCACGAGGTAGCAACCATAGGGGAGATTGATTGTTTATTCAATCAGAACTCTTCCATCATGAACACTGGTCTAACGGTTGCAACGCGGAAAGGCTGGCAACCAGTGGTTTATGGTCTGAGAAGGTTAGACATTTAATTAATTTTAGATAGGAAAATTGATTTCCGAAGAAACATTTCTTTAATCATTTTAATTATCGTGTTTATGCGTGCTTCATCTCTTTTTATCATTTCTGCTCGTGCTTGCTGATGGGGTCCGTTCCCACAGTTCTATGCACCTGCTAGTGTTCTGGAGCCTCTTCGAGAACGTCATGTCCTTCCACCGGATCAAAGCGGCTATGATCGGGCTCTTGGAAGCGGAAAGGGTGAACGAATGGGTTGTCACCCAGAAGTTCGGAGCTGCATTCAAGATGAAATTGATCCACCACAAAGAAGCAGCCATAAGGGACATCGATCACCCTATCATCGGGAAGACCAACGCCGTCGTCGTCCCCAAGGCCTTGGAGAAGATCAAAACTCGCAGGAGGATCTGGCACAGGTAATTAATACGATCTGAATACATGTATATGCACTTCCCTCCTTGCCATTCTCTCATGCTCTACCTGTAATTGTTTTCAGGTTCCACTACTCTGAGATTGGAATCGGAGTCTTCTTGGCATACAGTGCCGTATACGACATCGTGTACAGAAAGACTGGATACTTCATATACCTCTTCCTCCAAGCTATCGCCTTCTTCATTGTGGGATTTGACAACGTCGGCACTTCTGTCTCCACGTGAATATATCGATGGTAATTTAAACTGGGGCGTCACCTTTTTCTAATTAGAGGAGGCGAAGCTGGAGGAGAAAAGAACACAAGAGAGGGAGAGAAAAAGATTGCCATTTGATTCTAGCTTATACAAGATTTGTTCTTAAAAATATTTTTAACTATTTTTATTTACCGGGTGCTGAGAGGATTATTCAAGTATCCTTCCATGTGTTGTCTTTTATTTTTTGTAGAAGGTTTTGTCTATAATGCCATGGAGGAGGAGGGCCTCCATAATGAAGATCATGTACGTATGTATGCGGAGTATTTGTGGTCATTGATATCCATGTCATTTTAGGTTAAATTTGATGGCAAAAATACAAAAAATGGTGTCTGTTTAAAGTAGCTAAATGAAAGTTGCATTTATATTTGTCATATGTGCAGCTATAAGTTAAGATGGTATATACATGTAAAATGGATATATTTATTCAGAAAGGAATAAGATGAAGATAGGAGACAAGCCACCAAATAAGAGATACCAGGTTCAAGCCAAATATGTCTTAGGTCTTTGAAAAGTAAATTATGTCTTGGAGGCACTAAAAGAACAATGATTCAGTTGAGTTCACAATAGTCTTTGGATACAGTTTCTTAGATATATGAATTTTGATGGCTTTCTAGAAAAAAATGTGCTTCTGTGTTGGGATAAGAGATCAAAGATTAAATTTTCGCAAGTAGGAATTCGCTATACTGCTTTCATGTCTCCCATTTATAAATAATTCAAGGGAGAATTGCGATCAATTTTGGATAAAATGTTTGATCATTAAAAGTTTGCTACGGTTTCAGTTCAAAAAATGTTGAAAAATCAATAAAACTACAAAGAGGACATTTATTTAAAAGACAATCCTCTACCATGAGAGGGAGAAAAGTTCAAAAATTATTTATACAAGAGGCAAGAGAAAATCAATATCAGTTTTCAATATAATGTCAGAACCATTAAAAGTTCGATCTAGATTCAATTTAAAAATGTCAAAAGAAACAACCAAACAATCATGTATAAAGGATGTGCATTTCTTTTCCATGAGATGAAGAAAATAACGAGAATAATGACTTAGCATATTATTACGAGCGGTTAGGCTTTATGGATCAAACAAAGGGCATGTCTTTATTGTGCTTATTTGGAAATTAGTTAAATTGATCTACACTCAAGATCCATTTAGGTGGATCTTTGAGGGATTTGTATACCATTGATAAATCTGTGATTCATCACTTTATTAGCTGAAAATTAAACTATGTTCTCAAGTAATCACATGTATTTAGGCACTTATAAGTGCATTTTTATCATCCATGCATACGTAAATAAGATACATATTTTATTATTCATATTTACGTTAATAAGGAAGTTAATCCACTTGTAAATATATTCACATGTATATTAGCCTAACTTCATAAATTTTTAACTAATTTACACTAACTCCAATATAAATAAAATCAACTCCATTGTGTACATATCAATATGTGCACATATCAGTAACATTAATGAATGAAATACCAAAAATTTTATATATGTCAAATAAAATCAAACCTTAGTTTGAGACCAAAAAGTTGTAAAGCATGTATCTCTCACATATTGTCCCATGTTAACCTGTACTCATTTTTAAATTAATGGACATTCAATTATATATAAACTACGACTAAATTAAAAAGAATCAGAGTTCATATGTTGAACTTGAATTTTGGGACCACATTTTATATTGTACATATTTACTAATGGATGAATCTCCCTTTCATCACCTTTATTCTTTTATTTTGCCATTAAATCCCTAGTTTAATGCATGTATATTCCATTAATTTGCCAAAATAAACACTTTGTAATTTGTATAAAATAATGTATATTTTTTATATTTAATTCTAAAATAAAATAATAAAGGAAGAAAATAAAGGAAATGAAACAACATAAGTGTTGAGTAACCCTAAACTCCGAGACCCAATCATCATGATGAATTGGTTGAAAGGAATAAAGTAGGGGGATATATGGCAGAAGAACTGTACAAAGATACATAGGAAATCATACATAAAACCTAATTTTAATTCATCTATAATTGATGTTTGGGACCTATTTTATTTTATTATTTTTGCACTTTCAATAAATAAAACCATCAACATGAATATTGTAGATAAAAATACAAAGAAAAATACAAAATTGATTTCATCGAAAAATAATGCATTGTGTGCCCGAGACACGCAAAATAAAAAGTCAGAATAAAAACTTCACAGACTTGTATCTTCTCCATACTATTTCAAAATGGACCAAAATCACATTTAGTTATATATAAATTTTAGTGAACTATTTAATGAAGGTGGTTTTATTCAATTTGGAGTTAATATGCAAAAGTTAGGTTATGGGACCATATTGTGCAATATACATGTATATTATATTCAATATATTAATTCTTTAATTTCCAAGTTCTATTATTTTTATAAAATATAGATATTACTTGAAACACAAATACATAATTAAAACAAATTAAAATCATAAAAATAAATAAAATCAACCTCTTTTATATATAGATGAAATATACATATATATACCTATAAAGAACATGCACATAATTAATTAGAAGTACATATAGAATCTGAAAATAAGAATAAAAATACTAGAATATGTAAATAAATAAATCAAAAATATACAAAATACATGTATATATTAATAAAATATACAAGACAAATTATAAATAAAAAATAAAAAATACAGGTATTTTACCTATACTTATACATGTAAATACTAACTCATAATAAATCACATCTAAAAAATAAAAATATGTATAAAATACTACATAAAATTAAAAATATTTATTATAACTCAAAATTAATTAAATCATCTAGTATTTATTATAAATTTATCATCATTTTGAATCACCAAATTTTCTGGTTGGTCCACGTGGTCCAACCAGAGTTTTCAAACGTTGACCCGAGGTCAACTGTACATCCTCCTTCTTTGACCTTTGTCAGACCTCACGAGATCCCTTTCTTCTCCCAATTTTCTCTCAACCTCCCATGCCTCCTGCACCTCGAGCTGATCTCCCTTCCATTCCTCGTACCTCAGCCACCCTCGCCAGCCATCTCCTGTCCATCAACCCTCGCTCCACTTCATGCAACCTCGCCTTGAAATCAGTTGATCACACCTTAAGTATTCACCCCCTTCGCCATTTTGACGTTTGATCACTCATGGAGCGGCCTTAGCCCCTTATACTTGGCTCCAGAGCTCGTGGCTTGTGACAAAGATATAGAGCAGCCATCTTCAAAGAGGAGGGATGTCCCAGTAGGTTTATTCAACTCACCGCCAGAGCTCCGCCGAGGTTCTGCCTCCTTGTCCTCTAGACAACTTGAGGCCATTTTCTTTGAGTCGTAGTTTTAATTTGTGTTTTAAATTCCAAGTTGTAATTTCAGTCAATAGTGCTTAGGATTAGAGTAATCCCTATATCTTTGTTGACCTAGAGCTTGAGCTCTAGATCTGATTCATTGTGATCTAACAAGTGATTCGCCACACCTTCACCCCCATTTCGTTCCCAAACACGTTCTCCATCTGAATCGCATCTTTCCCATTTGGATCTTGCTCGAAATCCAAGATCTAGAGCTCCATCTACCGCCTTCCATTGGAGCTTCACCTCCCATTCACTCCACATAGCTCCTAGCTGCCATTTTGGGCCAAGATGCTTCGTCTCGAGTAGCCTAATCTACATGTCCCCTAGATGAGAAGGTTCCTAGAGTGTTGATTAGTTGAAGAACAGTGGCTCCAGGGATCCATAACTTAAAGAACATCCAAGTCCCCATCGATGGTACCTAGTCTCCATTAAGGGCACTTGAACATGTTGAGCTGATCAGATCTAAAGAAGATGCATTGGAGGAGGAGTATTTGACGATGAAGATCGAGGGTAGGTACTCTCTTCCCTATTCTTGGTGACCATCTAGGCACCGTAGGATCAATTACACCAGCCAGTTTCTATCACTGTCGTTCGATTAGAGCAAAATGAAGTCTCGTCTTAATCGTTTGATTTGCTTAAGTGAAGCGTTCTAGATCATCCGATTATGCGCACGGGGGGTGGGGGTGTAAATTACACTAACACCCCCTTCGAGTTTTGTATTCGAGAGTAGTTCTGTAAATATTTAATATCGTTCAAAACTTTTTGGAAGATTTGTAAGTCAACCCCTAAATCTTTTTGTAATTACAAGTTAGTCCCCTACCATCTCAGTTCACATGGTCCCCCACGTACGCTGGTAATTTACACTTGTAATCTTGTGGGTTTGTAAATTAATAAATAGTATATAAAAATCAACTCATCGTTCAAAGTTTCTAGTAATTTTGCATGTGTCCCCCTGCATTTATTTTTAATTGCAAAAATACCGCCGCTAACTACTTGTATTTCCATTTTTGCATTCTTTTTATTTAAAATAGCTCCTAGGCTCATTTAATTTTGGGGAAATTATTTTAAGTATTTTAAATCATGCTTGTTCATGCTATGTCTTGGATTTAGGTATTTAGTTTTCCCATTTACTAAATTTAGTTGAGGTGCTATTTATTCCCTTTCTAATTTAAAAATTCCAAAAAATTATAAAACCATTTCTAAATAGTCCAAAAAAATTATCTACTATTTACTACCTTATTTTATAAATATAAACCAAAAATCACAAAAAATATTAAATGAGACTCTATACGTTAGCAAACCCTTGCTAGCCCTAAAAAGTAGCAAGATATTCTTAAAAAATCCAAAAATATTGGTTTTTATCTTATATTTTTATATACGTTATTATCCATAGACTAAAATTGGTTTTGAACATTTTAATTTTATTTACTATTTTTAAATCACAAAATAAGCTGGCTTATTTTACAAGTCCCTGAGTTTGTATATTTTGGACTTTAGAAATACCTAAATTAACAAAAGTATCCTAAAAATCACATGAATGGAAGAAAAATATTAAAAACACAAAATGTTTTATTTTGCAAATTTTGACCATTTTGGCTATATTTATAATTTCAATATCCTATATTGTATAATACACTTATATATAGTTCTATATAATTGATATCTATATTAAGAATTTTTATCAATTGTGCCCCTCTAAGATATTGTAATTTCAACTATGCCCCTCCCTTTTAGGGAATATCAGTTGTGCCTCTGACTTCTTATCGTCCTATCACTTGTGCTCCTCAAGTTAGTTGCAGTCCATCTCCAATACAAACGGGCGTTAATTTTTAGGATATAATGGGAATTAAATTTAAAAGAAGACTGAAAAGTTCATTTTACTCTGCCTCCTCCGTAGCCAGCCCATGCACCTCCTTCTCCGCCCCTCCTCACCAGCATGTCCCCTCCTCCCCAGCCAGACACTCTCCAACCCCTCCTTCCGTCTCGAGCTCCTCCTCCTCTGCGCCTCCACCCAGCCCGCCCCCTCCTCCCTAACTCGACCCCTCCTACCTCAAGCTACTCCTCCGCCCCTCCTCCCCAGCTTGCCCCCTCCTCCCTAGCTCAACACCCTCCAGCCTCGAGCTCCTCCCCCGCACCTCCTCCTCTGCCCCACCTCCCCATCCCGTCCCTCATCTCCATCCCATCACCTCTCTCTGCCTCAAGCTCCTCCACCTGCGCCTCTCCTCCACCACCGCACCTCCCTCTCTGCCTCGCACCTTCCCTCCACCGCCGACACCTCTCATCCACTCATGCATCTCCCTCTCTGCCCATGTCTCCTCCTTCCATCCCCGTACCTCCCCCTCCACTTGAGCTCCTCCCCCTCCACATCCCCTCCGCCCCTCATACCTCCCCTGTGCACCCAGCTCCTCATGTCGTCGATGCACCTCCCCCTTGACGAATCCCTGATTCTCACTCATTATTCTTTTATTTTAGTTATTTATCTTGGAAAAACATCATGTAGATAAGTGTAAATACAATAAGTTAGCATTTGGCATGCATATGTTAGCAGTATATATTTACATGTATTTCTGCAAAAATAAAAGAATAAAGGAAAAGAAAAAGGAAGGAGATACTTAGAATAAATACAAATTGACCCGAACCCCAAGAGAAGGTCAAACATTGACCTGATCGCCAAATAAAATAAGTACGGAGAGATAGGGCATACTCTATATTGTATATATCATTTTTATATATAAATAATTATTTTTGGATAAAATATAAATAATATGCTCTTTTTACTTCCTTGTATATAGTCCTAAAAATAAAACAAAAGTCAGAAAAATAAAATAGAAATTAAAATAACATCACCTCTCACTTGTATAAAATACATGTATACATATATCATTATTTACTTATTATATACATGTACATAAATAATAAAAATTGTTTTATACACCAAAAATAATTTTGTAAATAAATAAAATACAAAATAGGGGTATTTGTGTAAAAATAAATAAATAAAAATAACTGTACAAAATACATAGGTATATTATACTTTTATATACTACTATACACTTTATATAACTTAAATTATTTTTTCATAAAAATAATTAAAAATCATAGAAAAATTCCTCAAAAAATAACAATTACCTACTCTAAAAACTTTTTGATTTAAAATCATTTATTATATTTTATTGAATTTATAAGTATTTTTGTACATTCGAATTTTTTGATTTGTCTGCGTCATTTTTTTTTTACTCGGGTCAACGATCTCTTCCAGGGCTTGACCCTACCCGAACCTTCTCGCCGGAGCCTGTTTCCCCTTTTCCCAATCGAGTCGAGTCTCCTTCTGATCTGAATGAATCCTTGCCTGCACCTTCTCCTGAAATCCAACATCTTCACGGATCCCGAGGAAGGCACGGATCTTCCTAGGTTTACGTGCCTTTACGATTCTTTCACACCCCTAGGAAGCCTATAAAGCATCTCCTCCATCCTCTTGGCATCGTAGCTCATTCGTCGCCTCTTCTTCCACCCCAACTACCTCAGGTTGAGTGACAGCGATCGGAGGAGTCCATCGGAGTGGAGTTTGGTGGTCAAGAGACGTAGCTCAGCCTCGTGGCCAACGTGCGCCGTCGCGACAAGCCTCCCAACCTACACAGCTCGGTCGAGGCCACAACCTCGCTCGCCATCTTCGCATGAAGCTCCAGAGTTCATCTAGAACTCCATGTATCCCTCGTTTCTCTTATGTTTTCTCATTCGATCCATTCCTTTCATTTACCGTCACTGTACCTCTGCATGCTCCGATCAGTGAGTCGGAGCACCCACATCCGAACATATCCGTTCCGATCGACTCACTACCTCACCATCCTAAAACAGGTCGGGGTTATTTGAGCAAGTCAGAGCACCGTAGCCTGATCACCCTTAGGCTCGTCCCTTAGGTCGAGATTAAGGACCAGATCGCCTCCCTCATCTTCTCTGGAGATCGAACCCCACCCCATCGTCGCTTCTTTCCGTTCTTGCTCAAATAACCCTGACCGAGGTTTTGCTGCAAGTTGAGCTCGCCCTTTGCAGGTACTTGTGCATGTGGGGAGTCCAGTCCCAGTCTCCAAAGGGTCCGCCGGAGTAGCTTCAGGCCCCCCTTCTTCGCTATACACATCTGGCCGGTGGCTGCACCATCAGACCCGTCCATTGGATGCGGGTTCCTCCTCTGACCTTGTTGGGCCCTTCCGATCGACCATCAGAGCCGAGGATACCAGCTGAGGCTCTAGAGAAGTTCACCGGGGCCTTGTTCTTTTAGGTCCCTTCCCCATTGTTGGATTTATCCACCTATGCCAGATCCAATCATAGCCGCCAGATGGAGCAGCCTTTGGGCCGTTGGATCTGACACCCCTAACGCAACTGCGCCCAATGTTCCCAACATTCTCTGGGACGTCAGATCTGACACAACAGGAGATCAGCAATGAATGTTCTGTCGTTCACCAAAGGATGCCACGTGCCCCCCATGTGCTTCGTACGTGCCCTACGAGGGTATTTTACGTTTTCTTCCCTACGTTTTTATGTTTTACTATTTAGTTTGTTAAATAAAGTTGTAGTTCAAACATTTTGAATATTAGACCCTGATGTTTCCAGTATTTGCACTTTAGTCCTCCGAGTTTGGATACGCGTGCACGTGCACGTGATTTTGTGGTGTATTTGCATATGTTTCCCTGTATTTTCTAACTGTTATATTTTAAATGAAATATTTTCTATATTTGCAAAAATACCCTTGTGCGTAATTTAATTGGCGTGAGCGTATATTATGTTGGATTTTTGCGATAATACCCTTGGAATTTTTACTTGTGTTATGTTTAGTCTGGAAACTTTAGGATAATTGCAGAGAGGTCCTTACAACTTGTTTGTCTTATTTCCAATCAAATAATTATTAAATCAACTCCAAAAAATCCATAAAAATTACTGCTAGCTCTTGCTAATGTGTAATATTTTTGGTAATTTTTGTGACTCGGTTTAATTTTATTTGATATTTTCTAATAGTCAAAAACTCATAAAAACATATCTGTCTATTTTATAAAATACAAAAAATTACAAAAATAGTCTAAAAAACTCCATAAAAATTTCTGTGTGTTTTTAGTGGTTCTTATTTCAGTATCATTTTGGTGTCATCATCTTTTATAAAACCTATAGATTACAAAAGACTAAAAATCTGATAAAAATCATTAAAAATATACAAAAATAAAAAATGAGATTTCAGGTTCTGTAGTTAGGTATTTTCATCTATTTTATCATAATACATACAACACGAACATTTGGGCATATTTGATATTTAAAATTTGCTCAACAATCCAGGCTATACATTCCCTTGTTGTTTGTGTTTATTTAATTTTTATAAAATGAAACGAAAATCGAAAAAAATCACAAAATTACCAAAAATACTTGCATATTTTAAAAATATAAAAATAATTTTTATTCCTGAGTTTCATGTCTTTATAGCCTAAATAAAAATTGTAAAGGTTTCTTTATGCATTGGTTTGTTCCTTATTTTGAAAAAAATATAAAAAATTTGCAAATTTCAAAATTAAATAAAAATTAGTTTTAATTTCCTAATCTCGACTACTTCGTATATTTATGTGATCCTTATGTTCGATCCTGGTCATTGTACCGTGTTAAATAAATAGCAGAGATCACTTACATTAGATTTTTGTGTCTTAATTGATTGATTTGTGTGGTCTTTATTTTTCTTGATTTTCTTTGCCTTGTGATTCGGGAAACAACGACCCTTAGATACTACTTAACCCGAGTTGCCTAGCCAGTCATCTAAATGGCGCCATTGCTGGGGAGCACGGCTTAGTAGTCAATTTTCAACCTTTGTTGTTTTATTTTCATTCGGTTTTATCTCTATTTTATTATAACTGCTTTCTGACCCGTTTTTGTTTCGCTTTCTATGCGAGGAACCCCCTGAGGATCGCTTTGGAGGAGACCCGTACTCGAGGAGAAGCAGGAGCAGTGCAGAATTAGTTATAGTTCATAGATTAGCCTAGAGTAGTTTTTAGCACATTTTATTATTGTTGTAATAATATAGGGACTTCAGACACTTTGAACACTTGGCATATATTGGGGTCTATTTCGCCAGGCACTGGTGTGCTCGGGGAACCTTACCGCAGTTTACGCTGGTTTTGTTTTTTCTTCGCCTTTTATTTTTATTTGATTCTCGAAGAATTTAGCCCCTAGACTTAGGAATTTCTCTGATTGTGACGTAACTGATTAAGGCCCAATCCCTAATTATTTGCATGCACCTATAGTTCGTAATTGGATCTTATTAATAAATCATAATAAAAAGTAAGTTTAATTAGACTTGAGTCCACGCGCTGTGAGGAACCACATACAACGCTACCAGGACCCATTGTGGTAGGCACCGAGTGGTTCCCAAGATCGGACTACGGACTTAGTCTAATTAGCTAGCTATTGTTCTTCGCGTGTAGAAATTGCTCGTCTAAGGTTGTTTTCTTCTTGCATCATTTAAATTAGTTTACTTTCAATCTTTAAATTTATGCGCGGATCACCCTGCATGTAGAGTGTTGGCGATAGGTACGCATCTTTGACTTTGCATGCATCATAGTGTTTGATCACGCAACGACTTTTTCGACTTCTCCCCCTTGTTTTTGGACTATTAAATAACCAGGAGATAGAAAAATTCATTAGGCGGTGTTTTCTTATTGAAAAATACCATAAAAAGTGATCATCATAAAATTGAGACTGCTAATTAAACTTAATCATAAAATACACTTCACTAAAAATCTGTCTTGAGAAAGTCATCCCCTCAATGTTTGATTTGATTGCACGAGAGAGTGACCCACACACTAGGCTAGAGCCATACTTGAACTCTCTTTGGCCTACTGGTCTTGGGATTAGTCGTTCTCCAGTGAGGATTGCTTCGATTTCTGGTAAAGCGGGCCGCGATATCCTTAGCAAAGTGAGTTGATCGGGTAGTCGGTAAAAGATCCGCAACTTGTACTGGCTGGGAAAGATCTAGCTTTGGGATTGGACCAGTCTCTTGGGAGTATCGGGTTCCTACCAGCTCGCTTAATCACTCTGTTAGACCGAATTATCATGTAAATAAAATCAATAAGATAAAAGACCGAACCTTTACGGTTATCAGCTCAACATTGCATAGATGAAGAGTCCGAAGGGGTTGTTAAAGGATGTGGCATCACAATTCAAGACCTGAAATTCCCCATGGACTTCGTTGTGTTGGACATGTAGATCCTAAATCTATGATCGATACCCCCATCATCCTAGGACGTCCATTTCTGGACGCAGCCAAGGTAGTGTCCGACCATGATAGTGGGAAGGTGTACTTTCACGTCGAGGGAAAGAGTATACAAATAGAGACAATCGATGAGACCAGAGCACGAGATTCAACTTGCTCAGAGCAGTGCATCGATTCAGAGCAGATGACATAGGTAGGGCGAGACGTCCACCAGGAGTGCGACTTTGTGATCACTGATGATGAAGCCGCTTGGTCCGATCCTATTTCACGAGCTCTTCTCTTATCTTCAGATTCTGCAGATTCATAGATCCTAGCAGAGGAGAGTTTGGAGATCACACTCTTGGTAGAGGACATATTCGAGGCTGAAGATCGTGTTCATGATATTGAGGCAGAGTATATTTCTTGTGATTCTGATTCAGATCCCTCAGATGAAAACATATATCGGGCAAAGTTTGATGATCTACTACATTATTTGATTTCCACAGAGCCAGTAGCTAGGGTGAAGACCGTGCCAGCACCGATTACAGATACACGAGCAGGGTCATCTTTGTCAGTTTTGCATGATCAACGAGAGTTCTCTCATTCAGATATGGTTGCATTCTCTCAAACGTTTCAGAGGACAAACTTACCAGCTCCCAGTTGTCCTAAATTGAAGCCTTTGCCGCAGTCGTTGAAGTATAGATTCCTTGCGGGTGAGCATGAGATGTACCCAATCATTATCTCAACAGATTTGACTGGAGAGGAAGAATCTCATTTGATGGAGGTTCTTGAAAGGAACTGCAAGGCGATAGGATGGAGTGTAGCTGATCTTCAGGGGATAAGTCTGGCTTTGTGCTCCCACCATATCTATCTCGGGGAGGATGCTAAGCCATCATGTGAGTTCCAGTGACGGTTGAACCCGAATCTTTGAGAAGTAGTCATGAAGGAAATATCAAAATGGTGGAGCACTGATTTTGTCTACCCCATCTCTGACTCCAAGTAGGTTAGTCCATTACATGTGGTACCCAAGAAGACGAGCATCACAACAGTTGTGAGTGAGTCTGGAGAAGAGATAGCTACCCAGGTACCCACTTCGTGGAGGGTCTTTGTGGACTACAGATGATTGAATCAGGCCACCGAGAAGGATCATTTCCTGCTGCCTTTTATTTATCAGATTATAGAGAGGCTAGTTGGGAAGAGTCACTATTTATTTCTTGATGGGTACTCCGGATACAATCAGGTGGCCATAGCGCCCGAAGACCAAGACAAAATGACACTCACATGTCCGTTTGGGACATGCTTTCAGACTAATGCCCTTTGGTCTATATAATGCTCCGGTGACATTACAAAGGTGCATGTTGTGCATATTCTGGGACATGGTAGGCGATTGTTTAGAGGTCTTCATGGATGATTTTTTGGTCTACGGTGATGGGTTTGATGCTTGTATTGATTACCTAGATTGCGTGCTTCAGCGTTGGATAGAGGTCCATCTTGTTTTATCCTGGGAGAAGAGTCACTTTATGGTGACTCAAGGGACGGTGCTTGGTCATATCATCTCCAACAGGGGCATGGAGCTCGATCCGGCCATGGATATCATCAAGAAACTCAATCTGTTGTCCAATTTACGGTAGTTATGGTCTTTTCTGGGGCATGTTGATTTCTACCGATGTTTCATTCACGACTTCAATAGGATTGCCCGACCGTTAATTGATCTGCTGACAAAAGACACAGGATTCATTGTAGATGACAAGTGTCTTGTGTCATTTGAGACTCTCAAGAGCTTAGTTGTTTAGGCTCTTATCCTTCATACACTGATTGGTCTCTCCCATTCGAGATCATGGTGGATGCCTCTGACTTTGCTGTAGGGGTCGTGCTGGGATAGAGGAGGGATGGGGTACCATTTGCCATTCACTACGGTAACCGTACATTGGATGTCGCGCTACGAAACTATACTTTCACGGAGAAAGAGATGCTAGTTGTAGTTTTCACGTTGGACAAATTCAGATCATATATTCTTGGATCAGTGACTATCTTTACAGATAATATCACCATCAGGTTCCTCATGGAAAAGAACGATGCCAAAGCGATATTGACTAGATGGATCCTTCTACTCCAGGAGTTCGATATTGAGATTAAGGATAAACATGGAGTTAAGAATGTGGTGGCGGATCATCTCTCCCGGTCGGAAAATCTTGAGGAATCTGAGTAGATTGATCCTATTTCAGAAACCTTCCCAGATGAGGCGATCCTTGGTATCGCCTCTATCTCATGGTACATCGATATTGTGAACTATTTTGTCCCTAAGAAAGTTCCACAAGGTTCGCCCAGGCTGTGACTTGAGACCTTCCATGCGAAGGCCAAGTCCTACAATTGGGAAGATCCCATCCTTTATCATGAAGGAGGGGATAGCATTTGGCGTCGGTGCATTCCTAAGGAGGAGCACTAAAACGTCCTCACATAATGCCGCAAGCTTGAGGCAGGAGGACATCATTCTGGTAGGAGAACAACACAGAAAGTGCTCCAATCCGGCCTATGGTGGCCTACCCTCTTCAATGATTCTGATGAATTCGTTAAGAGTTGTACTGACTGTCAGAGGATGGGCACTTGTGGACAACGTGATATGATGCCGATGCATCCCATTCACTTCTGTGAGGTTTTTGATGCATGGGGCATCGATTTCATGGGTCCATTCCCTAAGAGTTAGGGATTTGAGTACATTCTGCTGGTTGTGAATTATGAGAGTTGTTGGGTTGAGGCTATACCCACCCGAACCGCAGATGCCAAGACTGTTTGCAGATTTTTGAGGAAAAAATATCTTTTCACGGTTCGGGGTGCCTAGAGTATTGATATCTGATGGGGGGTCTCACTTTTATCAACGACAAAGTAAAGGCCCTTGCTAGCGAGTTCAGCATAGACCATCGAGTTGCCACTCCATATCATCCTTAGACCAATGGTCTTGCAAAAGTATCTAATAGGGAGATCAAGATGATATTGCAGAAGGTAGTCCGCCCAGATTGAAAGGATTGGTCATAGCTTTTGGACTCAGTCTTGTAGGCATATCGGACTTCCTTCAAGACTCCTTTGGGTACATCTCCCTTTCATCTCATTTATGGCAAGCCCTGCCATTTACCTATTGAGATGAAGCATAAGTCACTATGGGTTGTCACTGATATATTAATGTATCCAGAGAGTATAGGAGATCAAAGGAAGGCAGAATTGGCAGCCCTGGAGGTGCTTAGAGGCACAACCTTCTCAAGCAGCCTACTATATAAAGAGCGAGTAAAGATATGGCATGATTCTAATATCAGCCACAAGCACTTTGAGCCAGATCAGAAAGTATGGTTGCTTGATGCCATGCTCAAATTATTTCCAAGCAAATTGCAGAGTAAGTGGAAAGGACCATACCTGGTCTGAAAGGTGCATGGCAATGGTAGTATCGACATATCAGAAATGTCATCTGAGTCCACCTTTCATGTTAACGGTCAGCGCCTCAAACCATATCTAGATCATGAGTCGTTGATCATAGACGTCGCCCCCATTCAATTTGCATAAGATGTGGTCTTTGACTCGCATCAGTTGCATCTCGTGCCTTATTATCACTGCCCCCCTCCTTGTATAGATCATGATGTCCATATCATCTCATTCTTTAGTCTAACACCCCATCTGCATCTTGTGATTATGCTATACTTATGGTGTACTTTACCCTAAGTATACGGGGGTATCGGACTTTTGATTATTCTTTTGATTCCTCTTACCTATGTTTTGCTGCCTATACTTAGGGATATCTTACCCTAAGTATAGGGGAGGTAAACCTTGTACAATCTCTCACTCAGATTTTCCCTTTGTGTACAGTATGCTATACTTAGGATTACTCAATCCTAAGTATTGGGGGGGGGGGGTACCAAGCCCTCTTCATTCTATTCTTTGATTCGTCATTGAAATATAGCATTCCTTTTCATTTCCTTATAATAAGCACGAGTTATGTCTTCTTCATCACTCTTTGTTCACTCTGAGGACATTGTTCGAGCTAAGTATAGGGGTGACGTATATATTACATATATACTTTAGCCATACCACGTACTTTGTGCGAGTGTGTTAATAAATAAAATGGCTAAAATCCTTTATCTAAAAATTGCAAAAAAAATTTTAAAAAAAATTTCTTGTATCTAAAATTCTTTCTTGCACATACATAGCTACATATAAAATTTATTTTTGTACAAATGTTAGTATTTTGTGAGTGAGATTTTTGTAAATATTTTCGTATCAAAATTATGTATATAGTACAAAATTTTGTAAAATGTTTGAGAAAATAAAATTTTGCAAAAACCCTTGTGTAAATGTTTGTAAGTAGCTTGCAAAACTTCTGCATTCATGAATACATTCAAACATTTTCAAAAATTTTGCACGTTTTCAAAAACTGTGCATAAAAAGATTTTTGTAAATATTTGTATATTCTTATGAATCATAGTTGACATTTGAACCAACATGGAATTAAATTGGAAAATGGATCTTGGTTAAGACCTTAATCCACCTAATTCTAAGAGGAACCTTATAGGATTTGGGGTTAAGACTTTTTAGGTCCATTAGTGACCTAATCCTTTGAGTCCACTAGGCTATGATCACATGTCATCTTGATGAGCTTAAGTAGAACACTTAGCAATGCACACATGACTATTACAGACAAAGGCTTTACTTGTACCAGTACCTTAGACATAGCTCTCTACGGATGAGGTGGTGAGGAGGCAATTTCCTTTGTCTTGGGGTAGTATACGAGGGTAGTACTTCTAGGCAGAACCTCTCATCTTCTTTTAGGGAAGGAAGTGCGCCTCAACTTGGTCTGGTGGTGTTGAGGTCTAAAGAGGAAAAAGTCCTTATGTATAGATGATGCACCTTGTAGATATGTTGTACATATGCATATCAAAAAAATGTGTGCAGAAGAAGGAAAAAGTCCAAAAAAGTAGGCGAGCTTGATTGAAAATAAATTTCCTACCGGAGTGTATATAGTCAAATAAAGCAAAGCTTATGTTAACCATTCTCATCTCATGAAGCTTGTAGCGGGAGACTTAGCTACTCTGGTTGGGCTCCCAGGAATACATGGCTACATTGGTCAAGGTCCATTCTCTTCTTTCCCCTCTTCTTGAGCCGGTTGTACTTGAACTTAGAAGGGAATACCCCACTCCAAGAGGAAAGAGCTGCTGGACTACAGCATTAGAGTTACCTTGTTAGTGGGGGTTGTTTCTTTGTCATTTCTGAGGTAGGGAGCTACACATCACTTACATCGTACAAGAAAAGATTCATGGTTATTAGAGTTTGTGTATGTAGACTTGTTCTAATCTGGATTGTTGAGGAGTCTTGACCATAGATTGGTGGAACTAAGAGGCTATTGAGTCTTAAACCTAGATCTAAATAAGGTTCCAACAAACTAATAATCCAAAGGTCTGACTGAGCTCCATACTCTAATTTAATGAAGACAAGTTTAATATTAAACCTTGATTCTCCTTCTTTTTCTTCTCTTTTTCACTTCTTTTCAAATAAGTGTTTGCTAAGGGATTAGCAAAGGTAAAGTATCAGGGGTGATGAATCCCTGATTCTCACTCTTTATTCTTTTATTTTAGATATTTATATTGGTAAGGCATCATGAGATAAGTCTAAATACAATAAGTTAGCATTTGGCATGCATATGTTAACATTATATATTTAGCCTGTATTTGTGCAAAAATAAAAGAATAAAGGAAAATAAAAAGGAAGGAGGTATTTAGAATAAATACAAATTGACCCGAACCCCAAGAGAAGATAAAACATTAACCTGATTGCCAAATAAAATAAGTAGGGAGAGATAGAGACTACTCTATATTGTATACATCATTTTTATATGTAAATAATTATTTTTGTATAAAATAAAATAATATGCTCTTTTTAGCTCCTTGTATATAGTAATAAAAATAAAACAAAGGTCAAAAAAATAAAATAATAATTAAAATAAAATCACCTCCCACTTGTACAAAATACATGTATACCTATATAATTATTTACTTATTATATACATGTACATAAATATTAAAAATAAAATAAAAATTGTTTTATACTCCAAAAGTAATTTTATAAATAAATAAAGTACAAAATATGGGTATTTGTATAAAAATAACTAAATAAAAATAATTGTACAAAACCCATAGGTATATTATACTTGTATATACTACTATATACTACATATACCCTAAATTATTTTTCATAAAAATAATTAAAAATCATAGAAAAATTCCTTGAAAAATAAAAAAATATTTCTTATTTTGAAAACTTTTTGATTTAAAATCATTTATTAATTTTTATTGAATTTGTAAGTATTTTTGTGCATTCAAATTTTTTGATTGGTACATGTCATTTTCTTGACTTAGGTCAACAGTCTCTTCCAAGGCTTGATCCCACCCGAACCTTCTCGCTGGAGCATGTTTTCCCCTTTTTCCCAGTCAGGTTGAGTCTCCTTCTGATCCGAATCTTCACCCGCACCTTCTCTTGATATCCAGCATTTTCGCGGATCGCTGGGAAGGCACGGATCTTCCTAGGGTTGTGCACCTTGCCCTATTCTTTCACACCCCTGGGAAGCCTATAAAGCATCTCCTCCATCCTCCTGGCACCGCAAATCATTCCTCATCTCTTCTTTCACCCCCAATTACCTCAGGTTGAGTGACAACGATCAGAGGATTCCATCGGAGTGAAGTTTGGTGGTCAGAAGACGTAGCTTAGCCTCGTGGCTAGCGTATGCTGTCACGACAAGCCTCCCAGCCTTCCACAGCTCGGTCGAGGCCACAACCTTGCTTGCCATCTTCGCCTGAAGCTCCAGAGTTCATCTAGAACTTCAGGTATCCCTCGTTTTCCTTGTGCTTTCCCATCCAATCCATTCATTTCATTTACCGCCATCGCACCTCCTCCTGCTCCGATCAGTGAGTCGGGGCACCCACATCCGAACCTATCCGTTCTAATCGACTCACTACCTTACCATCCACCTCGCACCGTAGCCTGATCTCCCTTAGGCTCGTCCCTTAGGTCGAGATTAAGGACCAGATCTCCTCCCTCGTCTTCTCTGGAGATCAATCCCCACCCCACCGTCGCTTCTTTCTGTTCTTGCTCAAATAACCCCGATCGGGGCTTCGTCCCGAGTTGAGTTCGCCCTTTCACATACTTGTGCATGTAGGGAGTCCAGTTCCAGTCTCCAAAGGGTCTGTCGGAGTAGCTCCAGGCCCCCCTTCTTCGCCACGCATATCGGGTCGGTGGTTGCACCATCGGACCCGTCCATTCGACGCGGATTCCTCCTCCGACCTTACTAGGCCCTTCTGATCGACCATCAGAGCCGAGGATACTATCTACAGCTCTGGAGAAGTTCACTGATGAATATCCATTCATCACTCTTTATTCTTTTATTATAGCTACAAAACCTTTGCCAAACACATGCATATTCATGTAAATATAAATAATTATCAAAAAAATGCATTGTGTAAAAATAAATAATAAGCATGTTTTTGTGCATAAATAAAAGAATAAAGAGATAAAAGAAAACGAGGGGGATATTTAGAATAAATATTGAGCAACCTAATCCCAAGGGAGGGCTCAGCATGGCCTGACCGCATAAAAACCAAAGTAGAGAGATAAGGAAGCTCACACATTGTGTAAATATACCTATAAATAAATAAAAATATTTTCCTCTAAAAATAAAAATAAAAATGGGTTTGTATATATTTATATATATTTATATTAAATTAAAATAAAAAGGAGAAAATTGAAAAGAAAATAAAAATACCTTCACCTTGTACATAAGCCATGTGTATAGAATCCTCTTATATATTTATTTTCTCCTTATAAATAAATAAATAAAATTCAACAAAAATGTGTACATATTCCATATTCCATTAAGTAAATAAAGAAAATAAAATTTACACAAATAAAAATAAAATAAAAAGAAATGAAATAAAATCAAGTTCCTACATTGTACATATACTATCTATGTATATAAATAAAAGTAATTATTTTAACCTTGTAATTAAATGATAAAAATAAAATAAAAATATACTTTTATTCCAAATTTTATCTTATAAAAAAAATATAAATTTAGAATAATTTGTATAAAAATAAATAATTAAAAATCAAAAAATTAAAAATACGTATGTATATACATGTATATAATAATAATATTTTGTAAATACATAAATTAGATTTCAAAAAAATAATTAAAAATCACAAAAAATATTTTATAAATAAATAAACATTTTTTCATGTTTTAACTTTTTCTTAATTCGGTCATTTGCTATTTTTAATTTAATTTCCAAATCTTTTACATGTGGCCGCTTTCCATTGATCGACGGGGGATGTTGACCCCCCGGTCAACTCCCCCCTGGACCACTGTCCCCTGGATCTGCACGCCCGACCCGATTTCTCCCATTTCTCGCGTCAAGATCCGATCACTAAACCCCTTAACCCCGGGTCCTACTTCTTCCTGGTTCATCCCTGATCCATGCCCGGGGTGGATTTAAGGGGTTCGAGCTCCGATAAGCTCGCCCGACCCTCTCTTAGCCGGACACGTAACCCTATTTAATCCGAGCTCCTCCCGCACCTTCACTCATCTTTGGCTCCCCATTTCCCTACCCAGGATCTCCACCACCTTCGCCTGAGTGACAGCTCGCGATTGGCGGTGTCGTAGCGAGGAGAGAGTGCTCGGACCATCGATCCGGTGACCTAGCACCACCGTGCGCCGCCCTTGCGTGGTGCTCGAGCCTCGGGCATCGATGGCCCTCGAGGCAATGATGTAGAGCTCCATCGGCTCGCCCCCAGTCGACTCCGATCATCTGGTAAGCTTAGATCTTCCTATCTTTCGCTAATTTTAGATTACGCCCAAATCGCTCCGTCACCTTCGACCATCGATTCCGACCATCTCCGACCCCCTTTCGATCATCGGACGACACCTTCACCTTCTCCCTTCTCCCACGCATATTCTACACCCCTTCATCCAACCGAGTTTGCACAGGAACTGGGATTGGAGCTCCTCCGTCGTTGCTTCGTCGGAGCTCCCCGATCTCGAGGCACCGTCCACCCCCATCGCTTCTAACCTGGTCGAGGCATTTTACCCTCGACCTAGTAGTCTCTCTGTGCCATTTTGCAGGTTAGAGGAGGACCATTTGAGGTCCCCCACATTCAGCACAGGAGCTTGAGCTCCGTCGTCGTCGCCTGGGCTTCTCAGAGCCCCTTGGCGTCATCGGAAGAGTTCTTCATATGCGGGAGGCACCGGCGCTTCTTCTCCGATCTTCAGTAGCTCCCAAGGAGGACCATCGCGCGCGTTCTGGGCCGACGAAGTTCGTCGGCCATCTGTTCTTCGTGGATCCTCCAGAGCAGTCCATCCAGCCCTCCAGCTCCAGATTAGATCGTAACCATTCACTGGAGGAGCAGCCACCACCGTCCGATTCCTTGGAGGACTGATCTGGACCGCCCATCCAGCGAGGGTTAGCGCCAGCTATTCTCGACTGTCGATCCCCCCACATTACGCACCCTCCACCGTTGGATCAGAGCCAGAGTCTTTGTTCAGCTGCAACGCACCACCACCGTCAGATTCGCCACGCGGCGCCATACCAGCCCTTGTATTATAATAAGGGGTAATTTCACTTAGGCCCCTCTTCTATTTTGTTTTAGCATTTAGTCCTGTAAATACTTTTCGTAGTTTATTTTAGTTTGGAACAATTGCATTTAGGACCTTGTAGTTTCTTTTAATTGTACTCTACCCCTGTGTGTTGTGGACACGTGCTTCGTCACGTGTATTTTGTGGTAAATTACATGTAAGGGCCTGTACTTTCTGGTTGTTATGAAATGAAAAGATATTTTTAGATATTTGCAAATATGCCCCTGTGAGTGTTTTAATTGTGCATGTGTCGAATATAGTGGGCTTTTTATACTTTTGGCCCTGGACTTTTAGTACGTGTTACTAATAGGTCCAGGGACTTAAGTTTCTTTGCAGATAGGTCCTTGAGTGCCCCAGACACGTGCCTTGCGCGTGCAAATTTGGGATTTTTGCACCTGCACCTCCTGGAGTTCTATTGTTGTTACTTTTAGGCCCCCAAAAGTTATTTTTATTGTAGACAGGTCCTTGTAACTGTGGGCTTGTGTTTGCTTTAAATAAAATATCAAATCATCTCCAAATTAAGTGAAAATTTGACACGTGGTTCCTGCCACTGTGTAGAATTTTCATTAATTTTTGGGAAATTTTCAGAACCCTTTTAGTATTTTTAAAAAATAAAAAACCTCTCTTTTTGTCCCTGTCCAGTTATAAAAATCACAAAAAATATTAAAACCCTCTCAAAAATTCTGAAAAATTCATATTTTGTGTGTTTTGTCTTGCTTGTTTTTCTGGTCATTTTTGGCTATTTTTGGACTTATAGAAAATATAAAAATTGAAAAGATTGAAAAACTTACAAAAATTCTAATAAATCATAGGAAATTCCAAAAATAATAAACTCAGTCTCTGATTTTTCCTTTTTGTCTATATTTTACATAAAAAATACCTCCAAGCTTTGGTAGAACATTTGATATTTTATCATGGCCCTTGAAGCTTGGTTGGACAATGTTCATTGATTTTCACCTTGTTTCATTTTGAGAAAATTCTATAAAAATCAAAAAATTATCAAAAATTCATCAAAAACAGTAAAAAATTTATAAACCTAAAAATATTTTTGTTTGAATTTTTTGATTAATTTTGAGTGTTTAAATAATTAGTCCAAGTTGCTCGCTTTATTTGTTTTCTCCTTTTCTTTATAATTAAAAATTCCAAAAAAATATAAAAATATTAAAAATCCACCAAAAATGCTTTGTTTTTATTTTATTTGATTTGAGACTACTTCGTAGGCCGCAAGACCATCACGTGCTCCCTGAGTCCGACCCTGATTACTATACCAGGTTAATCCAATAGCCAGGGCCACTAGTTATTTTTCTCTGATTTTATCTCCGTTTGGTGGTCTATTCTCTATCTTTTTCTTGTTGAGCCGAACGTTCTATCGATCTGGGTTGCAACGACCCGAGAGTGATTATTTTTATCTGATCCGGATTGATTGGATTTTTGGCCCCATCAGAATGGCGTCGTTGCCGGGGAGCACAGCTTAGTAGTCGTATGTTTCCACGGTTTTTCTTTTTCGCGACTTTTTGTATAGAATTTTTGTATATATTTTTTGTATATATATTTTTCTGATTTATTTACAATAACTTGGTCTGATCACACTCTTCTGTTTTCTTGCGAGGGCCCGAGGACCGAGGCGGCGACTTTCGAGGAGCCGACGCAACCGCGGCGATCGGAGGCGGCTCCCTTTTGCATGGAGCCGAAGGAGAGCGCGAGGAGACAGCAGAGTGCGGGAGTCGCGGAATAGCCGTGGAGTAGATTAGTTTTTATTTCAGCATTTGAATAATTGTAATAATACAGGGACAACAGGACTTAGACTTTTGAGACTCTCGAAGTATGTTTCGTCGAGCACCGATGTGCTCGGGGGACCCCTCAGTTTTACACGGTTTTCTTTGTGGCTTTGGATTTCTTTACTGCTTATTCGGTTTCTCGTGGTTTTTCGAGCCCCTAGCCTTAGGATTTTCTGCTTGACTGTAACGTAATAAATAGGATCCAAACACCCTAATATATCTGCTTGTACCTAGTGATTGGTAATTGGACCAATAATAAAAGATTAATAAAATAGCCGATCCATTACCTTCGAGCCTACGTGCTACGAGCCCACCACGTCAAGAGCTACTCCTGAACTCGACTTGTCGAGAAGAGGAGGGATGGGTCTAGACTGGACTCTTGGATTGGAGGCTAGTGGTGGACTAGTCGTTCTTTCGAGTAGAAATTGCTGCTTAGGGCTCGGTTTTCCGCCTGCACCATTTAGGTAGTTTATTTTCAGTCTTTAAAATTCTGCACGGATCATTTTGCATGTAGACTGCTGGAGTCAGGTACGCATCTCTTACTCTGCACGCATCATTGATTTTTCGCGCATCGGTTTTTTCGTCTTCTCCCCCTGTTTTGGATTAAAATAAACAGGAGAACCGAAAAATTCGTTAGGCGATTTGTTTGATTATTAAAAAAATACCTAAAAAAACAATAAAATTTGGGACTGTTAACTCTATTGACCCTAAAAGACGCTCACCGAAAAATTTGTCTTGGGGAGATCAACCCCCTCCTTGTCTGGTTTGCTTGTGCGAGAGAGTGACCCGCACACTAGGTAGAGCCATATCCGATATTTTTCTCGACTGGTTACTGGCTCTTTCTGTACGGGACAGTCTGTTGAGAAAATATCGGATTACCCAACAGGTCACGTTAATCGCTCTGCTATCCTGACTGATCACCTAATAAAATTGACAAGATAATTGACCGAGCCTTTACGTTCTTCAGCTCGCGTTGCGTAGGTGAATCGGGGGTTTGCTTGTGATAATATTTATTTCCAGATCTCATCCTCCTGACTCGCCAGATCACGATGATGGGCAGGAGGTCTCTTAGGCAGCCTCTGGATGTACCGCTTTTTAGCACTCCAGCCCACTCATCTAGGTCGGTTCGTGGGAGCTCAGACCCGCTCTCCGAACCCGAGTTCGTCTCCGCCCTGTTCCCACTCGACCACCCTTCTACCGATTCCGAGATACCAGTGCCAGATGAGAGACTACAGTCAAATGATTTATCGGCACCTGAGTTTGGGTCTTTTGCTTTTGCAGAGACCATGGCCGGCACCAGCGACAACCGCACCACAGGTCCCTGAGGAGAGCAGACATTTGTCTTGGACCAGGGTGCGATCAACTCTACCCTGATCGCCTCCCTAGACTCAGTTCAACAGCAGTTGAGGGATCAGGGAGCATTCATGATCGAGATGAGGTACGAGATGGAGCAGATGAGAGCCGACCGCGAGCAGCGCGGCCCAGGGGTAGACCCGACGATGCGGCAGCAGCCGCAGCAGCCGCAGCCACGACAGCAGCAGCCACAGCAGTAGCAGGAGCAGAGCCACTGAGACCGATGCGGTAGTTGCACAACCCCGGATCGACTTTGACGCACCGTTGGGTAGTACTTCCAGCTATCGTGGGGGACTTCAAGTTCCCCCCGAACACTCTTCATCTTCTACCACGATTCCATGGGATGGCTACTGAGGAGCCCCATCTCCACCTTCAGGAGTTTGAGATGATTTGCAGCACTATCCACGACCGTCAGGTGGACCAGGATACCATCCGCATGATTGCCTTCCCCTTCTCACTAGCAGACAGAGCAGCCACCTGGCTGAAGCATCTGGGGAGATTTGTATAAACCTGGGAGCAGCTCTACACCGAGTACTTGAACAAGTACTATCCACTCAGGCGGACGAATGCAGCGAGGGCCTTGATTAGCAACTTCTCCATGCTCCCCAACGAGCAGTTTCACGAGGCATGGGAGAGGTTTAGAGAGCTTACAGACAGATGCCCGCACCACGACATCTCGAAGCCGAACCTTGTTCAGAGCTTCTTCTGCGGGTTGACACCAAAGCTGCAGGGCCTGGTGAATGCTTCTTGTTGCGGGTCCTATTTCGCCAAGGACCACGATCAGGTCTGGGCCATCTACGAGGAAATGGCAGAGAACTACATGGTGATGTCCCAGACCCGATTGTATACTCAGGGACGAGCCCAGCCACAGACCGTGCAGTACCAGAGGATAGCACGGGTTTACGTCGGTCCATCCAGTTCGTCAGCGGCAGCAGCACAGGTAGAGAGTTCAGCCGTATACATGGGGATCATCAACGAGAAGCTGGACCGGATGGAGATTATTGAGAAGAAGTAGTGCCAGGGCATCACGCAGATGGAGCAGATGGCACAGACGTTGAGTGATCTGAAGACACAGCTCATGTGTCTCCAAGAGGCACAGACGGCTTCCCAGCCCCATCTTCAGGCACGAGGCGATCCGAGTAGCTCCTGTAGCTCATCCCAGCGCTCCTGCCACCAGCAGCCTAGACAGGTTCACCTTGTACAGGCGGGGCCATACCAGCAGCCGCAGCTTTCTTACCAGGTACCACCATCCCCAAACACTCAGATGGTGGTATACCAGCCGGATCAGCCTCTGGCAGTACTCGCGCCAGCCCCTTACGAGTCAAAGCCGTTGATGGATGTCAACGGGATTTGGTATGACCGCCCCTTGCCCGGTATCCGACGAGACCATCCCGGATTCCATTGGGCGGCCGGAGGTGCCCAGCCCCAGCAGCAGCCGTCAGGACAGGGTGGCCAGTACATCCATCAGAGGGATCACCACCAGCAGCCCCCAGTGTACCCGCTGCAGTAACAACAGTCACAGTCATATGGTCCTCGTCCCTACCAGTAGGGACAGTCTTTGAGGCCTGATCAGCCTCATTAGCTGCAGCATCAGCCACAGACGTACCCCTCTCACCAGCAGCAGCAGCAGCAACCTCACTACCAGAGAGGCTACCCATCAGGTTCTCATGGGCCATCCTATGAGAACCCCGCCTTTGATGACATAGACCGTCTCCTTACAGATCAGCAGGCTACCTTTCGACGGGAGATGGAAGAGTTCCACCAGGAGATGCGAGACATAGTGAGAGGGAAGGCCGCCATCCCTGCCCAGATAGAACTGAACCCCAACGACCTCAAGAGGAAGTCTGAGCAGGTAGTTTGTACTGAGTATGCCACTCCTAGTGATACATTTGGAGATATGTCTGCATATTTGTTTGATACTGATTTTGTCACACTTAGGAGTGGTAGGATGCCAGCAGGCGGCGCCTCATCTAAGCTATACCACGAGGATACCTCCAGAGCGCCCGACGAGGAGGAGAGCGGTACTGAGGCCGCTAGAGATGATGAAGGTGGTGCTGATGCCACCACGGATGCTGATCCCACCGACGGTACTGATGTCGTCATTTCACCAGTTGGAGGAGGTGGCACTGAGGCCACCCATGTTGCCGAGCCAGAGTTCGGTACTGAGGCCGCCCGTCTACCAGCCGATGGTGGTGCTGATGCCATTGATTTTACTTCTGAGATTCATGTAGTTTTTCCTTCTGCTGATGTACCTCGAGACATTTCTGGCAATAAAGAAAAGGGTTTATTTTCTTCTGGTCCCACTGTGGTGCTTGATGTATGTGTGGATCCGGCCGTCGAGCCGTCTAGACCCTCTCCTAGTCCTTCATCTGAGAAGGACCCTGTGATCCCCTTCCCTAGAGCCCTATAGATGGGGAAGGGGAAGAAAATAGAAAACCCCAAAAAGAGGCAGCAGGAAGAGTTCAGCCAGCAGAAGATAGACCGTTTTCACATTCAGCTGACTCTTCAGGAGGCTTTGCAGCACATCCCTCTACTCCAGTGTTCACTCAGAGACAGGACCACATTTAGAAGGAAGAGGAGGAACTACCATTCAGAGATCCATGTGCTGACCAGAGCCACTTATTTTACGATCCAGAACCGTCTGCTGGCCAAGAGGCCAGATTCAGGAGCCCCTTATGTCAGCTGCCATATCAGAGAGCAGAGATTCGACCGTACTCTATTATACAGCGGTTCATCGATCAACCTACTTCCGGCAGCCCTTCTTGATCGCTTCAGTTTGCTGATAGATCTGTCAAGAGGCTAAAAGGGTTGCTGAAGGACGTTGTCGTCACGATTCAGGGCCTGCAATTCCTCGTGGACTTCGTAGTGTTGGACATGGAGATCCCTGAGTCGGTGACTGATACCCCCATATTCTATGTCGCCCGTTCTTGGCCACAACCAAGGCAGTGACCGATCATGATAGCGGGAAGGTATACTTTCGCGTTGAGGGCGAGAGTGTACAAATAGAGACGATCAAGGACATCAGAGTCAGAGATTCAGCATGCTCAGAGCCATCCACAGATACAGAGCAGATGACAGATGACGGGCCAGACATCCACCAGGACTGCGACTTCGTGATTACAGATGATGAGGCAGTATGGGCAGACCCAGATGCACAGGCCATCCTCTCACCTTTAGAGTCTGCTGATGGAGAGACGCCAGCAGAGGAGATCTTGGAGAGCGCATTCCTGGTCCATGATACTTTTAAGGCAGCAGAGCCGGTTCTCGACCACGAGACTGATTTGTTTTGTGATGACGGTGGTACTGAGGCCACCATGGATAATATAGATCCCTCGGAGTCAGATTGTGATTGGGCAGAGTTTGAGGATTTCATACCAGATCTAACTCCCATTGAGCCTACAGTTAGGGAGGAGGTAGATGCCATGCAGAGTAGAGACAGTCCAGTTGAGCAGCCTTCCCCGATCCAGTTTGCGAGAGAGAGCTCTCATTTTCCCGAGCAGATTTGGCCGCATACACTCGGATTCTTCAGAAGCCAGATTTGCCAGCACCGACTTGTCCAGAGCTGAAGCCGCTTCCTGCATTGTTGAAGTATTGGTTCCTTGCGGGCGAGCATGAGATGTACCCAGTCATTATCTCCGCTGATTTGACTGGAGAGCAAGAATCCCGTCTGATGGGGGTTCTTGAAAAGAAACGCAAGGCGATAGGATGGAGCGTAGCGGATCTCTAGGGGATCAGTCTGGCTCTGTGCTCTCACCACATCTATCTTGAGGATGAGGTAAAGCCGTCGCGTGAGTTCCAGCGGCGGCTGAACCCGAATCTGAGAGAGGTTGTCATGAAGGAAATCTCAAAGTGGTGGAGCGCCGATTTTATCTATCCCATCTCCGACTCCAAGTGGGTCAGCCCGTTGCATGTGGTGCCCAAGAAGACGGGCATCACTACCGTTGTCACGGAGTTCGGAGAGGAGATCGCTACACGAGTACCCACTTCTTGGAGGGTCTGCGTAGATTACAGACGACTCAACCAGGCCACCAAGAAGGATCATTTCCCCCTTCCCTTTATTGATCAGATCATTGAGAGACTGGCAGGGAAGAGTCATTATTGCTTTTTGGATGGGTACTCTGGCTATAATCAGGTGGCCATTGCTCCAGAGGACCAGGACAAGACTACCTTCACCTGTCCATTTGGGACGTATGCCTTCAGACGCATGCCATTTGGGCTATGCAACGCCCCTGTGACTTTTCATAGATGCCCGCTGTCTATCTTTTCGAACATGGTGGGGGAGTGCTTGGATGTCTTCATGGATGATTTCTCAGTCTATGGAGACGGATTCGACTCCTATCTTGACTGCCTAGACCGAGTCCTTCAGCGATGCATTGAGGTTCGCCTGATATTATCTTGGGAGAAGAGTCACTTCATGGTGACTCAAGGGACGGTGCTTGGCCACATCATCTCCAACAGGGGCATGGAGGTTGATCCGGCCAAGGTGGATGTCATTAGCAAACTCGCACCACCGTCCAACTTGCGGTAGTTACGATCTTTTCTGGGGCACGTTGGTTTCTACCGGCGATTCATTCGTGATTTCAGTAGGGTTGCCCGACCGTTGACTGATCTGCTGACGAAAGACACCGAGTTCCTTGTCGATGACAAGTGTCTTTCGTCGTTTGAGACTCTCAAGAGATGTGTGATAGAGGCTCATGTCCTTCAGCCACCCGATTGGTCTCTCCCATTCGAGATCATGATGGATGCCTCCGATTTTGCCGTGGGGGCTGTGCTAGGATAGAGGAGGGATGGAGTCCCTTTTGCTATTCACTACCCTAGCCGTACATTGGATGTCGCGCAACAGAACTACACAGTCACAGAGAAAGAGATGCTAGCCGTAGTTTTTGCCTTGGATAAGTTCAGATCGTACATTATCGGATCTAGAGTGACCATCTTCACCGATCATACCGCCATCAGGTACCTCATGTCCAAGAAGGATGCCAAAGCTAGATTGACCAGATGGATCCTTCTACTCCAGGAGTTTGACATAGAGATTAAGGATAAGCCTGGAGTTAGAATGTGGTGGCGGATCATCTCTCCCGAAAGGAGTATCTTGAGGATTCTGAGTAGACTGACCCCATTTGTGAGACCTTCCCAGATGAGGCGATCCTTGCTATCACCTCGCTCCCATGGTATGCCAATATTGTGAACTATCTTGTCGCCAAGGAAGTTCCACAAGATTGGCCAGGCAGAAACTTGAGACCTTCCTCGCGAAGGCCAAGTTTTACCATTGGGAGGATCCCACCCTTTACCATGAGGGAGGGGATAGTATCTGGCGTAGGTGCATTCCTCAGGAGGAGCACCACAGCATCCTCACTTACTGCCACAAGCTAGAGGCAGGAGGACATCACTCAGGGAGGAGAACGACACAGAAAGTGCTCCAATCCAGCCTATGGTGGCCTACTCTCTTCAAGGACTCTGATGAGTTCGTGAAGAGGTGTACTGACTGTCAGAGGATGGGAACTTGTGGACAGCGTGATATGATGCCGATGCAGCCCATTCATTTCTGTGAGGTTTTTGACGCATGGGGCATCGATTTCATGGGTCCATTCCCTAAGAGTCAGGGATTCGAGTACATTTTGTTGGCCATTGATTATGTGAGTCGTTGGGTTGAGGCCATCCCCGCCCGAACCGCAGATGCTAGGACTGTTTGCCTATTTTCGAGGAAGCATATCATTTCACGGTTCGGGGTGCCTAGAGTGTTGATATCAGACGGGGGGTCTCATTTCGTCAACGACAAGGTAAAGGCCCTTGCTAGCGAGTTCGGCATAGACCATCGAGTTGCCACTCCATACCATCCTCAGACGAATGGTCTAGCCGAAGTGTCGAACAGGGAGATCAAGACTATATTGCAGAAAGTCATCCGCCCTGACCGAAAGGATTGGTCACAGCTTTTGGACTCGGTCTTGTGGGCATATCGGACGTCTTTCAAGACTCCTTTGGGTACATCTCCCTTTCGCCTCGTTTATGGCAAGCCGTGCCATTTACCTGTTGAGCTGAGACACAGGTCACTTTGGGTAATCACAGATATACTTTTGGATCCAGATAGTGTAGGAGATCAGAGGAGGGCAGAGTTAGCAGCCCTGGAGGAACTTCGAGATACAGCCTTTTCAAACAGCCTACATTATAAGGAAAGAGTGAAAGAATGGCATGATTCTCATATCAGCCACAAGCATTTTGAGCCCGGGTAGAGAGTATGGTTGTTTGATGCTAGGCTTAGATTATTCCCAGGGAAGCTACAGAGCAAATGGAAGGGACCATATTTGGTGAGAAAGGTACACGACAATGGGAGTATTGATATATCTGAGTCGTCTTCTGAGAGTACCTTTCGAGTGAACGGCCAACGGCTCAAGCCATATCTAGATCATGAGCCGCGGGTCGTTGATGTTGCCCCTATTCATTTTGCGTGAGATGTGTTCTCTTGACTCACATCTATTGCATCTTACGCCTGATTTTAACTGTTCTTCCGACATGTATAGATCCAGATGTCCATATCACTCTATTCTTTAGTCCCACGTCCCTTTTCTCATCTTATGATTATGATATACTTAGGGTGTACTTTACCCTAAGTATAGGGGGGATGTAGGACTCTCGGGTATTCTTTTGATTCTTTCTACCCCTGTTTTGCTGCTTATCTTTAGGGATATTTTACCCTAAGTATAGGGGGGGTAGACCATGTACATTCTTCACTCGGTTTTCCCTTTGTGTATAGCCTACTATACTTAGGATTATTTGATCCTAAGTAGAGGGGGAAAAGCCGAGGTCCCTTTGATTTTCTATTCTTTCAATCGTCTTTGTATATAGCCTTCCTTTTCACTTCCCTATACTAAGCACGAGTTATGTCTTCTTCATCGCTCTTGACTTTGAGGACATCGTTCGAGCTAAGTATAGGGGGGTGTGTATATATTTCATATATACTTTAGCCATAACTCGTACTTTGTGTGAGTGTGTTAATAAATAAAAATGGCTAAAAACCCAAAAATCCATAAAAATTAAAAAATTTTCCCTGTAAATAAACATTCTTTTACATGCACATACATAGCTATTGTACAAATTATTTTTTGTAAAATTGATTTCGAAAACTCTTTGTGTAAAGTTTATGTAAATATGTGTATATCAAAATTATGTACATAGTACAAAATTTTTCCAAAATGTTTTGAAAATCAAAAGTTTGGAAAAACCTTGTGCAAATTTGTGTAAACATTTTGCAAAACTTGCATTCATGCACACATCCATGATTTCAAATCATTTTTCAAAAATTTTGCATTCGTGTAAATATTTGTAAATAGCATCCTTGTAAATATTTGTATAGTTTTTCCTGGATCATAGTTGACATTTAAACAAGCCTGGAAATAAATTGGAAAATGGAGCTTGATTAAGATCTTAATCCACCTAACAATAAGAGGAACCTTATAGGGCTTAGGGTTAAGGCTTTTCAGGTCCATAGTGACTTAATTCTTTAAGTCCACTGGGCTATGAGAATATGTCATCTTGATGAGCCTAAGTAGAGCACTTAACAACACACGCATGACTCTCAGAGACAATGGCTTGACTTGCACCAGCACTTTACACATAGCTCTCCACAGATGAGGTGGTGAGGAGGCAGTTTCCTTTGGCTTGAGGTAGCATATGAGGGTAGTACTTCTAGGCGGAACCTCTCTTCTTCTTCTAGTGAAGGAAGTGCGTCTCAACTTGGTCTAGTGGTGATGAAGGCTAAAGACAGAAGTTGTGGGTTGCAATAAAGCTTCAAAAGAGGGATAGTCTACTGGCTCAAGAGGAAAAACTCCTTATATATATGTTGCACCATGTAGATATGTTGTATAGTTGCACAAAAAAAAGTGCAAAAATAAAAGAACTCCAAAAAAGTGGTGGGTCGGATTGAAAATTTAATAATCCCACCGGAGTGTATATAGTCAAACAAAGCAAAAGCTTATGGTATACATGTTACATCTCATGAAGCTTGCAGCGGGAGACTCAGCTACACTGGTTAGAGCTCCCAAGGATACATGGCTACACTGGCCATGGTCCATTCTCTTCTTCCCCCTCTTCTTGAGCCGGTTGCACTTGAACTTAGAAGGGAATACCCCGCTTCTCGAGGAAAGAGTTGCTAGACCGAGGCATTAGAGTTACCAGGTTGGGGGAGGTTGTTTCTTTGTTACTTCTGATGGGGGGAGCTACATATCACTTACACCGCAAGGAAATATTCATGGTCATTAGAGTTTGTGTATGTAGACTTGTTCTGATTTGGTTTATTGAGGAGTCGTGCCCATAGATTGGTGGAACTTGGAGGCTGTTAGGTTTTAAGCTTAAGTCTAAATAAGGTTCCGACACATTAATAATCCAAAGATTTGATCGAGCTCCATACTTCAATTTAATGAAGGAAAATTTAATAATCAGCCTTAATTCATGTATATTCTCCTCTTTTTCTTTCTCTTTTTCACTTCTTTTTCAAATAAGTGTTTGCTAAGGGACTAGCAAAGTTAAGTATAGGGGGGTGAGGAATACCCATTCATCACACTTTATTCTTGTATTTTAGATACAAAACCTTTGCCAAACACATGCATATTCATGTAAATACAAATAATTATCAAAAAAGCATGCATTGTGTAAAAATAAATAATAAGAATGTTTTTGTGAATAAATAAAAGAATAAGAGATAAAAGAAAAAGAGGGAGATATTTAGAATAAATATTGAGCGACCTAATCCCAAGGGAGGGCTCAGCATGGCCTGACCGCATAAAAACCAAAGTAGAGAGAGATAAGGAAGCTCACACATTGTGTAAATATACCTATAAATAAATAAAAATATTTTCCTCTAAAAATAAAAATAAAAATGGGTTTGTATATATATATATATTAAATTAAAATAAAAATGAGAAAATTAAAAAGAAAATAAAAATACCTTCACCTTGTACATAAGCCATGTGTATAGAATCCTCTTATATATTTATTTTCTCCTTATAAACAAATAAATAAAATTCAATAAAAATGTGTACATATTCCATATTCCATTAAGTAAATAAAGAAAATAAAATTTACACAAATAAAAATAAAATAAAAAGAAATGAAATAAAATCAAGTTCCTACATTGTAAATATACCATCTATGTATATAATTAAAAGTAATTATTTTACCCTTGTAATTATATAATAAAAATAAAATAAAAATACACTTTTATTCCAAATTTTATCCTATAAATAAATAAAATATAAAATTGGAATAATTTGTATAAAAATAAATAATTAAAAATAAAAAAAATAAAAATACATATGTATATATTTTGTAAATACCTAAATTAGATTTCATAAAAACAATTAAAAATCACAAAAAAATAGTTTATAAATAAATAAACACCATGTTTTAACTTTTTCTTAATTCGGCCATTTGCTATTTTTAATTTAATTTCCAAATCTTTTACACGTGGCCGCTTTCGATTGGTCCACGGGGGATGTTGACCCCTCGGTCAACTCCCCCCTGCACCATTGTCCCCCGGATCTGCACGCCCGACCCGATTTCTCCCATTTCTCGTGTCATGATCCGATCACTAAACCCCTTAATCACGGGTCCTACTTCTTCCCGGTTCATCCCTGATCCACGCCCGGGGTGGATTTAAGGGGTCCGAGCTCCGATAAGCTCGCCCAACCCTCTCTTAGCCGGACCCCTAACCCTATTTAATCCGAGCTCCGCCCGCACTTTCACTCATCTTTGGCTCCCCATTTCCCTACCCAGGACCTCCACCACCTTCGCTTGAGTGACAGCTCGCGATTGGCGGTGTCGCAGCGAGGAGAGAGTGCTCGGACCATCGATCCAGCGACCTAGCGTCGCCGTGCGCCGCCCTTGCGTAGTGCTCGAGCCTCGACATCGACGACCCTCGAGGAAAGGACCTATAGCTCCATCGGCTCACCCCCAGTCGACTCCGATCATCTAGTAAGCTTAGATCTTCCTATCTTTCGCCAATTTTAGATTACGCCCAAATCGCCCCGTCACCTTCGACCGTCGATTCCGACCATCTCCGACCCCCTTTCAATCATCGGAGGACACCTTCACCTTCGCCCTTCTCCCACGCATATTCTACACCCCTTCATCCAACCCAGTTCGCACAGGAACTGGGATTGGAGCTCCTCCGCCGTCGCTTCGCCGGAGCTCCCCCATCTCGACACAGTCCACCCCCATTGCTTCTAACCGGGTCGAGGTATTTTGATCTCGACCCAGTAGTCTCTCTGTGCCATTTTGCAGGTTAGAGGAGGACCATCTGAGGTCCCCCACATTCAGCACAGGAGCTTGAGCTCCGCCGTCGTCGCCTGGGCGTCTCGGAGCCCCTTGGCGTCATCGGAAGAGTTCTTCAGACGCGGGAGGCACCGGCGCTTCTTCTCCGATCTTCAGTAGCTCCCAAGGAGGACCATCGCGCGCGTTCTGGGCCGGGGAAGTTCGCCAACCACCTGTTCTTCGTGGATCCTCCGGAGCCGTCCATCCAACCCTCCAGCTCCAGATTAGATCCACTGGAGGAGCAGTCACCACTGTCCGATTCCTTGGAGGACTGATCTGGACCGCCCATCCAACAAGGGTTAGCGCTAGCAATTCTCGACCGTCGATCCCCCCACGTTGCGCACCCTCCACCGTTGGATCAGAGCCAGGGCGTCTTTGTTCAGTTGCAACGCACCACCACTGTCAGATTCGCCACGCGGCGCCATCCCAGTCCTTGGATTATAATAAGGGGTAATTTCACTTAGGCCCCTCTTCTAATTTGTTTTAGCATTTACTCCTGTAAGTACTTTTCATAGTTTATTTTAGTTTGGAACAATTGCATTTAGGACCTTGTAGTTTCTTTTAATTGTACTTCTACCCCTGTGTGTTGTGGATGCATGCTTCGTCACGTGTATTTTGTGGTAAATTACATGTAAGGGCGTGTACTTTCTGGTTGTTATGAAATGAAAAGATATTTTTAGATATTTGCAAATATGCCCCTATGAGTGTTTTAATTGTGCATGTGTCTAATATAGTGGGCTTTTTATACTTTTGCTCTTGGACTTTTAGTACGTGTTACTAATAGGTCCAAGTACTTAAGTTTCTTTGCAGATACGTCCCTGAGTGCCCCAGACACGTGCCTTGCGCGTGCAAATTTGGGATTTTTTGCACCTGGACCCCCTTGAGTTCTATCGTTGTTACTTTTAGTCCCCCAGAAGTTATTTTTATTGCAGACAGGTCCTTGTAACTATGGGCTTGTGTTTGCTTTAAATAAAATATCAAATCATCTCCAAATTAAGTGAAAATTTGAGACGTGGTTCCTGCCACTGTGTAGATTTTCACTAATTTTTGGGAAATTTTTAGAGCCCTTTCAGTATTTTTAAAAAATAAAAAACTTCTCTTTTTGTCCCTGTCCAATTATAAAAATCACAAAAAATATGAAAACCCTCTCAAAAATTCTGAAAAATTCATATTTTGTGTGTTTTGGCTTGCTTGATTTTCTTGTCATTTTTGGCTATTTTTTGACTTATAGAAAATATAAAAATTGAAAAAGATTGAAAAACTTACAAAAATTTTAATAAATCATAGAAAATTCCAAAAATAATAAACTCAATCTCTGATTTTTCCATTTTGTCTATATTTTACATAAAAAATATCTCTAGCTTTGGTAGGGACATTTGATATTTTATCTTGGCCCTTGAAGCTTGGCTGGATAGTGTTCATTGATTTTCACCTTGTTTCATTTTTAGAAAATTCTACAAAAATCAGAAAATTATCAAAAATTCACCAAAAATAGTAAACAATTTATAAAATCTAAAAATATTTTTGTTTGAATTTTTGGATTAATTTTGAGTGTTTAAAAAATTAGTCCAAGTTGCTTGCTTTATTTGTTTTCTCCTTTTCTTTATAATTAAAAATTCCAAAAAAATATAAAAATATTAAAAATCCACCAAAAATGCTTTGTTTTTATTTTATTTGATTTGAGACTACTTCGTAGGCCACAAGGCCATCACGTGCTCCCAGAGTCCGACCCTGGTCGCTATAACAGGCTAATCCAATAGCCAGGGCCACTAGTTATTTTTCTCTGATTTTATCTCCGTTTGGTGGTCTATTCTCTATCTTTTTCTTGTTGAGCCGAGAGTTCTATCGATCCGGGTCGCAACGACCCGAGAGTGATTATTTTTATCTGATCCAGATTGATTAGATTTTTGGCCCCATCATTCACCAAGGCCTTGTTCTTCTTGGTCCCTTCTCCTCCGTTGGATTTTTCCACCCCCACCAGATCCAATCGTTGTCGTCAACGAAAGCAGCCTTTGGGTCATTGGATTTGACATCCCTGGCGCATCTACACCCCATGTCCCCAACATTTCGTGGGACGTCAGATCTGACACAGCAGGAGATCAGCACCGCACATTCCACCATTCATTAGAGGATGCCACGTATCCCCCACGCACTTCGTACGTGCCCTGTGAGGGTATTTTACATTTGCTTCCCTGTGCTTTTATGTTTTACTATTTAGTTTGTTAAATAAAATTGTAGTTCAAACTTTTTTGCATATTAGTCCTTGATGTTTCCAGTATTTGCACTTTATTCCTCTGAGTTTGGATACGCGTGAACGTGCACGTGATTTTGTGGTGTTTTTGCATATCTTGCCCTGCACTTTCTGACTGTTACATTTGAATGAAATATTTTCTATATTTGCAAAAATACCACCGTGCGTAATTTAATTGGCATGTGCGTATATTGTGTGGTATTTTTGCGATAATATCCCTGGATTTTTTTGTGTTATTAAATAGTCTGGAAACTTTAGGATAATTGCAAAGAGGTCCCTATAGCTTCTGTGTCTTGTTTCTAATCAAATAATTATCAAATCAACTCCAAAGATTCCACAAAATGTATTGTTAGCTCCTGCTAATGTATAATATTTTTCATAATTTTTGTGACTCGATTTAAGTTTATTTGATATTTTCTAAAAATCAAAAACCCATAAAAACATGTATGTCTATTTTATAAAATACAAAAAATTACAAAAATAGTCTCAAAAATTCCATAAATATTTCTATGTGTTATTTTCGATTTTTCTTGCTTCGGTATAATTTTGATTTCATTATCTTTTATAAAAACCCTAAAAATCACAAAAGACTAAAAATATTATTAAAATAAGTAAAAATTCTACAAAAATAAAAAAATGAGATTTCAGGTTCTGTAGTTAGTTATTTTTATCTATTTTATCATAAAAATTACAACATGAAATTTGGGCCTATTTGATATTTTAAATTTCTCTATAATCCATGTTGTACGTTTCCTTGTTGTTTTGTGTTTATTACATTTTTATAAAATCAAACAAAAATAAGAAAAATACCACAAAATTACCAAAAATAATTGCATATTTTAAAAACATAAAAATAATTTTTATTTCTGAATTTAGTGTATTTAAAGCCTACATAAAAATTGTAAAGGTTTCTTTGTGCATTGGTTTGTTCCTTATTTTGAAAAAAAATACAAAAATTTGCAAAATTCAAAATTAATTAAAAATTAGTCTTAATTTCCTGATCTCGACTACTTCGTATATTTTTGTGCTCCTTATGTTCGACCTTGGTCTCTATACCAGGTTAAATAAATAGCGAAGACCGCTTACATTAGATTTTTATATCTTGATTGATTTGTGTGGTATTTATTTTTCTTGATTGACCATGCCTTGTGATTCATGTCGCAACAACCCTTAGATACTACTTAACCCGAGTTTCCTGGCTAATCATCACCCTTCCACCTAGAGCTCTTCCACTTGCACCTCCCTTCCACCCAGCACCTCCGTCTCCACCCCCAGCTCTTCCCCACGTCTTGTCATGCCTCATCGTCTCCTCCTCCTCTACCAAGGGGCATCTTGCTGTCACAGTTGTAAGGAGGATGCTGCAACATCGGATGATCGCAAGGGAGGGGATGTTGGAGGAGGATGAGGAAGGGATGGAAGGAGGAGGCTACATGTTGAAACAGGAGAAGTTTCAGCATTTTTAGTTAGGATAAATTTTTGATTAATTTATTCATAAAAACTCATAGAAAATTCAATGAAATTTACCATTTGATCTGCAATGAGTGATATATCCGTGAAAACGTAAAAAATTTAGTGACTAATGGATGCATGAAGGAGTAATTAAGAGCGAGAAATTATGAAGAGAAAGGAAGAAGAACAGATGGGGGAAGAAGATAAAGAAGAAGACGTGTGGACAATTATGCCCCTCTTAACTGCACCATGGTTTGAAAAAACCATGGTTAAGTTCAACTCATTGATAGTTAGATTAACGCAGGGGCACAAGTAATAGAACGACAAGAAGTTGTGGACACAATTGATATTCCCAAAAAGGGAGGGGCATAACTGATATTGGAATATCTCAGAGGGGCATAACTAATGAAAATCCTTATATTAATTATTATAAATACCTTATAAATATTTTAAAACCCATTAAAAATAATAAACATTGTTCTTTAGTTATTTTCAGATTTTTGTATATTTATTATATATTCTATATTATATATAACTTATATTATAAATATTACATTATATACTTAAATATATTGATATATATACATATATTATATATTTTAGAAAAGGAAATTAAAATTAGAACATTATAAAAAATATTATTAAATTAAAAATTAAAAATATATAAATAAAAAAAGAATATATATATATATATATTAAAAATAAAAAATCCTCAAAACATTAATTAACTTATTAGTTAAGAATATTATACAAATACCTATATTAATTATTCCTTATATATTTGTAGTTAATGTACATGCCCCATCGACTTGTATCCTTGCGTTCGACACCCAGACCACTTGTCCACTATACATATTTATTTATGGATTATAATAAATTTTGATCCATACACATTGCTTTGATTGCTTCATCTTTATATTGTGGGGGTTGATTGTTGAATTTATCAAAGGTCTTCGGGAGTTGTTATCACATCGACTTAGTGGTTCTGGCTTGTGTGGAGCACAAGAAAGTCCCTGAGATTTCTCTGGTATTTCAAATAGTGTTGTTTTCGGGGAGCAACGAGTGTAGCAAGTTGTACATTACACTGTTTACTTCTTTTTATTTTTCTATCCTTTATTTGTGATAATTACTTTGGTTGTGATGACACTCTCGACAACTCGGGTTAAGTAAACAAATAATCAAAGGTCATTGAGACCTAGATCGACAAGCTCGACCAATCAAGAAAAATGTAAACCACTCAATATAAGATCAAACAATCACACAAACCGTAAGCGGTTTCGCTATTTTATTTACCTGGTATAACAACCAGGGTCGAACACAAGGAGCACGAACAGACCTACAAAGTAGTCAAATCTCAGAAATCAAACAACAAATTTTTGGTGGTTTTTAATTTTGCAATTTTTTTGTATTTTTTAATAATTAAATGAAATCAACAAATGGAAAACAAAGTAACTAAGCAATTTTTTTAATTTTCTTTAAGACTATAAATGTACAGAAAATTAAGGTAAAAAAATTTTTCAGTTTTTAATGTTTTAAAGTGTTTTTCATAATTTTATGAAGTTTTGTAAATATTTTTTAATTTTATAAAAATCAAACAGTAAATAAAATTACATGCAGTGCAGACCCAGGACTAAAATGCAAGTTAAAATTACTTAAAATTCCCTAAAGTCCTAGGGAACAAATTTATAAAAAAATAGATATAAAAACCTACATATATGAATTGAAATAATATTTTTTTACTTTTCTTGAATTTTATATGATTTTTGTAATAGGTCTTTTGCAATTTTTAGGGCTTTATAAGGGATTTACGAACAAAATTGCTATTGTAGACAAAACACACATAAACACACTAACATTCAATTTTCGAATTTTTATAGATTTTTAAAAATAGACATAACACTTTTTATGGGTTTTTTATTTTTCAAAATAATAAATGTGATGAAGTTAATACAATAACATTACTCTAAATACTACATGTCAGCAAGAGTCAATAGTATTGTTTAGGAAATTTTTGGGATTAATTTATATTTATTAAATTATTTAAGAAACATGCAGTTTATAGGGACCTACGTGAAATTAAAATAAAGCTCCAGGACAAACAATAACACAGACAAAAAGTATAGGGCCTAAGTTGGAAAAAGACCAAGCAGTCACAAGCAGAACATGTGATCCAAGCTTACAGGGGCCTAAATGCAAATATCAAAACCTTTCATTCATTCCATAACATTGTAAAAGTTTAGGCAAGATTATGCAAATAACTCAAAAGCTCACGTGTATGTCCACGTGCATTCAAATAAACAAGGCTAAAGTGCAAATGTCAAAAACTATGAGGTCCACTATGCAAATTACCCAAAGTAAATCAAACTACGACAAATATTTATAGGACTAGATAATAAATGCAAAATATAGGAGGCCTAAGTGAAAATTACCCCTTATTACATGCTATCCAATGGTTGAGAGGGTTGCACTTATGGATGGACGGTCCAGATTAGGGATACCCCTTCAGTGATGGACGGCTCTGGTGTAATCCTCAGATGGATCTAATGGTCCAGGATCCTTTGATAGAAGATGGTGACGATTAAATCTGGGAGATGACTGGATCGAATGGCCGGGACGGCCTCTGGATGAACTGACGAAGAACTCGCCTCCAGCAAGTTTTGATCGAGGAATACACACAGTAGAAGCGTCCCCCGGGGCTGCTCAGATGGGGAAATGCTTCCGACGATGGTTCGCAGTTGTTGGAATGCTCAGAATGGTATAGCAACAAGGAGATGGTCCTGGAGAGGCGTGGCATCCTGGAGCTACCTGGGGCATGTTCTCCTCTTCGCTCGGGCCTCCATATGAGGTCATTGTCTCTATCTCCTGCATAGAGAACATGTTGGATCGAGGGCAAAATGCCTCGACTTGTCAAACAATGAAATGGGTGGCAGGTGGGTCGATGTGTGGCTCTCTGATGAAGCGATGGATGAGGAGAGCGGAGGGCTCGTTCTTGGGTGGAACGAGGTGAATGGATGGGTGGAGAAGGTGAAGGGAGGCTCGGTGAAGGTAGTCAGCTGCTCAGAAAAGCAAGAAGATGATTTGGCCACGATGACCGGAGATGGAAATGGAGCTCTGCTACTTTCCTAAAAAGCGAATGGAATACATAAGAATGGATGAAGCTAAGGTACCTAGTGGACATAATCGTCTAGGCTGGAAGTTGGAGACCTCCGAGTATCATGGCCTCGATGGGTCGACAAGCCCAGAGTCTTGGCTCACCTCACGGTGGAGAACGATGGTAGAACTGCCAAATCAAAGGTTGCACGACTCAAAGACCTCTCTACACGAAGCCCCTCACGCACTCTCAATCACGAAGGGTACTACGGATCTCATCGGCATAGGAGCAGCAGCCAAAGATGTGGAAGAATGGGGAGCTCTAGGAGCTTTTATAGTCAGCAGCATCCGAGAAAGATGGAGTGGAGGTGTGCGAACCAAGAGGAAGATCCCTAATGTCAGCATGGACCGTAGATCTAGGATCTACCTCCTATACTCGGAGCCGTTGGTCATAGAAAAACTTGCTCGGATCTGGTCGGGATACTTCACTGAAAAGAGGAGCAAACTTGGTCTGAGAGAAAAAGGTGATGAGGGGGCTAGTTGATCGAGGTCAACAATCCTGATGTGGGTCAATCAGAAGCGGTCGAGGATGCGGACAAGATAGGCTAGAGGACAAAATACGGAAAAAATATAGATAATTAAATTATATATTAAATGAATTTGAATTGAAAAGTGTATAGAATAAAATTGATGTATTATTTTTCAAAGTATTTTTCTATGATTTTTAATTATTTTTATGAAAAATAAAATAATGCATATATAGTATATAATATTATATGCAGGTATAATATACCTATGTATTATGTACAAGTATTTTTATTTTGTTAATTTTTACAAAAATACCTTTATTTTATATTGTATTTATTTATAACATATTTTTAGCAGTATAAATTAATTTTTTTTATTTTTAAAAACTATTTAATGGTATATAATAAATAGTGAAGGTAATATATAAATGTGTGTTTTATACAAGGAATTGAGGTTTTTATTTTAATTTAATTTTTCTGATTGTTATTCTATTTTATATTATTTATATAAATATAAACAATGGTGTGGAAATAATAATTTAATTTTATTTTTCATAAAGAAATATATAAATAATAAGTACAAGTATGGGTATTATATACAGTACATAGTGGTCCCTATCTCTCTCTGCCTATTTTATTTTGCGATCAGGTCAAGGCTTGACCTTCTCTTGGGGTTTAGGTCACTCTATATTATTTTAAATACATAATTCATTTCTTTTCCCTTGTTCTTTTATTTTTTCTAAAAATGCATGCTAAATATGTAATCTTAACTCAGGCATGTAATTTGCTAAGTTACTGTATTTACAAGAATCTACATGATATTTTGCCAAGAAAAAGAGCTAAAATGAAAGAATAAAGAGTGAGAAGCAAAGATTCATCAATTGTTCTAATCCATTTTTCTTGTTGATCTTTCTTGTAAGGTATTACTTGGCAACGGCTATTGATGAATCCCCGTTCATCACTCTTTATTCGTTTATTTTAGCTAGAAACCTTGGGAAAATATCATGTAAATAGTTGTAAATATAACAATTTGACAAAATGCATGCATCATGTAAATAGCCATAATTAGCATGTTTTTGCACAAAAATAAAGGAATAAAGAAATAAAGAAAAAGAGGGAAATATTTAGAATAAATATTGAGTGACATTAACCAAAGGGAGGGCTCAGCATGGGCCTGACCGCAAAATAAAATAAGTAGAGAGAGATAGGGTAACTCAACATGGTGTAAATATCCCTTTTTATGTAATTATTTTATTTTCTAAAAATAAAAATATTTATGTGTTCTCCTTATTTTGTACATATTTATAAAAATAAAATAAAAATGGGAAAATAAAATAAAATAAACAAATAATTTCTCTCTCCTCAGTGTATATATACCATGTATATATAAGATGTATTTATTTTACCTTTTTGAATAATTAATAAAAATCAAATAAAAATTATTTTGAATCCCATATTTTATGTTGAAAATAAATAAAATATAAAATATGGATAATTGTACGAAAATAAATAATTAAAAATAAAAATCAAAAATACATATGTATATACCTGTATATAATAATAATATAATGTAAATACCTAATTAATTTTTCAAAAAATAAATAAAAATCATAGAAAAATAATTTGAAAATAAATAAACATTTTTCATGTTAAAAAATTTTCAAAATAAAAAAATTTGTTATTTTTAAATGAATTTACAAATAATAATTGAATGACGGCTCCTGATTGGTCCACGGGGGATGTTGACCCCCGGTCAACTTCCCCCCGAGGATCAAACGCTACGCGGACCCGGTCACCGACCCGACTTCACTAATTTTTCTTGACAAGATCCTCTTCCCATTTTCCCAAACCCCGGGCCCCGATTGCAGCTCCCACATCCATGATTCACGCCCAGGCATCTTCTTAGGGATCCGTGCATCGATCCGCGTTCTCCACTCCCATCTTATCGGACCTGCACATTTATATAATCTCCGCTCCAGCCGCATTCCTTTGCATCTTTGGCCATCCCCTTCGGTTCCCAGGACCTCCCTTCCTCCTCCTTGAGTGACGGTAAGTGAGATGGATCGATTGCAGCAAGGACCAAGGTCGGTAGCCTCAGATCCGGTGGTCTTTGCCGCCGCGCTCCGCCACCGGCGAGCTCGAGCCTCTAGAGGCGTCGCTCCATTGAGGCAAGAATCCCAGGAGATACAGCATCTCCCTCATAGATGCTCTCGATCATCAGGTAGCTTCGACATCCCGTAGATTAGCTTCCATTTCTGAATTTGTATTTTGCACCGCCGGCCTTCGCCGGTCATTTCGCTCCACTCCGATCGACCGTTCCCGCTTCCGATTACACCATCACCTTCGTGAGACCTCTCTTCACCTTCTACGCCCCTCCGATCATCCTGACTTGCCCCAGAGCAGGACCACCGCTCTCCTCCGTCGTCGCCTCGCCAGAGAGCGTCACCCTGCCTCCTACGTCCACCCATTCGACCCTTCACCGGGTCGAGGCACTTTGCCCTCGACCTAGGATTCGTTCTGTGCAGGTTTGCAAGTCAAAGGACCCCATCTGGGGTCCAACTGGTCCAGGCACAGGTGCTCCGATCCTTCTCGTCGTCGGAGCTCTCCTGACGCTCTCGGCCCTATCGGAGCACACCACTCGTTGTGGAGCAGTGCCAGCTTTGATTTCCCCATCCTAGCATAAGTTGAGGAGGTCTCCATCGTGCGCCACGGACAGTCGAAGTTCCCCGGCGAAGAGTTCTTCCAGGAGCCTCCCGAGCTGTCCGATCGAGCCTCTCGCCCCAGTTCAGATCTTGTTCATCCATTCGTGAGGAGCTAGCAGCCGTCTGATCGTCTGAGGACCTCATCTGGAGCGTCCATCGACGAAGGGTTACCACACACCTCAGTCGTCCAATCACACGTGGACATCCCTCGTTCGCTAGATCTTTATAAAAGGGTAATTTGTACTTAGGCCCTCCTTAGTTTTTATATTTCAGTTTAGTCCTGTAAATATTTTTAACAGTTGTTTTTATTTTGGAACATTTGCATCTGGGACCTTGTGTTTACTTTATTTGCATTTTAGTCCCTGTTTGAGTGAGACACGTGATGCGACACGTGATTCTTTTAGGCTATTTGCACTTTTATCTCTGAACTTTCTTGTTGTTGTTTACATATTTATAAATAGGAATTACATTTTTAATCCCTCTGAGTGTGAATCACGTGTTTGCCTCGCTTTTCTGGGCTTTTTGCAACTTTGGCCCCGGGCTTTCTATATGTGTTAGCTATTTGGCCATGGAACTATGTTTTCTTGCACTTAGGTCCTTGTATGCAGTGTGTCTTGTTTGTATTGAATAAAATATCAAATTAAACCAAATCCAATGAAATTTGGATATTTGTCTCCTGCCACTATGTAAAAATTTCACTATTTTTTTGGAACACTTTTATTGTTTTTTGCTATTTTTTAAAAATCAAAAACCTTCATTTTTGCTACTGTCTGGAATAGAAAATCAACTAAAAATATAAAACCTTTCCCAAAAATTCTAAAAAAAGTATGGATTTCTTCTTTTGTTATTGTCAAGTTTCTATCCAATTTTTGTGTCATTTGGATTAATAAAACCCCTAAAAATCACAAAACCCTAAGAATTTTATAAAAATTCTTAAAAATTCTAAAAAATTCAGAAAAATGCAATTTCAGTTTCTGTAGCTTATTTTTTGTATTTACTTTTCATAGAAATTGCCATCATATTTTTATAGGCTAATTAGTTATTTTTAATTAGCCTTTCAAATCTGACTGCACATATTATCATTGTTTTTCCCTTTCTCAATTTTTATAAAATCAACTAAAAATTATAAAATTCCCAAAAAAATAAAAAGTAATACTTAAAAATATAAAAAATACAAAAACAATTTTATCTGATTTTCTAGACCTTTTTGAATGTTTAATAAATTGTTGGATTTGCTCCCTTCATTCATTTTTCTTATATCTCCTTTATAATAAAAAATCCCAAAAAAAATTAAAAATACACAAAAATCCAACAAAAATATTTTTGTTCATTTTATTCATTTTGACTACTTCGTAGGACCATTCAGCCAATCTGTGCTCCTTGAGTTCGACCCTGGTCGCTATACCAGGTTAAATTAATAGCGAAGACCGTTATTCATGTTTCATTGTTTGATCTTTGATTTGGTGGTCTTATTTTTCTTATTGAGTCCGATATGCGAGTGTTAGCAATGTGAGCCCCGGACAAACCATTTCTACAATAAATGTTATTGTAATGAATAAATTATCAATGAAAATTATTGATTATTTTTCACTCCCCTTTCTGAGATTAATGAATGAATGCACTATAGGGTCCCTCTGTACAATAAGGGTTATGTACCATGGCCAACTTGATGATCATACAGCTGTTGATTCATTGGATGGATCATAGAGGCTGATGCTTGGGTGAATATCTAAGGAGTTAGATAGAGGACTCATCAAGCATCATCAAATGATCATTAAGTGATGATCTCCAGTCTGAGTGGGAGATGGCAATCCTATCTCATATGACTGATATCTGACTGACCTCTTGATGCAGGTCCTCTGCATGGGAATAATGATTCAGAGGTGTCAGGTTAGTTAAGTCAATGGGTTGACTTGACGAGATCGAGATAACCAAAGACCTACGTTGAATACTGTCACAACATAGGCATGCATCCTCTGACTAGAGACAGATGTATTGCTATATGTTTGAGTATGTACATTTGGCAGACCAATAGGTTGATGACCTAATCAAGGTCTATATACCGGCGAGCTGGTGTGCATGTAAGGACATATGAGTAATACGATCTCTCAAAGGGATCATACAGGTTCACTTGTGAACCGGGAGACATGAGCTCACTCATGAGGTATTGGGACTGAACAAATTCCATGCATGGTCGTCGTGCTTTGGAAGCATGACATGAATTTGAAGGTAAGATATATGTTTTGTGAAAGCATATGATCTATACCATATCAATATAACCAAGATTGAGAAACTTAATGATCTAACCCTAAAGATGACGGTATAAAAGTGATCTTTATCTTCAGGATGATCATGAGTCTTCCAGTATGTAGGATGTGCAGGTATTGGGAATACCTGAAGGGTGATTTGATCATATACGATTGTATAACCATGACGCTTCCATTCCGAGGGAGTGATGAAACAGGATTGGATTTTAGTGACTCCTCTCATTAGATAAGTGACCTAATCTTAGTCCATGAACTGGACATTGATCTGAATAAGATTCAGATGCAATGAGAAGATTAAGTCTACGGTCTTGATTTGATCAAGCATCAGTGGGAGGTCCATAGGATCTGGATTTGAGATATGATCTCAACATCCAAGTCACTATACGTGGAACAATACAATCGCCATGTCCTTGTCTCCAAGTATCTGAGGAGAAATAGCATTGTTCTTAAATGGTTTAAGAACAATTCCATAAGATCTAAGCAAAGAGAATTTGATAATTAAAAGTGTTTTAATTATCATGATGTATGAGAAATTATCCAATATGATTAAATGTGATTTAATTAGTTTGGATAAGAATAATGTGGATAGAGATATCCAATTATTTATAATATATTATAAATGTGATTTATAATGTATTAAAGAGAGTTAATTATAATTTATATATGTTGATTAATTATGATGTGTATTGGATACACATTGTGCAATTAATTAACAATATGAATTACATGTTGTTTTGGATTGTGAATATGATTCACAATTTTTCCATGGCAAGATTGCAATTTTCTCAAAGATAATTGTGAATTATTTTTTGAGAAATAAAACCCAAATTATTTTGTTGCAAATAAATAAAGAGAGATTACATGGAGATTGCAATCTCCATGCAATCCAAGGTGGACGGCACACCACTCCTAATTGGAGTGGGTGTGCGCCTACATGGAAGGCACATGGAGATGAAATCTCCATGTGTCTTCTCTCCTTATTTGTTGGGTTAATTTAGGAGCAAATTATATTTGATTTTATCAAATATATTTTGACCTAAATTTGTTGCTTTTGACAACAACAATCTCTGCCATTGGATGAACATAAATCAATCTCATCCATCGATTTTATGTGTCCCATGGATTGAGATCCATGGATCCCAAAACCCTATAAATAGAGAGGCATACTTGGCTCTCTCTTTACACATGTTATTGTAGCAAAACTCTCTCTCTCTCTTTCTCATATACACGACAGCCCTCTCTCCCTCTCTTCTTGGTGGCCGTCCACCTTGGTGGAGAGAAACATCGACGCCCGCGCCATCGTGCTGCCGCTTCGACTCTCTGCGGTTCTTTGTCTTCTTGGAGTGCTTCACTCACGAAGGAGACGTTTGATCTCGTGTGACGAGATCAGGAGCAACCGCGCTTGGATCAACTTGGATTGCGAGGACACCGCGACTCATCTCCGCGCTCGCAAGCCGTTACTCCGACGATCGGACTTGAGACAGGAGGTCTCTTTTCGTAGAGACTTGATCAACCACGCTTCAAGAGGTATTGCATTATACTTGATGTGGTTATAGATGAAACGATTTGAGAATGGTTCTCGGATCATGTGGTTTCATCGGTTTAAAATTTTTTAAATTCCGCTGCACCGAACAACTAGTACGACTAGTCGTTCTTCGTCGTATTCGATACGACGATCACGCTTCCGTGATGCGCTTGAGGATTTCTCCATATCCTTCAAGTGGTATCAGAGCCTTAGGTCGACGGTTTCGAATATGATTCGAAAAACCGAGGACGACTTGGGTTCGTTTAGGTCGCGAAAGTTTTCATCGCATTTGATTTCGCAGATCTGTTTAGTAAATAAATTCGGCACTGTTTAAATTGTTTAAACACGAATTTAAAACTTGGATTTTGTTCCCCATTAAATAAGGAAACCATAGGAACTGAGTTTGCGTAAATCGGATTTCGTATGCTCTAGTTATGGTTGTTTTAATGGACATGTATGCACTGTTGCGGGAACAATAGATTTTAACATGATTAAAGAGTTAATTACTGTTATCATCTGCCTCGAAATGCGTGAAAATCCACTTAGGTTCTGTTGTAAATCAAGTTAGCAATCTATGAAAATTGAGTTTGCTTAATTTGGATTTAAATTGATTGAGATATGCCAATTTTAGTGAATAGGGGTCTATACTGAAATTGCATTCCTAATCTAGAACCAAGTGATTGTCAATTAGAGAAATTAAATTGTTAATTTCGTGAAATAATCTTGAATGATATTTGTGAAATATTGAGACATGATTATTTGCCTAATTGATATGGCCCCAACCAATTAATTGATTAAGATGTGATCTAAATCATAAATTGGAAACAACAATCTTCAAACTTGATGCTTGAATAGGATTTGGGAATTTGTCTAGCAAATTTCCTTATAATCAAAAATGTTTTGATTATTACTATATGGTATAATTTCGGTTGAAAAACCGATGATAATCTCAAGTACAAATTAATCAATTTGGCATTATCCTTTCCCGAGGCGGATATGGTGCCTAGTCGGAGAGCATTGGGGTTGCGGGTTGCAACGTATGTGGTCCGTCCCACTCTCGTCGGTACTGGCCATGACAGCGGGTAGGGCCGGGATAATGTCCGAGGGATTAAGATGTATTTTTTCCTAATTATTAAAATTCGAATTAATACGTATTTTGAGATATTACCATATATGTATTCAAGTAAAATAATCAAGTTTGATTGATTGAATTGGATTGATAATTAATTTAATATGATTAAATTGATTATGTCCAATTGAAATACTCTAATATAATTAGAGTTATTAATTCCCTTGGAAGAATTAATTATGTGAATGTGATTCACGATAATTAATTAAAATTTGAATATGAAGATGGAGGATCACATAAGTGACATCCATGGTCTCCCGTCAAGGCGAAGAGTTTCGTCGCCAGGGATTGCATATGGGAGACGCATGTCCGAAGTGACAGCTCCCGTGTGCAAGCGCATCTGGATCGAGCTCTTTGCTTCTCGAAAGAGTAAGGCCGTATGCGTAGTGACCCCAATATCGGATCCTCATATTATTGGGGCGATATTGGATTGCGCATAGCGAGTACTATTCCTGTTGACGGTTGGTTCAATTAACAACGGGTCAACATCGCCTTAGGGGTGGTGGGCTCGGGTGTTAAAGACCGAATTGGGAAATTGCAAGTTGGACTTGCAAATTGGAATGAGTTCTTGCTTTTCTTTATTGGAGTCACAGATTCTCATATTATTGGGATGTGATAATGATAAAGAGGAGATCCCAATTCTTGCTAGAGATATAGCGGTAAGTATATCTCTTACTTTGAAAGTGATTAAGGGAATGAACTTTCAAAGTCGACAATGCAAGAATAATTTGTTTTAAAATACCTTAATCAAATATCATAATTTTGAATATATATTTCTATATTCTAATATAGTGCATTCTTAATTTCAGAAAATGAAGTCTTTGAACCCACTTAGTAGGCTTCTTGAGGTCAACCAATTGACCGGCCCAAATTACTCGGATTGGATCCGAAATTTGGAGCTTGTTCTCTCTGCTGAGCGCATTAGTTATGTGCTATCCGAGGACAAGCTTGAGAACCCTAAGTCCAAGGAAGAAAAAGCATTTAATGACAAGTATGATGAAGATCATGTCTTGGCTAGGTGCTACATCCTAGGTTCTCTCTCCAATGTTCTGCAGAAGCAACATGTGGAGATGAATACCTGTCAGGATATAATGCAGAATCTTAAGGATATGTTTGGTGACATTAACCGCACTCAGCGGTACAATGTTATGAAAGACCTCATTCGCTGTAGAATGCAGGAAGGGACTTCGGTCCGTGAACATGTACTCAAAATGTTTGGGTACCTGTCGGAGCTGGAGACTCTTGGGGCAACGATGGATGCAGACATGCAAGCTGACTTCATTCTGCTGTCATTGCCCAAGTCTTTTAATAACTTTGTAGTGTCATTCCACATGAACAAGTTGGAATTGACAAATGCTGCTCTCCTTGCTGCATTAAAGTCCGCAGAGGACGTAATGAAGAAGGATGGTCCCAGTGGCAGTGCAATGGTTGCACAGGTCAAAGGGAAGCGCGGTCGGAAGCATGGTTCTCGGAAGGGCCCGGCCCAGAAGAGAAAGAAGAAGGGACAAAGTGTTGCCTCTTCTTCCAATGCATCCACTCTCATGGCGTCAAAGAAAACCGACGTCTGTCATCACTGCAAGAAGCCGGGGCACTGGAAGCGTAACTGCCCAGATTACCTGAAGTCCTCAGACAAAGGTAAAGCCCCAGCAGGTATGAAATCTACTTTCATCATTGAAACTAGCTTTCTCGTCGGACGAGAAGGAAGTTGGGTTGTAGATTCTGGTGCTTCTGTTCATGTATGCAATTTGTTGCATTTGTTTCAGGAAACTAGGAATCTTGAGGAAGGGGAGATAGTCATCCAGATGGGATCTGATGCAAGTGTTGCAGCAGTAGCCGTCGGGACTTGTAGACTATCATTATCAAGTGGAAGAGTCCTTATACTTAAAGAATGTCTTTATGTACCTGAAGTCAGAAGGAACTTGATATCTGTATCTAAGCTTGTTAGAAGCGGATATACTTTCCTTTTCTGTAATAAATTAGTCATAAGTCGTTATGATAAATATATTGCGGATGGTATTTTGACTTCTGGTGGACTCTATGAATTGTGCATTGATAAATGTATTATGAATGTGACAACCACTAATAAAAACCCTAAAAGATCCAGAGAGGATAAAAATATCTCAAATGAGATATGGCATCAAAGGCTTGGTCATTTGTCTGTTGATGGGATCAATAGATTGATAAAGGATGGACCTCTAGATTTTCTACAGGTTCAACCTCTGCCCACTTGCAAACATTGCATACAGGGCAAAATGACTAGGACGCCTTTCCGTAACAAGGTTACGAGATGCGAAGGTATTATTGACCTAATACATACCGATGTATGTGGTCCCTTCAGTACCGCGACTCGAAATGGATACCGATATTATTTGACGTTTATCGATGACCATTCGCGATACGGGTTTATCTTCCTACTACGTCATAAGTCTGAAACCTTTGAAAAGTTCAAAGAATTCAAGGCTTTGGTTGAGAACCAAACCGATAGGAAAATTAAACGGATTCGATCTGATCGAGGTGGCGAGTACCTATCAGATGAATTCAAGGAATACCTTAAGGAGAATGGAATTGTTTCCAATCTCACTCCTCCTGGAACTCCCCAACTAAATGGTGTTGCTGAAAGACGCAACAGGACCATCATGGACATGGTCCGATCAATGATGAATAAAGCAAATTTACCTCTTAGTTTTTGGGGATATGCAGTAGAGACTGCAATATATATCCTGAATAAGATTCCTAGCAAATCCGTGCCTAAGACTCCTCATGAGCTATGGTATGGAACCAAACCTAGTGTTAATCACTTGAGGGTTTGGGGTTGCTTGGTCTATGCGAAGAACGTAGACGCAAGTAAGCTAGAATCTCGCTCTCGTGAGTGCTACTTCATTGGGTATGTTAAAGATGGTATTGGATACCAACTTTATGACCCTGAGACCCAAAAGGTTTTTGTTTCTAGAGATGTGAAGTTTCTGGAGAATGATTTCCATAAAGGTCAAGACAACAATGAAGTAGAGGAATTCTTTGAATCCCCTGAGGATTCTGAACTTCCTAGACCAGAAACAGAAGAGATAAATAAAGATGAAACACCCATACCTCTTCGAAGGAGTTCGAGGGTGGTTGCACCACCTGAAAGGTATGGATTCCATGTGTCAGGTGAAACTGACATTGATCCTACTTCATTTGATGAAGCACTCGCGGATCAAGACATGGATAGATGGATGCTAGCAATGAAGTCAGAAATTGACTCCATGCATAAGAATGGTGTATGAACCCTAGAGGATCCACCTAAAGGGGTAAAACCCATTGGGTGTAAATGGATCTTCAAAAGAAAGAGGGGACCTGATGGGAAAGTAGAGACTTTCAAGGCACGGCTCGTAGCCAAGGGCTACACACAGAGAGAAGGCATCGATTATGATGAGACATTCTCTCCTGTGGCTATGCTTAAATCCATCCGGACATTGCTAGCTATAGCTGCATATCTTGACTACGACATCTGGCAGATGGACGTCAAGACGGCTTTCCTCAATGGATACCTCGAAGAGGATATCTACATGGAGTAGCCCCAGGGCTTCATGACTGAGGATGGTAAAGTATGCAAGCTGAAGAAATCCATCTATGGGCTCAAGCAAGCTTCTCGTAGTTGGAACATCAGATTTGACGAAACCATAAAGAGTTATGATTTTGTGCAAAATCCTGATGAACCTTGTGTGTACAAGAAGCTTAGTGGGAGCGCCGTTGTGTTCATCGTGCTTTATGTAGATGACATCCTTATCATTGGGAATGATACAGGGATGATGACCAGTGTAAAGATTTGGCTGTCCCATACCTTTGAGATGAAAGATCTTGGAGAAGCCTCTTATATCTTAGGCCTGAAGCTGTTCAGAAACCGAGAAAAGAGGATTTTGGGATTGTCACAACATGGATACATTAAGAAGATTCTTGAACGATTCCGTATGGATAGTTCAAAGAAAGGATTCCTACCCTTAAGACATGGTATCCACCTGTCTAAAGGAATGGCTCCTCAAACTGTTGAGGAAAAGAAGGCCATGGCTGGATGTCCTTATGCATCAGCCGTAGGAAGCTTAATGTATGCCATGATGTGCACTAGGCCAGATATCTGCCATGCAGTGGGAGTGGTAAGTCGTTACCAATCCTGCTATGGAGAACAACACTGGAATGCAGTAAAGAACATATTCAAATATCTAAGACGGACGCAAGATTACATCTTGGTCTATGGAGATGGTGATCTCCAAGTCTTGGGATATACAGATTCTGACTTCCAATCGGATGTAGATGATCGAAAGTCGACATCGGGGTTCGTGTTCTTGTTGAATGGTAGTGCTGTGAGCTGGAGAAGCAAGAAGCAGGACACTACTGCAGATTCAACAACAGAAGCCGAATACATTGCCGCATCAGATGCTGCGAAGGAGGCGGTGTGGTTGCGCAAGTTCATGCTAGAGCTTGGCGTAGTTTCCTCTGATACTCCCATCCCGTTACTCTGCGATAACACGGGAGCCATTGCCCAGGCAAAGGAACCCAGATGGCATCAAAAGAGCAAGCACGTGGAAAGGAAATACCACATCATTCGGGAGATACAAAAGCGTGGTGACATCATCATCACCAAGGTGGCCTCTGCCGACAACGTTGCTGATCCTCTTACCAAACCTCTGACACAGAAGGTTTTCGACCAGCATGTAATGAGTATGGGTTTAAAGATTGTACCTGAATGGTTCTGAGGGCTAGTGGGAGATTGTTAGCAATGTGAGCCCCGGACGAACCATTTCTACAATAAATGTTATTGTAATGAATAAATTATCAATGAAAATTATTGATTATTTTTCACTCCCCTTTCTAAGATTAATGAATGAATGCACTATAGGGTCCCTCTGTACAATAAGGGTTATGTACCATGGCCAACTTGATGATCATACAGCTGTTGATTCATTGGATGGATCATAGAGGCTGATGCTTGGATGAATATCTAAGGAGTTAGATAGAGGACTCATCAAGCATCATCAAATGATCATTAAGTGATGATCTCCAGTCTGAGTGGGAGATGGCAATCCTATCTCATATGACTGATATCTGACTGACCTCTTGATGCAGGTCCTCTGCATGGGAATAATGATTCAGAGGTGTCAGGTTAGTTAAGTCAATGGGTTGACTTGACGAGATCGAGATAACCAAAGACCTACGTTGAATACTGTCACAACATAGGCATGCATCCTCTGACTAGAGACAGATGTATTGCTATATGTTTGAGTATGTACATTTGGCAGACCAATAGGTTGATGACCTAATCAAGGTCTATATACCGGCGAGCTGGTGTGCATGTAAGGACATATGAGTAATACGATCTCTCAAAGGGATCATACAGGTTCACTTGTGAACCGGGAGACATGATCTCACTCATGAGGTATTGGGACTGAACAAATTCCATGCATGGTCGTCGTGCTTTGGAAGCATGACATGAATTTGAAGGTAAGATATATGTTTTATGAAAGCATATGATCTATACCATATCCCGATGACCAAGATTGAGAAACTTAATGATCTAACCCTGAAGATGACAGTATAAAAGTGATCTTTATCTTCAGGATGATCATGAGTCTTCCAGTATGTAGGATGTGCAGGTATTGGGAATACCTGAAGGGTGATTTGATCATATACGATTGTATAACCATGACGCTTCCATTCCGAGGGAGTGATGAAACAGGATTGGATTTTAGTGACTCCTCTCATTAGAGAAGTGACCTAATCTTAGTCCATGAACTGGACATTGATCTGAATAAGATTCAGATGCAATGAGAAGATTAAGTCTACGGTCTTGATTTGATCAAGCATCAGTGGGAGGTCCATAGGATCTGGATTTGAGATATGATCTCAACATCCAAGTCACTATACGTGGAACAATACAATCGCCCTGTCCTTATCTCCAAGTATCTGAGGAGAAATAGCATTGTTCTTAAATGGTTTAAGAACAATTCCATAAGATCTAAGCAAAGAGAATTTGATAATTAAAAGTGTTTTAATTATCATGATGTATGAGAAATTATCCAATATGATTAAATGTGATTTAATTAGTTTGGATAAGAATAATGTGGATAGAGATATCCAATTATTTATAATATATTATAAATGTGATTTATAATGTATTAAAGAGAGTTAATTATAATTTATATATGTTGATTAATTATGATGTGTATTGGATACACATTGTGCAATTAATTAACAATATGAATTACATGTTGTTTTGGGTTGTGAATATGATTCACAATTTTTCCATGGCAAGATTGCAATTTTCTCAAAGATAATTGTGAATTATTTTTTGAGAAATAAAACCCAAATTATTTTGTTGCAAATAAATAAAGAGAGATTACATGGAGATTGCAATCTCCATGCAATCCAAGGTGGACGGCACACCACTCCTAATTGGAGTGGGTGTGCGCCTACATGGAAGGCACATGGAGATGAAATCTCCATGTGTCTTCTCTCCTTATTTGTTGGGTTAATTTAGGAGCAAATTATATTTGATTTTATCAAATATATTTTGACCTAAATTTGTTGCTTTTGACAACAACAATCTCAGCCATTGGATGAACATAAATCAATCTCATCCATTGATTTTATGTGTCCCATGGATTGAGATCCATGGATCCCAAAACCCTATAAATAGAGAGGCATACTTGGCTCTCTCTTTACACATGTTATTGTAGCAAAACTCTCTCTCTCTCTTTCTCATATACACGACAGCCCTCTCTCCCTCTCTTCTTGGTGGCCGTCCACCTTGGTGGAGAGAAACATCGACGCCCGCGCCATCGTGCTGCCGCTTCGACTCTCTGCGGTTCTTTGTCTTCTTGGAGTGCTTCACTCACGAAGGAGACGTTTGATCTCGTGTGACGAGATCAGGAGCAACCGCGCTTGGATCAACTTGGATTGCGAGGACACCGCGACTCATCTCCGCGCTCGCAAGCCGTTACTCCGACGATCGGACTTGAGACAGGAGGTCTCTTTTCGTAGAGACTTGATCAACCACGCTTCAAGAGGTATTGCATTATACTTGATGTGGTTATAGATGAAACGATTTGAGAATGGTTCTCGGATCATGTGGTTTCATCGGTTTAAAATTTTTTAAATTCCGCTGCACCGAACAACTAGTACGACTAGTCGTTCTTCGTCGTATTCGATACGACGATCACGCTTCCGTGATGCGCTTGAGGATTTCTCCATATCCTTCAGCGAGATCTTGGTCGCAACAACCCTTGATTTATTTTATCCCTTGCTCGGGACTCGTGGGATTCTCGGCTCTCATCAGAATGGCGCCGTTGCCAGGGAGCACGGCTCAGTAGTTTTTTCATTTTTCGCGGCTTTTTGTTCGTAGTTATATAGATATTTTTTCCCTGATATTATTTGAACATTTTCATAATAACTTTGCCTGACATACATTTCTGTTTGATTTCTTGCGAGTGCCCGAGGAACGCGGTGGCTTTTTCGGAAGTCGAAGAAACTGCGAGAGTCGGAGGCGGCTCTTTTCTGCATAGAGCCGCAGGAGGATGCGAGAAGCCGAGCAGGAGTGCAGGAGCCACGGAATAGCCGCGTAGATAGCCGTAGTTTAGATTAGATTTATTTTTCGCAAAAACATTTATTTGCAATAATACAGGAACTCAGAGACTTGGACTTTGGTGATATCGGGATCTGTTTCGCCGAGCACCGGTGTGCTCGGGGGAATTCACTGTGGTTTCTCGTCGGTTTTTGGTTTTATCGCATTTTATTCACTGCCTATCTGATTTACGTGGTTTTGGCCTTAGCTTAGGATTTTCTCTGATTGTGGTAATTAATTAGGATCCAAACATTAATTATCTGCCTGCACCTATTAGCTCGTAATTGGACCTGATTAATTAACTCATAAGAAAAAGCCGGATTAATTAGACTATAGTCCACGTGCCTTGAGGAGTCGCATACAGCACTTGCAGGATCCGTTGTGGCGGACACCGAGTGGCTCCCAAGATAGGACTCCAGACTTAGGTTTGATTATCCGGTTACTGTGCTTTTCGTGTAGAAATTGCTTCATCTAGGGCCGGTTTCTCGTGCATCATATAGGTAGTTTAATTTCAGTATTTACATTTATGCACAGATAACTCTGCATGTAGACTTATGGAGTCAGATACACATCTCTTACTCTGCATGCATCATTGATTTTATCTTGCATCGGCTTTTTCATCTTCTCCCCCTGTTTTCGGACTTAAATAACCAGGAGAATCGAAAAATTCGTTAGGCGTTGTTTGCTTGAAAAACTTCTAAAATGAAAACTATAAAATTGGGACTACTAAACACACTTGACCCTAAAAGACACCTCACATAAAAATTTGTCTTGGGGAGAGCAACCCCCTCATTGTCTGGTTTGGATGAGTGAGAGAGCGACCCGTACACTAGGTTAGAGCCATATCCGAGCCCCGATCAGACTACCGGCCTTTTATATAGGACAATCTGTAAGCGGATTGGATTCCCATCAGCTCGCGTAACCGCTCTGATAGACTGAGATTATCACCTAAATAAAATTGACAAGATAATCGACCGATCTCTTACAGTCTTCAGCTCAGTGTTTAGTAGGTGAACTTGGGGTTTATTTTCTCATCTTGTGTGTTTCCAGATCTCATCCGCTCGACTTGCCTGATCAGGATGATGGGCAGGAGTTCTCTTAGGCAGCCTCTGGCTGCACAACTTTTTTGCACTCCAGTCCATTCAGCTAGGTTGGTTCGTGAGAGCCGAGACCCGCTCTCCGAATCTGAGTTCGATTCCGCCCTGTTCCCCCTTGACCACCCTTCTACTAGTCCTGAGATACTAGTGCCAGATGCGAGACAGCAGACAGATGATTTATCGGCACCTGAGTTTGGGTCTTTTGCCTTTGCAGAGATCATGGCCAGCAGCGAGGAGCGCACCGAGGGTCAAAGGCCAGAGACGACCACTTATGTAGTGGACCAGGGTGCGATCAACACCACCATGCTAGCTTCCCTAGAGACTATGCAACGATAGATACGGGATCAGGGAGCCTTCATGGTGGAGATGAGGAGAGAGATGGCGAGGCTGAGGACCGTGCGAGAGCAGCCGAGAGCCGCAGGACGGAGAGATCGAGATCAGCCAGAGGTGCCCGACCAGCCGGCAGCAGCAGAAGAGAAGCCGAGGATGATGCGGGAGTTGCACAACCCCAGATCGACACTGACACACCAGTGGGTGGTACTTTCGGCGATCGTGGGGGGACTTCAAGTTCCCCCCACAGACACTTCAGATTCTCCCCCGCTTCCACGGGCTCGCCACTGAGGAGCCCCATCTACATCTCCATGAGTTCGAGATGATCTACTGCATAGTCCACGATCGGCAGGTGGACGGGGACACCATCCGGATGATTTACTTTCCCTTCTCCCTTGCAGACAGAGCAGCCAACTGGCTGAAGCATTTGGGGAGATTTGTGTACACCTGGGAGGAGCTCCGCACCAAGTACTTGAACAAGTACTATCCACTCGGGCGGACCAATGCAGCGAGGTCCCTGATCAGCAACTTCTCCATGCTCCCCAACGAGCACGAGGCATGGGAGAGGTTCAGAGAGCTTACCGACAGATGCACGTATCACGACATCACGAAGCCGAATCTAGTTCAGAGCTTCTTTTGCGGACTGACACCAGAGTTGCAGGGCCTAGTGAATGCTTCTTGTAGAGGTTCCTACTTCGCCAAGGATGAGGATCAGGTCTGGGCCATCTATGAGGAGATGGCCGAGAACTATACAGTGATGTCCCAGACCCGACTCTAGACTCAGGGACGCCCCCAGCCACAGACCGTGTAGTACCAGAGGATAGCACGGGTCGATGCCGGTCCTTCTACTTCGTCAGTGGCAGCCGAACATGCCGAGTCCACAGCCGCAGACATGGGCATTATCAGCGAGAAGAAGCAGTGACAGGGCATCACGCAGATGGATCAGATGGCACAGATGCTGAGTGACCTGAAGACACAGCTCATGTGTATCCAAGAGGCACAAACGGCTTCTCAGTCCGGTCTTCGATCACGAGGAGATCCGAGCAGCAGTGGTAGCTCGTCCTAGCACTCCAGTCAGCCTAGACTGGTTCACCTTGTACATGCAAAGTCGTACCAGCAGCTACCACAGTTTTTTCACCCACCACCATCCCAAGACACTCAGATGGTGGTGTACCAGCCGGTTCAGCCCCTAGCAGTACTCCCCCCGCCCACCTATGAGCCGGAGCCGTTGATGGATGTCAACGGGATTTGGTACGACTGACCCCATCCCGGTATCCGATGAGACCATCCCGGATTCCGCTTGTCGGCCGGAGGCACCAGTTCCCAACAACAGTCTCCGGTTCAGGGTGGCCAGTACGGTCAGCAGCATGAGCTGCACCAGCAGCCCTAGCCCCCAGTACACTAGCCGCAACAGTCGTCCCAGCACCAGCAGTAAAGTCCTCGTCCCTATCATCAGGGACAGTCTTGGAGGCGTGAGCAGCCTCCACAACAGTAGTATCATCAGCAGTACCCTTCTCACCCGCACCAGTCGCAGCAACCTCACTACCAGCGAGGCCACCCGTCAGATTCTCATGGACCGACCTATGATAACCATGCCCTGGATGATCTAGCCTGCCTCTTGACCGAGCAGCAGGCTACCTTTCGACGGGAGATGGATGAGTTCCGCCAAGAGATGCGGGAGATTGTGAGAGGGAAGGCTGCCATCCCTGCCCAGATTGAGCCGAACCCGAACAACCTCAAGAGGAAGTCTGAGCAGGTAGAGTTCACTGAGATTACCAATCCTAGTGCTTCACTTGGTGATATGTCTGCATACATGTTTGATGATGATTTTGTTACGCTTAGGAGTGGTAGGATGCCAGCAGGCGGCGCCTCATCTGAGCGACAATCCCGCGCCACTTCAGGAGCGCCAGGCGAGGAGAAGTGCGGTACTGACGCCGTGAGAGATGATGACGGTGGTGTTGACGCCACCACGGACGTTGGTCTAGCCGACGGTACTGAGGCCGTCGCTTCACCAGTTGGAGGAGGTGGTACTGACGCCACCATCATAGTTGCTGAGCCAGAGCGCGGTACTGATGCCGCTAGTCCAGTTGCCAAGGGTTGTACTGAGGCCACCATTTCCAGTTCTACTAGTCATGTTGTTTTTCCTTCTGTACGTGTATCTCAGGACATTTCCGCAAATAAAGGAAAGGGTTTGTTGTTTTTGGATCCACATGTGTTGATTCATGATGTTTGTGTGGATTCTGCTGTTCATGAGCATGCCAGACCCTTTCCTAGTCCTTCATCTGAGAAGGACCCTGTAGTCCCCTTTCCTAGAGCACTCCATCTGGGTAAGGGGCAGAAAAAAGAAAATCAAAAAAAGAATCATCAGATAGAGTTCAGCCAGCAGATGATAGATAGATTTCACATACAGCTGACTCTACAGGAGGCCTTGGAGCACATACCTCTACTCCAGATATCACTCAGAGACCGTACCACAGTTAGGAGGAAGAGGCGGAACCATCAGTCAGAGATCCATGTGCTTACTCGTGCCACTTGTTTCGTGATTCAGAACCCTATGCCATCCAAGAGGCTAGATGCAGGAGCCTCATATGTCAGATGCTACATCCATGAGAAGTGGTTCGACCTCACTCTATTAGACAGTAGTTCTTCGATCAACCTACTGCTGACAGCCCTTCTCGACCGCTTCGAGTTGGGCCCTCTCCGACAGTGCAGGACGGTCCTTCAGTTTGCTGATCAAACTGTCAAGAGGCCGAAGGGGTTGCTGAAGGACATTGTCGTCACGATTCAAGGCCTGAAATTCCCTATGGACTTCGTTGTGTTGGACATGGAGATCCCTGAATCCATGACCGATACCCCGATCATTCTAGGATGCCCGTTCTTGGCCACAGCCAAGGCAATGTCCGACCATGATAGCGGGAAGGTGTACTTTCGCGTCGAGGGCGAGAGTATACAAATAGAGACGGTCGAGGAGACTAGAGCCAGAGATTCATATTGCTCAGAGCCTACTACAGATTCAGAGCAGATGATAGAGGCAGGGCGAGACATCTACCAGGACTGCGATTTTGTGATTACAGATGATGAGGAAGTTTGGGCAGATCCAGTCGCACTGGCCATCCTCTCACCTTCAGAGTTCGCTGATGCAGAGACGCCAGCAAAGGAGAGCTTGGAGAGCGCATTCCTGGCCCAAGATATATCTCAGGCAGCAGACCCGGTTCCTGACCGCGAGACAGATTTTTGTGAGTCTGATACAAATCCCTCGTAGTCAGATATTGATTGGGTAGAGTTCGATGATTTGATACCATGTCTGACTTCCACTGATCCTATAGCTAGGGAGGAGGTTGATTTTGTGTAGAGTAGAGATAGTTCAGTAGAGCAGCCTTCTCCAGATTCAGAATGTGAGCGAGGGTTCTCATTCTCCTAGGCAGATTTGGCAGCATTCACTCAGACATTTTAGAGGCCAGATCCACCAGTACCTACTTGTCCATAGCTTAAGCCACTACCGTCGTCGTTGAAGTATAGGTTCCTTGCGGGTGAGCATGAGATGTACCCAGTCATTATCTCCGTTGATTTGACTGGAGAGCAGGAATCCCATCTGATGGGGATTCTTGAAAAGAACCGCAAGGCGATTGGATGGAGTGTAGCCGATCTCCAGGGGATAAGTCCGGCTCTGTGCTCCTACCATATCTATCTCGAGGAAGAGGCAAAGCTGTCGCGTGAGTTCCAACGGTGGGTGAACCCGAATCTTCGAGAGGTTGTCATGAAGGAGACCTCGAAATGGTGGAGCACCGATTTTATCTACCCCATCTCCGACTCCAAGTGGGTTAGTCCATTACATGTGGTGCCCAAGAAGACGGGCATCACCAAAGTTGTCAGTGAGTCTGGAGAGGAGATCGCTACCCGAGTACCCACTTCTTGGTGGGTCTGTGTGGACTACAGATGATTGAACCAGGCCACCAAGAAGGATCATTTCCCCCTACACTTTATTGATCAGATTATAGAGAGGCTGGCAGGGAAGATCCATTAGTGTTTCTTGGATTGGTACTCCGGCTATAATCAGGTGGCCATCGCGCCCAAGGACCAGGACAAGACCACCTTCACCTATCCCTTCGGGACTTATGCTTTCAGACGCATGCCATTTGGATTGTGCAACGCTCCGGCGACATTCCAGAGATGCATGTTGTCCATCTTTTCGGACATGGTGGGGGAGTGCTTGGAGGTCTTCATGGATGATTTCTCGGTCTACGGCGACGGATTCGATTCTTGTCTTGACTGCCTAGATCGAGTCCTTCAGTGATGCATTGAGGTTCACCTTATGTTGTCTTGGGAGAAGAGTCACTTCATGGTGACTCAGGGGACGGTGCTTGGCCACATCATCTCCAACAGGGGCATGGAGGTTGATCTGGCCAAGGTGGATGTCATTAGAAAACTCAATCCACCGTCCAACTTGCGGCAGTTACGGTCTTTTCTGCAGCACGTCGGTTTCTACAGGCGTTTCATTCATGATTTTAGTAGGATTGCCCGACCGTTGACTGATCTGCTGATAAAAGACATCGAGTTCCTTGTTGATGATAAGTCTATCGTCATTTGAGACTCTCAAGAGTCGTGTTGTAGAGGCTCCTGTTCTCCAGCCACCTGATTGGTCTCTCCCATTCGAGATCATGACGGACGCCTCCGGTTTTTTCGTGGGGGTCGTGCTAGGACAGAGGAGGGATGGAGTCCCCTTTTCTATTCACTACGCTAGCCGTACATTGGATGCCGCCCATCGGAACTATACAGTCACTGAGAAGGAGATGCTAGCCGTAGTTTTCACCCTAGATAAGTTCAGATCTTACATCATTGGATCTAGAGTGACCATCTATACTAATCATACCGCCATCAGGTACCTCATGGCAAAGAAGGATGCCAGAGCCAGATTGACCAGATGGATCCTTCAACTCGAGGAGTTTGATATAGAGATTAAGGATAAGCCTGGAGTCAAGAATGTGGTGGCAGATCATCTCTTCCGATTGGAGTATCTTGAGGATTCTGAGCAGATTGAGCCTATTTGTGAGACCTTTCAAGATGAGGCGATCCTTACTATCGCCTCTCTCCCATGGTGTGCCGATATTGTGAACTATCTTGTCGCCAAGAAAGTTTTACAAGATTGGCCCAGGCAGAAACTTGAGACCTTCCTCGCGAAGGCCAAGTTTTACCATTGGGAGGATCCCATTCTTTATCAAGAGGGATGGGATAGTATCTGACGTCGGTGCATTCCTCATGAGGAGCACCACAATGTCCTTACTTACTGCCACAAGCTTGAGGCAGGAGGACATCACTCTGGGAGGAGAACAACACAGAAAGTGCTCCAATCTGGCCTATGGTGGCCTACTCTCTTTAAGGACTCTGATGAGTTCGTGAAGAGATGTACTGACTGTCAGAGGATGGGCACTTGTGGATAGCGTGATATGATGTTGATGCATCCCATACACTTCTGTGAGGTTTTTGATGCATGGGGCATCGATTTCATGGGTCCATTCCCTAAGAGTCAGGGATTCGAGTACATTCTGTTGGCCGTGAATTATGTGAGTCATTAGGTTGAGGCCATCCCCGCCCGAACCGCAGATGCTAGGACTGTTTGCAGATTTTTGAGGAAGAAAATCATTCACGGTTTGGGGTACCTCGAGTGTTGATATCTGATGGGTGGTCTCATTTCATCAACGACAAGGTAAAGGCCCTTGCTAGCGAGTTCAACATAGACCATCGAGTAGCCACTCCATACCACCCTCAGACGAATGGTCTTGTTGAAGTGTCGAACAGGGAGATCAAGACTATATTGCAGAAAGTCGTCCGACCGAAAGGATTGGTCACAGCTTTTGGACTCGGTCGTATGGCATATAGGATATCTTTCAAGACTCCTTTGGGTACATCTCCCTTTCACCTCGTTTATGGCAAGCCCCGCCATTTACCTGTTAAGCTGAGACATAGGTCACTTTGGGTTGTCACTGATATACTTTTGGATCCAGAGAGTGTAGGAGATCAGAGGAGGGTAGAGTTAGCAGCCCTGGAGGAGCTTCGTGATACAACCTTTTCAAACAGCCTACATTATAAGGAGAGAGTGAAAGAGTGGCATGATTCTCATATCATCCACAAGCAGTTTGAGCCACGACAGAGAGTATGGGTGTTTGATGCTAGGCTTCGTCTATTTCCAGGGAAACTACAGAGCAAATGGAAGGGACCTTATTTGGTTAGAAAGGTGCATGACAATGGGAGTATTGATATATCTGAGTTGTCTTCTGATGTTACCTTTCGTGTTAACGGTCAGCGGGTCAAGCCATATCTAGAACATGAGCCGCGGGTCGTTGATGTTGCCCCGATTCACTTTGCGTGAGATGTGGTCTCTTGACTCACATCTATTGCATCTCACGCTTGATTATCACTGTTCTTCCGACTTGTATAGATCCAGTTGTCCATATCACTCTATTCTTTAGTCCCACACCCCTTTTCTCATCTTATGATTGTGCTATACTTAGGGTGTACCTTACCCTAAGTATAGGGGGGTGTAGGACTCTCGGGTATTCTATTGATTCTTTCTACCTATGTTTTGCTGCCTATACTTAGGGAGATTTTACCCTAAAGTATAGGGGGGGTAGACCATGTACATCCTTCCACTCAGATTTACCTTCATGTACAACTTGCTATACTTAGGATTACTTGATCCTAAGTATAGGGGGGAACACCGAGTCTTCTTTATTCTATTCTTTGATTCGTTTTTGTATATACCATTCCTTTTCACTGCCCTATACTAAGCACGAGTTATGTCTTCTTCATCGCTCTTGATCACTCTGAGGACATCGTTCGAGCTAAGTATAGGGGAGTGTCGTATGTATTTCATATATACTTTAGCCATAACTCGTACTTTGTGTGAGTGTGTTAATAAATAAAATGGATAAAAATCCATAAAATTTAAAATTTTTTCCTTCTACATAAATTCTTCTTGCTCATACCTATTTATTTATAAAAATTATTTTTGTACAAATGATTGTAAAAATGATTGGTGTAAATAGCTTGTAAATATTTTCATATCAAAATTATGCATATAGTACAAAATTTTTGTAAAAATATTTGGAAAGCAAAAAGTTTGCAAAAACCTTGTGTAAATTTTTGTAAATATTTTGCAGAACTTCGCATTCATGCATACATCCATGTTTCAAGCATTTTTCAAAAATTTTGCACGTGTAAAATTTGTAAAATTGCATCTTTGTAAATACTTGCACAGTTTTTCCAAATCATGGTTGACATTTAAACTGGTCTGGAATTAAATTGACAAATGGAGCTTGGTTAAGACCTTAATCCACCTAATTATAAGAGGACCTTATAGGTCTTAGGATTGAGACTTTTTAGGTCCACTGGGACTTAATTCTTTGAGTCCACTGGGCTATGAGCATATGCCATCTTGATGAGCCTAAGTAGAGCACTTAACAACACACGCATGACTCTCAGAGATAATGGCTTTACTTGCACCAGCACTTTACACATAGCTCTCCACGGATGAGGTGGTGAGGAGGCAGTTTCCTTTGGCTTGGGGTAGCATATGAGGGTAGTACTTCTAGGCAGAACCTCTCTTCTTCTTATAGTGAAGGAAGTGTGTCTCATCTTGGTCTGGTGGTTATGAAGTCAAAAGACAGGAGTTGTGGGTTGCAATAAAGCTTCAAAAGAGGCTCAAGAGGAAAAACTCCTTATGTATATATGCTGCACCATGTAGATATGTTGTACATATGCACATGAAAAAAATTGTGCAAAAAGGAAAACTCCAAAAAAGTGGTGGGTCGGATTGAAAATTTAATAATCCCACCTGAGTGTATATAGTCAAATGAAGCAAATCTTATGTTACTCATGACCATCTCATGAAGCTTGCAGCGGGAGACTCAGCTACACTGGTTAGAGCTCCTAAGGATACATGGCTACACTGGACATGGTCCATTCTCTTCTTCCCCTCTTCTTGAGCCGGTTGTACTTGAACTTAGAAGGGAATACCCCGCTTCTCGAGGAAAGAGTTGCTAGACCGAGGCATTAGAGTTACCAGGTTGAGGGAGGTTGTTTCTTTATTACTTCTGAGGTGGGGAGCTACATACCACTTACACAGTACAAGGAAAGATTCATGGTCATTAGAGTTTGTGTATGTAGACTTGTTCTGATCTGGTTGATTGACAAGTCTTGACCATAGATTAGTGGAACTTAGAGGCTGTTAAGTTTTAAGCTTAAGCCCAAAAAAGGTTCCGACAAATGAATAATCCAAAGGTTTGACTGGGCTCCATATTTCAATATAATGAAGGAAAGGTTAATAATCAAACTTGATTCCCTCTCTTTTTCTTTTTCTTTCTCTTTTTGCACTTCTTTTTCAAATAAGTGTTTGCTAAGGGGCTAGCAAAAGTAAAGTATAGGGGGGTGATGAGTCCCCATTCATCACTCTTTATTCCTTTATTTTAGCTAGAAACCTTGGAAAAATACCATGTAAATAGTTGTAAATACAATAATTTGACAAAATGCATGCATAATGTAAATAGCCATAATTAGCATGTTTTTGCACAAAAATAAAGGAATAAAAAAATAAAGAAAAAGAGGGAAATATTTAGAATAATATTAAGTGACCTAAACCCAAGGGAGGGCTCAGCATGGGCCTGACCGCAAAATAAAATAAGTAGAGAAAGATAGGGTAACTCATCATGGTGTAAATATCCCTTTTTGTGTAAATATTTTATTTTCTAAAAATAAAAATATTTATGTGTTCTCCTTATTTTGTACATATTTATAAAAACAAAATAAAAATGGGAAAAATAAAAGAAAAAAACAAATAATTTCTCTCTCCTCAGTGTATATATACCATGTATATATAAGATGTATATATTTTACCTTTCTAAATAATTAATAAAAATCAAATAAAAATTATTTTGAATCCCATAATTTATGTTGAAATTAAATAAAATATAAAATAGGGATAATTGTACAAAAAAATAATTAAAAAAAATAAAAAATACATATGTAAATATACATGTATATAATAATGATATAATGTAAATACCTAATTTATTTTTCAAAAGAGTAAATAAAAATCATAAAAAAGGGATTTGAAAATAAATAAACATTTTCCATGTTGAAAAATTTTCAAAATAAAATCATTTATTATTTTTAAATGAATTTACAAATAATAACTGAATGACGGCTCCTGATTGGTCCACGGGGGATGTTGACCCCCGGTCAACTTCCCCCCAGGACCACACGCTCCACGGACCCGGTCACCGACCCGACTTCACTAATTTTTCCTGACATGATCCGCTTCCCATTTTCCCAAACCCCAGGCCCCGATTGCAGCTCCCACATCCATGATTCACACCCGGGCATCTTCTTAGGGATCCGTGCATCGATCCGCGTTCTCCACTCCCATCTTATCGAACATGCACCTGTATATAATCTCCGCTACAGCCGCATTCCTCCACATCTTTGACCAACCCCTTCGGTTCCCAGGACCTCCCTTCCTCCTCCTTGAGTGACAGCAAGCGAGAGCGATCGATTGTAGCGAGGACCAAGGTCGGTAGCCTCAGATCCGGTGGTCTTCGTTGCCGCACTCCGCCACTGGCGAGCTCGAGCCTCTCGATGCGTCGCTCCATTGAGGAAAGAACCCCAGGACACGCAGCATCTCCCTCATAGATGCTCTCGATCATCAGGTAGCTTCGACATCCCATAGATTAGCTTCCATTTCCGAATTTGTATTTTGCGCCGCCAGCCTTCGCCGGCCATTTCGCTCCACTCCGATCGACCGTTCCCGCTTCCGATTACACCATCACCTTCGCGAGACCTCTCTTCACCTTCTACGTCCCTCCGATCATCCCGACTCGCCCCAGAGCAGGACCACCGCTCTCCTCCGTCGTCGCCTTGCCGGAGAGCGTCGCCCCGCCTCCTACGTCCACCCATTCGACCCTTTACCGTGTTGAGGCACTTTGCCCTCGACCCAGGATTCGTTCTATGCAGGTTTGCAGGTCAAAGGATCCCATCTGGGGGTCCAACTGGTCCATGCACAGGAGCTATGAGCCCTCTTGTCACCGGAGCTCTCCTGATGCTCTCGGCCCTATCGGAGCACACCATTCATTGTGGAGCATCGCCATCATCGATTTCTCCATCCTAGCAACAGCTAAGGAGGTCTCCATTACGTGCCACGGCCGGGCGAAGTTCGTCGGAGAAGAGTTCTTCCAGGAGCCTTCCGAGCCGTCCGATCGAGCCTCTCGCCCCAGTTCAGATCTTGTCCATTCATTCGCGAGGAGCTAGCTGCCGTATGATTGTCTGAGGACCTCATCTGGAGCATCCATCGAAGAAGGGGTACCATACACCTCAACCGTCCGATCACACGTGGACATCCCTCGTCCGTCAGATCTTAATAAGAGGGTAATTTGCACTTAGGCCCTCCTTAGTTTTTATATTTCAGTTTAGTCATGTAAATATTTTTAGTAGTTGTTTTTATTTTGGAACATTTGCATCTGGGACCTTGTGTCTACTTTATTTGCATTTTAGTCCATGTTTGAGTGAAACACATGATGCGACACGTGATTCTTTTGGGCAATTTGCTCTTTTATCTCTGAACTTTTTGGTTGTTGTTGTTTACATCTTTATAAATAGGAATTACATTTTAATCCCTCTGAGTGTGAATCACGTGTTTGCCTCGTGCTTGTCTGGGCTTTTTGCAACTTTGGCCCCGGGTTTTCTATGTGTGTTAGCTATGTGGCCCTGAAACTATGTTTTCTTGCACTTAGGTCCTTATATGTTGTGTTTCTTATTTGTATTGAATAAAATATCAAATTAAACCCAAATCCAGTGAAATTTGGATACGTGGCTCCTGCCACTGTGTAAAAATTTCACCAACTTTTTGGAACATTTTTATTGCTTTTTGCAATTTTTAAAAAATCAAAAACCTTCATTTTTGCTACTGTCTGGAATAGAAAATCAATTAAAAACATGAAAACTTTCCTAAAATTTCTAAAAAAATATGGATTGTTTATTTTATTCTTTTCAAGTTTCTATCCAATTTTTGTGTCATTTGGATTTATAAAACCCCTAAACATCACAAAACCCTAAAAATCTTAAAAAAATTCTTAAAAATTCTAAAAAATTCAAAAAAATGCAATTTCAGTTTCTGTAGCTTAGTTTTTGTATTTACTTTTCATAGAAATTGCCATCAGATTTTTATAGGCTAATTAGTTATTTTTAATTAGCCTTTCAAATCTGACTACACATATTGTCATTGTTTTTCCCTTTCTCAATTTTTATAAAATCAACTAAAAACTATAAAATTCCCAAAAAATACCAAAAACACTTAAAAATATAAAAAAACACAAAAACAATTATATCTTAATTTTCTAGACCTTTTTGATTGTTTAATAAATTGTTGGATTTGCTCCCTTCATTCATTTTTCTTATATCTCCTTTATAATCAAAAACCCCAAAAAATTAAAAATACATAAAAATCCACCAAAAATATTTTTTTTCATTTTATTAGTTTTGACTACTTCGTAGGCCGATTCGGCCAATCTGTGCTCCTTGAGTTCGACCATGGTCGCTATACCAGGTTAAGTAAATTACGAAGACCGCTATTCGTGTTTCATTGTTTGATCTTTGATTTGGTGGTCTTATTTTTCTTGTTGAGTCCGATCTGCGAGATCCGGGTCGCAACGATTCTTGATTGATTTTATCCCTTGCTCGGGTCTCGTGGGATATTCGGCTCTCATCAGCTATCTCTTTGGAGGTGGACGAACCCAGTCAAGCGGAGGTTTGCCTTCTACTTGTGAGTCGACTAGGAGAGAGAATGAAAGAGGAGAAGGAAAGTAGGAGAAGAGTAGTCCAGCCTTAATTTCTATTTTATTTTGTTAGATAGAGAGAGAGAGAGATTTTATTTTTTATAATTAATTTATAAATTTATCTAGACACTGCCACACTTAGCGAGGTCCAATTCTCTGGTGTTTGTTCACTCGAGGGCCTCGTCACAAGTTTTCATAGTTTGACTACCATTCTTTTATTTTGTTTTACGGATTTTGAGTTTTACGCCTTTTTTTATTTGTTTTATGTGATTAAGCCCCTAGATATAAGATTGATTGACTCGATAAAAATAGGTCCAAAGCCCTAATAGAAGCATGTATCTATAGTTTACTTCGCTTGGACTTTGTCAAATAATTAATTACTATTTATTTAAATTTAGAACCCTGCACCGTGAGAGACTCCATACAGTGCTTGCAGGACCCGTTGTGGTAGGCATCAAGGAGTTTCTAAGACAGGACACTTGAAGCCATTTTTGAGATATTAGCATTGGTTCTTCCCGATAATAGCAATTATTATTTAGGAGCTTTCTTACTTTGCATATCGTGCATATAGTATTGGTTTATATATTCTGTTTTGCATCCTGCATGGAGAGAGACGGGAAGCATTGTAAGTCTCCTAATTTGATATGAGAGTCATATTTCCACCCTCATGTCCACTTGCATTGCTTTTCCACCTTCTCCCTATGTTTTTACGCATATTAGGATTAAAGGGAAAATACAAAAAGAAATTTGTTAGGCAACCTACTTTGAAAAATACTCAAAAAATTTGAAAACCAAAAATTAAAACAAGGGGAATGCTAATAAAACATTGACATAAACTAAAATTTGTAATAAACCATCGGTGTTTGGGGTTCATAAAGCCCACATTGTTTTCAAGTACATTCCAGACTGAGTGAAGTGCAAACCATAAGTATTAGAGCATAAAACCCAATCTCTATCACCTTGGTTGTCACCTGGGTTGATTAAGTATTGGTGCTTCTATCATACGTGATCGAGTAGGGCCTTGTCGTCGATGGTGATCCTGCCTTTTATGGAGCATCTGACTTGGTACGAAGTATTGAGCTTAGGTCACATCCTCATGGGTGTGTCCATCTCATAGGTTTATGACTGAGTTCCTCATTTGTGGGGGGAGTATTAGTTTCGCCTATTAGCTTCCTCCTCTATTTCTTTGGCTGAGTAGTTGCCCAGGAACAAGATCAACGACCTCTAAGTACATAGATCACAGGTTATAAAGGAGGTGGAATAAGATTGGAGAACTTCCCTGACAATACACATGCTCCTATAAGGTTAGTGTTCTTAAGGACTTGTTATAAGATTGCTTGAAAATAACAATAAAAATCAAAAGATAAAAATAGTTGAACTCTTACGACTTCACATGCGTTGAGTGAGTGAATCCATCCTTGACTTGTATTTATTTGAATTAAATCTAAGTCAAAGATCCAGTCTCGCACACTTGCACATCTTTTCATTTCATCTATTTCTAATTCTCATTTGACCCCAGCTCACTTAGAGCCTTGTACTATTTTTCACTCCATTTATTCCTTGTTAGACACAATATCCTTCATCCATTCTCGGTCTCCCTCTTCATCTTTGAGATGGTGACCCATGGATGGCTTAGTCAAAACTCCGCCAACACTAACATCAATTCCATGCATACGCCTTCTCCAATAATTCAAGGCGATTCCCGAGAACCAGGTTCAGACTCTGCGAATCGGTCTCCGGACTCCCAGCCTTCTTCAATATTATAGGATCACTCTCATCCCGAACTCTGCCCATTTTGGATGGCAACTGATTTAACTCCTTCCACCTCTCCATCATTAATGAAATTCTATGTTGACCTTAACACAAAGTGATTCTCTACATATGGTGCTTCTATACATACTGATCAGGGCATCATTCATTGCATGGATCAGGAGCCCAATCTGGAGCCAGAAATTCTCTTAGATTCAAATTCAAAGAAAGATATAGAGATGGACTCTACAATAAAGGGGAAGGGAAACCAGCATCCTCTGCAGCCAAAACAGGGCCAATCATACTAGAATGTCGTGAATGTCCAGCTTCTCGCCTCCATTCAAGCGGTACAACAGCTCACTTACTAGGCATTGGCCCAGGTTGTCTTCCAAGGCATGCTTTATGATCTGAGGAGAAGCAGAGACAACTCATGAGGAGTACGAGGAGGAGGAGGAGAAGAGAGAGCAGATGGAGGTCGTGGAGGCCCAACAGATGAACCCTGATCAAAGAGGCTCAAGCCCACATTCAAGTAGACCTACAACCTTGGAGCGGGCTAGATGGTCGAGTGGATCCAAATCTCTATGGTACATTCACATTTCCAGTTGAAGCCTCAACTCTTGTCACTTCTTCCAATCTTCCACGGGAATACGAAAGAGGAACTGTATATCCATTTGCAATAGTTTGCATGTATCTATAGTATAATTCACTACCCTAATATATCATTAGGCGTAGTCAAAATGACAACCATTCCATTCAGCCTTTAATACAAGGCACTTCATTGGGTCAACCACCTCGGGAAATTCGTCATCTCTTGGGAGGAACTAAAGTCAGCCTTATTGCACAAATTCTACCCTCTCGGCTTGTTAAATCAGATGTGTACCTACATTGCAAACTTCACCCAAAACACCCACGATTCTATTCATGAGGCTTACAAAATGTTTACATATTTACAGGAGAAATGTCCCCATCATGACATTCCTAGGACTAGTCTGGTCCAACATTTCTTTAGGGGACTAACATTTGAACTCAAAAACTCATGGATGCTTCTTGTTGTGGATCATATTTCAACAAAGATGAAGATGCCATCTGGCAGATCTTCAAGGAAATGGTCGAAGTAGAGGCTGCCTTATCTTCGTCACGTGCATATCAGAATGATGAATCTCCATTTCATCACCTTTATTCTATCTTTTTGTCCTTAAAAAACCATAGCTAAATGGGAGTAATTAGCAATATTTTGTACAAAGTAACATTCATTATTTATTATATTTAATATATATAAAATATAGTTTTTAATGCCAAAATTATAGAATAAAGAAAAAATAAAAAATAAAATGTTAAAGGAATTTTATGATCCTAAACCCCGAGATCTAGGCATCTTGATGATTGGGTCGATAAGGAATAAAGTACAGAGAGATAAGGGCCAATAAATCAATGAAAATCCCATTCTTTTATAAAGTCATATTGGGGACCTATTTTATTCTTTATTATTTATATCTCAAATAAAGAAACTTTGTACATTAAGGTTGTCGATAAAAATACAAAATAAAAATATAGAATTGATTTCACACAAAAATAATATACAATATACAATTTATACTCTAAATAAGAATCCAAGATCTAAATTTCCCAGACCCATATATTCTCAATGTGAGCTCAAAATATATCAAAATCACCTTTAATTGTATATAACTTTTAATAAGATATTTAATGAAGGTGGTTTCATATAATTTGGAGTTAAAATGCAAAAGTTAGGATTTGGACCCCGATTGTATAGTTTACCTGAATAAAATATTTGTTATTTATTCTTTTTATTTTTTATAATTTATATTTTTATAATTTTTTAAATATTGTTAATTATATATGTGCATATTTAGAATATAATAATCCATATAGAAAACAAAAAAATAGTGTAAATGAATACATAGATGATATACAATACTTATAACTATATAATATACACCCCTCATTTATTTAAGTGTGCATATTATATCATAAAATAAAATATAAATATATCTAGGTATATAAAAATAAGTTATAAATATATAAAAATAAAAATAAAATAATAAAGTTAAAATGATAAAAATAAAAATAAAATGCACAAAACATATGTATTTATACCTATAAATGAAACCATAAAAAGTAACTTGTAATAAAACAACTTGTAAAAATAAATAAAAATCATATTAAAATACTACGGCAAATAATAAATACTTTTCACTTTATAACTTAAATTTAATTAATTCATTTACTATTTAGCAATTTTGTAATAATTGTTGGACAAGGTTTTTTCTGGTTGGTCCAAATGGACCAACCAGATGGTGTCAGCAGTTGACTAAGATCAACTCCTCTGCACCCTACTCATGTAGCATCTGACCTCGTTGCACCCCCTATTTATCAAATTTTTTTACCATAATACGCACCTCAATGGTCCTTGACTCCTTCATGAAAAGTCTCCTTGACATAACCCTCCATCCAGCAGACACTTCCTCTTCCTCGTACGCATTTTTCTCCGCGTGAAATCCCTTCTCGAGCATTGCCTCCTCACCAGCATGTACATAAGACCCCCTTCCTCCATTTGTGATCTTCGATTCCCCTTAGCTGACTTTTCCCCTCAAATTGTGCCCTAGGTCTAGAGCCTTGTGACAGGAGGTTCGGCCAGCCTTTCTTGCAGTGAGGAAGGTGGTGACGAAGGTGTTCCCAACCATCTCCATCGCTTGCCAGCTTAAGGTCCTAATCTCCCAGCCCACAGTTTCTTGAGGTAGTTTTTTAGCTTCTTAGATTGCTCTTAGCCTTAGCTTTTGTTTTATGTTTTTTATTTCATGCTTTTATCTATTGTTTTAGACTAGATTGGGAACTTAGCCTCACCGGAGCTTTCTAGATCCGACCAATCTATTCCCATGAAACCTTATCTCTGACCACCACCTTTCCATTACATTTCATTCCCCTTAGATTCTCCATCGTGTTCTACCACCCATCCACCTAGAACAATCCTTGATCTGGCCAATCGAGGTCCAACCCCTACACAACTGTCGGACCTCATCGCAACAACCCATCTTCGCCCATCTCCACCAAATAAAGGGTCGTGGAGCTTTGTTTTTGTCCATCCATTCTAACCGTATAGGACCAGAGCAACAAAAACCCCATCTGGGGCGTATTCACGTCAGGAGTCCGGGTTCCAGATCGTAGCACTCCATCAAACCTCTGGGCTTCCAATAGTGAGTTATGGACATTCTTGATCCCTCCAGCTGTCGTAGATTTCTTCCAAGAGCGTTATGAGACCTTTTGCATCATGTGAGATGACATGAAGCACGTGTGAAGTCAGATCGAAGCTCGCCCAGGGTGTGTTCTTCATATGTTCTAGAATCACTTCATGTTGTTGGATGAAGAACACTCCCTAGTTTTGATCGCAGCCATTGGATAGACCCCCTCCAGCACCGTTAAATAAGAGGGTTGATTTAATCCCAGCCGTCTAGGCATGAAGGGGTATCGTGCATTACGATTATGCCATGTGTCTAAGTGGGAGGCTCTCACCCACTGGATCATGCCTATTATGGGTTAATTTGTAGACTTAGCCCCTGATTTTTGTTTATTTTTATTTTAGACATGTAATTATTTTAATTAGAGTAAAATTTTTGATAAAATCGCATTGGAACCCCCTATCTTCTCTGTATTGCCATTTAGGTCCAATTCATGTCACCTAGGGCTGACTATCGAGCCCAACGAGCCGAGCCACCCCCTGGCTCGTGCTCAAGCTCGATAAGCCCAGCTGGGCTTGAGCTCGAGTTCGGGTTCGTTCGAGCCCAGCCGAGCTGGCTCGAGCTTGGGCTCGATGAGCTCGAGCCCTTATCGAGCTGGCTCAGGTTCGAGTCGATCCCCTTATCGAGCCCGAGCTCCTTATCGAGCCTGATCTGGGCTCGAGCTCAAGTCGATCTCGTTAAGGAAAATGGGTACTTTTTGGTGGAAAAGTGTTTTGTACGGGTTCGAACTTGAGACCTGCTCTATCAAATACTGTGTTCCTTACCAGTAGGCCACTAACCAAGTTGTGTATAAAATCTTAATTATAATATATATTATAACATTATATTTTTATAAAAAAATTACTAATTTTCTAATACGTGAAGGGGGGGGGCAAATGTGTGGGCGGGAATGGGATTGATTTGAGAATTGGGTCATGACTCGTGAATCTTGGGAGGGTCAAAGTTAGTGGAGGGAAAATTGCAAAGGGCTAATTTTATTTTGTTTGTATTATATATATAAATATATAAATAATATATGTATATATATATATTTCTTATCGAGCCCCTTATTGAGTTATCGAGCCGAGCGAGGCTTGGCTCAAGCTTGGCTCATTAAGCTATCGAGCCCAGAATTCTGGCTCGAGCTTGGCTCAATAGCCTAATGAGCTGGGCTCACGAGCCCTTATCGAGCAGAGCCCGAGCCTGGCTCATCGAGCCGTGACCCAATAGCCAGCCCTAATGTCACCTCACTTGAGGTCCCATGTGAGGTGGTGATTTTGCAGAGATACCCTTGCAGGTATTTGTATTTCTATTTAATTAAAGAACTTAAAATATTAGTTATATATTTTACAGTATTTTGAAGAAAACACATCACATTTATTTTTAATTGTAATGCACCCATACCAGTTCAATAATTTTTTTGTGCATGTTCTCTATTTATTAAAATTATCATCTATACTCCAAAAATTCTCAAAATATATGGTTGAGTGTCTGCTTGCTCGTAGATTCATGCCATATTTTTCATTTTCATTTACGCATTTCTAATATTTATTACAAATAAAAGAGTATAGCCCCTGTTTGACTTTAAAATTCCAAAAAAATAAAAACTATTTTGAAAAATTCCCCCAAAAATATATCTTGTGTATTTTAATATTTTATTACTTCAAACGAAAAATCCATAAAATTTGAAAAAGAAAAACCATAAAAGCTCCCAAATTCTTTATAAAAATATAAAAATAGCCAAAAAACCAAAAATGCCCATTCTCTTTTATAGTTTTCTTTATTGTATATTATTGATATAAAATAGTTTACGAAATTTTTGAGCTTATTTTATATTTTTAATTTTAAAAATAATTTATCCTATTTATTTAATCCCTGATTTGGTATATTTTTTACTTTAAAAATACCTAAAAATTAGAAAAAAATATATACAAAATCATAAAATTCGTACAAATATAAAATTATACTAAAAATAATTTTCTATATTTTGAGTATTTTTAGTATTTTTATAAATATATTATCCCATATTGTATATGTAGCTTTATATAGTCCTTTGTTATATATTTAAAAGAAAAAGAAATTGAAAAATAAAGAAAATATAAAAAGAAATTAAAAATGTACATAATTAAAGACAAATAAAAAATATAAGAATTAAAAATCCCTTAAAAATATAAATAAAAAAACCACATAAATACGTTTACAAGAGGAACACAAATTTTGGATTTCATTTTACTGATATATCTAGTTTGCTCCATGTGTTCGACACTCTATACATACTTACACCTATACACACATTTGTCGAGTTATAATAAATTTTAACTTCACATCTAATTTTTGATTAGTTGATTTATATTGTCAGTTTATTGTTGTCCGAATGATGGATTCGTGACTAGTTGCCTCAGCGATACTCCATCTTCGCTTTTATTTTAATGAGAGAATTTTTAGACCCTCGCAAAAACCTTTTCAACAAATGGTGTCATTGTCGAGGAGCAACTGTGTATGGATTACATTTATTGATTTGTGCCTTCTGTCTCTTTCATCTTATTTTCCTTTATTTATTTGCTATTTTATTTGACATTACTTGTGAATTGTCTAATCACCCTCTTTGTTTGAATTTGTTGCGAGTGATCGCGGATTGAGAAAGGCTCTCCCAGGAGCACCTACACACCAATGTGAAGCGGAGTTGACTATTCTTCACTTGTCGATAGGAGAGAGAAGCAACAGAGTACTTAGAGGATTTTGGAAGACAATTGCATTTTCATATATTTTATTTATTTCATTTGTAATTTAAAGTGAGAGACATACTTATCATAAATTGGAATCTTTAGGACTCTTCACACTTCACGACATTCATTGCCTGAGTGATTGTTCACTTGGAGGCCTCATTAATTTGTCATGTTTTCCTTGATTTTCTTCTTATTTATTTCATGATTTTATTTTCATTTGTTTTGTGTGATTGAGATCTAGCTTAAGATTTGCTTGCTCAATATATTAAGGTCCAAAGCCATGATTGTATTTTTCCTATAACTATAGATTCCTGCTTGGACTAAGTTAAATCTAATTGTTAATTATTTGGACTTGAGATCGTGCACCAAGAGAGGTCACATACATCACTTGTAGGACCCACTGTGGTGGGCACCGAGTGGCATCGAAGACTGGACTTTTGGTCTCATTTCTAAGCAATTAGCATATGGTTCTTCACACCAATAGCATTTTATTTCTAAAGAGATTTCATCATATGGCATTTCCATATAGATAAGTTTCAACTCTACTTAGCATCCTTGCATGAAGAGATCTAGAGGTAAGGTGAGTATTTCTATTTAGCATTCATCATCGATTTCGCTTGCATTGCTTTCCCGCTCTCTCATTATGATTTTGACCACATAGGATCTAAAAAGAATTGACTTTCTATGTTAGGATTCATGTATTCTTATTAAAATTAAAAAAAGTAATAACCAATAAAATTGGGACTGCTAAGATCACTCGAACCTAAAATTAAAAGGAATATATTTATCTTGTGGAGAATAAACCCTTCATTGTATGTGCATTTTATTCATACGTACACACTAAGGATTGGTACCCCATCCCAGGCCTTCCTACGTGCTTGTATAATTTTGTATTGCTCGCATAACTCTAAAACCGAAAAGATAAAAAGATTGAACATTCACGGTCCTCACTGTGTCGATTAGGTGGATTAAGGGGTTTTTTGTGTATATTTGTTTGTGTTTGTGCATACTCGAACTTCTCTGTGCATTTGCACATTTTTCTCAGATATATTGATCTAAGCTTTGTGATCTCCTGATCCATTCCTTTTGTTTCAGATATGCCCTACTGGAGCTATTTCTACCCAGACTTTGCTCATGATTTTTCTTTTTGTACATATTCACCTTGTCTACATTACTAGGCCTCATACTTTAAACCACCACCACCACCCTCACACTATCCACTATTCCGCTCACTCGAGACTGACCTATTGGAGTTACCTCTCATGGAATCTACTCTTGAGCACTTGACCCAGATGATGGAGCATATGAAGCAGAGGATTGATGACCTCGTTACAATAAATAAGAGCCACAATGTCTCTTCACCATGTGATGATATGGGTTCATTCGAGGATACCTATGAGAGGTTGCAATCATCCAAAATACCAAAAAATGAGAAATATTTAAAAATACAAAAAGGTCTCGGGAGACACACAGTTGAGTCAGGTTGTGAGGAGAGAGCACACTTACTAGGCCCTTTGGCAATACACGTGCACACCACAGTTTCCACCTTTGACCTAAAGGATGACATTGTACAGACTACTCTTGGTCATCCTTGTGTAGATAATATTTCTGATCTTCTCCCTTGTATGGAGGAGATCCAAAACCTTTAGTGGCAGCTATTCATGATATCATTGAGACCCCACTTTGCCAAGCCATAGCTCAATTATCTGGTCCTAAACCAAGAAGAATAAGCGAAGGAACAGATCTGACCGACACATTTTTATTATGTCCACTGGCCACACCATCACCCATCGTCCACATACTAGGAAAGGGAACGTTGTCACACCTATTGTGAGTTGCACCATTGATGAACCCAATCTCATGAGGGTCAAAATATGTCTCACACAAGGCAGAGACAAAGTCGTTGTGGCGACCGCTCACGAAACCCGGGTCAATCAACAATTAACCCACAAATAATATCAAGAAATCAAAGTGTGGAGTTAACATTTATTATAACTCTACATAAAAGATGTGTATAGAAGCAAGTATGTCGAGGTCAAACATAGGGAACAAGCAGGATAAATCAGATAAAATAAATGCTCAAGACTGAATGTGATCAAATGCCTATGGAAGTGCTATTTTGTGGGTTTTTAATTTTATATTATTTTTTAATTTTTGATTTTATATTTTTATATTTTGATTTTGAATTTATAGATTTTGTATTTTCTTTTTACATTTTGTGTTTTTATATTTTCTTTTTCTTTTAATGAAGATATAAGACTATATAGGATATATGTATATAGAATAGGGATGAGAGAGAGATAAAAGTATGTATAAATATTCAAAATACAGGAAATAAAGTATTTTTGGGCTTTTTATATTTTTCCAATGTTTTTGTGATTTTTCTATATTTTTCCTAATTTTTTGGTATTTTTAAAGTCAAAAATATAGAAAATAGTGAATAAAATGCAAATCTGAAATTAAAATGAGGACGAAAAATATCGAATGGAAACAAAGTTTCCTCAAATTAATTTTAAAACAAAGATAACTAAATATGGAAAAATCAAAAATAGAAAATGTATTTTTAGGATTTTTGTGGAATTTTTAAGATTTTTATGAAGATTTTTGGGGTTTTGTTATTTTTAGGGTTTTCTTTTGTATTTTTTATGATTGTTGGATTAAAGTTGAAACACACAGAAACAAACAAAATCTAATTTTTTCTTGAATTTTTCAAAGGGTATTAATAATTTTTATGTATTTTCTAATTCATAAAGTAAAGAAAATGCATACTTTAAATTTTTATAAATAATAAAATGCGACAAAAATGCAAAATAAAAATATGGCGTGATAGCACAAGGCAACATACACACGATGATATTTTTTGGGAATTTTTAGAGTTTTATAGATGCATGAAATAAATAAGATAAATAAAAAGAAAATTTAGTCAAGTAGGGGTATTTCTGTAATTGGTCAAAAGTCCAGGAAGCCACTTGCAATTTTTCCACAAAGTAAACAACTAATTCATGAAATTTCAGGACCAATCACAAATATGCATACCCCCAGGGGTATGTGTGCAAAAAATGCCAAAAACCATGTGACTCGCTCGTGGCTGGCGAGGACCTGTTTGTAATTAACGAAACATGAGGTCTTAATTGCAAATTTACCAAAAATATTACATTGAATTGAAAAGTTCCTGGACTAAATAGAAGTACAACAAGTTGCGTGGACCTCCACGCAAAATTCCCACACCCTACGTGCACAAGTCACGCATGGTGATGAGTACAAGGGTCAAAGTGTAATTATAGAAACTCTAAGGGTGTTTTTGCAATTTTTACAAAATTATTGAACTGCCGATGAAAGTTTTGTTGGACATGCGAGCCCACGACGAGCCATTATGCAATAAATATTATTGTAAATAGCATTCCCTGATCTGAAATGAAGAATGAATAATTTGCATAATAGGTCCCTTAGTACAATTAGGGTTATGTACCATGGCCATCTTAATAATCATACAGCTGTTGATTCAACTATTGAATCATAGAGGCTGGTGCTTGGACGAATATCTAAAGGGTTAGATAGAGGACTCATCAAGCACCGTCAAATGATTGTTAAGAGATGATATCCAACTTGAGGAGGAGATGGCAATCCTTTCTCATTTAGGTTGATATCTGACCGACCTCTTGATGCAGGTCATCTGCATAAGAATAGAGATTCGGAGGTGTCGATTAGTTAGGTCAAAGAGTTGACTTAACGAGATCGAGGTAACCAAAGTCCTATATTGTATGTTGTCACGATACATGCACGCATCCTCTGACCGGAGACAGATGTGTTACTATATGTTTAAGTATGTACATTTGGCAGACCAATAGATTGATGACCTAACCAAGGTCTATACATCGGCGCGCTGGTGTGCATATAAGGACATATGAGTAATACGATCTCTCAAAGGGATCATACAGGTTCAGTTACTGAACCGAAAGACATGAGCTCACTCATGAGATATTGGGAAGAAATAAATTCTTTACGCACGATCGTCTCGCTTTGGAAGCTTGACTGAATTTGTAGGTTTGATATATGCTTTTGGAAAGTATATGATCAAGATCTGGGTATGATATACGCTTTTGGAAAGTATATGATCGATACCGACTCCCAATGATCGAATGAGAAACTTACTGATAGAACCCTGAAGTAGACAGTGTAGAGTTGATCTACTACTTCGGATTTATTCTGAGTCTTCCAGTATGCAGGATGTACAAGTATTGGGAATACCTGAGGGTGATGTGATCATAAATGATTGCATAACCATGACGCTTCCATTCCTAGGGAGTGATGAAACGGGTCTGGATTTTAGTGACTCCTCTCAGTAGAGAAGTAATCTGATCTTCGTCCAAATGTTGGACATTGATCTGAATGTGATTCAGATGCAATGAGAAGATTAGATTTGCGGTCTTGATTTAATCAAGCATCTATGGGTGGCCCACGATCTGGATTTGAGATATGATCTCAATATCCATGTCACTATACGTGGAATAATACAATCGTCATGTCCTTATCTCCAAGTATTCGCGGAGAAAGCGCATTGTCCTTGAAAGGGTTCAGGATAATTCTATTGTTGATAAATGTATCCGAGCATTGAGAAAATGGATAATTAAATGTGATTTAATTATCATTATTAATGTGAATTCGATTTATATTATAAAGAGAGCTATCTTAGATAATTAAATGTGATTTGATTTTCAAAGATGAAAATAATGTGAATGTGATTCGTATTATCTAGGCACATGAGAATAGAGATCCAAGATGATTAAATATGATTTAATTATCATGGATATGAATAATGTGGATAGCAATATCCATATTAGTCATATATTATAAAATTGATTTATAATATATAAGAGAGAGCTATTTGTAATTGACATTTGTTAATTAAATGTTGATGTGAATTGGATTCACATTGGACATTAAATTGAAAATGTAATTTACATTTTATTTTGGGTTGTGAATGTGATTCACAAATTTCCAATGGCATGATTGCAATGTTCACAAAATAAATTGGATTTATTTTTTGTGAAATAATATACAACAAAAGTTGTTGAAGATATTAGAGAGAATCATGAGCTAATGCAATCTCATATAATAAGAGAGAGGCATCCACCTTCCATATAGGAAGAGTGGACGGCCACAATTCCCATAAGGAATGTGGTGGCCGTCCACCCTCCTTATGGAAGGAGGCTCGCCTCCTTTCCTATTTATCTAATTAAGATTGATTTGATATAAATCAAATTATATTCTATATATATTTGATTTTTATTAAATTAATTGTTGTTGGTTTTTTACCAACATAAATCTTAGCCATTGAAAGAAACACAATCAATGAGAACCATTGAATTTGTGTTGTCCCATGGATTGAGATCCATGGATCCCAAAATGTTATAAAAGGAGAGGCACCCCTTTGCTCTTCTTTACACATAAGAGAACATCTCTCTCTCTCTCTTTCGCTTTACACACCTACTCTCTTTTCCTCTCTCGTGGTCGTCCACCATGGATGCCCTAGAGAGGTTCTCGATCGCCGCAGCGTCGTCGTTATGTTGTCCGATCGTTTGCTTGTGGATCTCCGTCTCCTTCAGTGCGCCTCGCTCGTGAAGAAGACGTCGGATCTCATGTGTCGATATCAGGAGATCCACCGCTTGGATCATCAACATGGATTGTGAGAAGCACGCGGTTCATCCCCGTGCTCGCAAGCGTCTCCTCCGTCAGATCAGACTTGAGACAGGAGGTATCTTCGTTTAGAGACTCGATCGCAACCACGCTTCAAGAGGTAACCTTAATACTTGTTTGTGGTTTAGACGAAATGATCCGAGAAGTGTTCTTGGATCATGTGGTTTCGTCACATGAAAAATTTTAATTTCCGCTGCATAGAACAACCAGTACGACTAGTCGTTCTTCGTCGTATTCGATACGAAGCTCACGCTTCCGTGATGCGCTTGAGGATCTAACCATATCTTCAAGTGGTATCAGAGCCTTAGGTCGGTTCTTTTAAATACGATCCATAAATCGAGAACGACTTGGGTTCGTTAGGGTTTGCGAAAGATTTCTTGCATTTCATTTTTGCATCTCTATTTTAGAATATTTTAGGTACTGTTTAAATTGTTTAAACACGAAAATAATAATTGGATTTTGTTCCCCGTTAAATAAGGAAACTATAGGATCTGAGTTTGTGTGATTTCAATTCCGTTTGCTCAAGTTATGTTCATTTTAGTGAACATGTATCCACTGTTTCGGGGACTGCGGATCATGACGTAATTAAAATGTTAATTGCGGATTTGAAACGCCTTGAAATGAGTGCCAATCACTTAGGTTCTGTTGTAAATAAAATTAACAAACTTTAGGAACTTACTTTGCTTAATTTGGATTTAAATTGATTGAGATATAGTATTTTTATTAAGTGAGGGTCACTGCTGAAAATACTTTCCTAATCAAGAACCTAGTGATTGGCATTTAATCAATTAGTGAAATTAAATTGTTTAATTTCCTGAAATAATTGTGCATAAATATTTGTGAAATATTTGGTGATAATTATTTCCTTAAATAAAATTGCCTAACCAAAATTTGATTAGATATGATCTAGATCACTAATTGGTTACATGATCTAAATTCCGACAAACATGTTGCTTGAATAGGACTTGGGATTTGTTTAGAAAATCTCATTATAATGTTAATCAAAATTGTTTTGATTATTATTATATGGTATAATTTCGGTTGAAGAACCGATGATCATCTCAAGTACAAAGTGATCTATTTTGCATTATCCTTCCCCGAGGTGGATATGGTGTCTAGTCGGAGAGCATTGGGGTTGCGGGTTGCAACATATGTGGTTCGTCCCACTCTCGTCGGTATTGGCCATGACCGGGTAGGGTTAGTATAATGCTTAAGAAATCATGATGTATTTATAATTATTAAAATTCGAAATAATACGTATTTGAGATAATACCATAATTCAAGTAACAATAAAAATGTTTGTTGGATATTAATTGGATCATTAATTTAATATGATTAGATTAATTGGAATCCAATTAAAATTAAAACACTCTATCATGAATAGAGTTGTTATTTCCCTTGAAAGAATTAATCATAATGAATATGATTCATAATGATTAATTAGAATTTGAATATGATATGGAGGATCACATAAGTGACATCCATGGTCTCCCGTCAAGGCGAAGGGTTCCGTCTCTAGGGATTGTATGTAGGAGACGCCTATTCGAAGTGACATCTTCTGCATGCAAGCGCATCTGGATCGGGCTCTTTGCTTCTCGAAAGAGTAAGGCCATATATGTAGTGACCCTAATATCGGATCCTCGTATTATTGGGGCGATATTGGATTGCGTATAGCGAGTACTATTCATGTTGACGGTTGGTTCAATTAATAACGGGTCAACATCGCCTTAGGGATGGTGGGCCCGGGTGTTAAAGACCGAATTGGGAGATGCAAGTTGGACTTGCAAGGTAGAATGTGTTCCCGCTTCTTCTTATCCGAGTTGCAGATTCTCATATTATTGGGATGTAACAAAGATAAGGAAGGAGATCCCAGATCTTTCTTGAGATATAATGGTATGTATATCTCTTACATTGAAAGTGATTAAGGGAATGAACTTTCAGTGTTGACAAGGCAAGACAACTTTGATATAAAAATTCCTAAATCAAAGTAAAATATGTATATATATATATATATATATTTATGCAAATTTCTTATTTCAGATAATCCTCCATTAAACCCACTCAATGTTATACTCAGTGATAACCAGTAAAATATCATGGATTGGACTCATGATCCAGATATTGTACTTGCATTGGACACATAATGTATGTGCTTGCAATGTGCAAGTTTCCTCATAATATTGAGGAATGACAATTAAATTAATAGGACTACAACCGTAGGGTTTGTATGTCTCTATAATCTTGATCTCTCTTCGGATGTACTTTGGAAGTGACATGTCGATGATGATCGCAATTGTCAAATAATCCTTATGAAATCAATGAAGATATTCTGGCATACATATGTGCTCTTGACATTTATCATGAATGAGATGGTTCTCTGCATCATGCAGAATGGTGGCTCCATAAGAGATGATGTATTCAAAATGTTTGAATACCTACCTGAACCAATGTTTTAAGAGTCTAGATGGATGTAGACATGATGAGTGTCATTATTCTACTATCTATACTCCGGTCATTCATGATGCTTCGTATTATTCATATTATATCAATTTAATGAAGCATGTATAAATACTGAAAACTATTACATTCAATTCTTTTGAATTTAATATAAGAGTTACTTTAGTCTTAAGCAATGGTTGCTTATAGATAAAGGGAGCACAGTGGAAGCATGTGTTGGACCCAAGTAAGAAGTATAGTCAAAGAGTTGACTGTATTTCTGTGACTTCCATATGACATCCAAAGAGTTGGATGAATGCCAATACTGCAATAAGTTGATGTGTTGATAGTATGACTATCAAGTCTGTCTAGAATCCTTAGAGAAGGACTCGGATAGAGCATCAGAATAATCTACATAAATCATTGACATTGACCTGCTTATTGAATAAGATAAAGTCTTGTAATTGTATCTCAATCTTCTATAACATTTGCATTGGGATGCATATGTTTTAGAAGACTAGAAAATTTGATCTTAAGGCTTATAGTCATCCACATAGATATTGATGCAATTGTTGCAACAATCACTATTGGATTAAAAGGTTTCATAATTTCAGTGGGAGAGCCCTTAGTCTTAGAGAATGTCTCTATGACGTAGATATTATAATGCATTCATGTTTATTTCTAAATGTTGGAAATAAACATAAATTCTGTAATAAATCTATCATAAATAGTTATGATGGAGATATTTCAGATAGTAATCTAAAATCTAGTGGACTCCACTAAATTAGAAAATTGATGAATGGTTCATTAACATTTCTAAATACTGAAATTAAACCTTAAAATCAATAGGAGGATGAAGATCATTTGACAATGATCTAACATCAAGCTTTGAACATTTGTCTACTGATTTGATCAATAGACTAGTAAGAGATGAAACTTTAGAATGTCTAAAATTTCAGAACTTACATACTTATGAATATTGTATTCAAAGTAAAATGTCCAATACACCCTTCTTTGGGAATGGTGTAAGATGTTAAGGTATTCAGGATCTCATACATATTGATGTATGTGGATCATCTATATCATAGTAAACGTTATGGATATGTGATATTTATTGATGATTATGTATGATATGAGATTTCTTCTCTTCACCTAAAGAAACCTTTGAAATGTTCAAAGATTTCATTATTTTGGTTTACATCCAAAGTTTTAAGGAAGATAAAATGAATTTGATCTAATCTAGGTAGAATGTACCTGTTAGATGAATTCAAAGAATACCTTATGGAGATATGAATATCATTTCTATCTCACTCCTCCTGATAAACCTAAACTCAATAGAGTTGTAGGGAGATACAGTTGGATCATGTGTGACATGATTTGATCAATGATGAATTTTAGCATAATTTCCTCTTAGTATCCAGGTATATATGTAGTAGAGACTACAATATATATCCTTAATATGGTCCCATGCATGCAAGCTGGAATCTAGCACTTGAGAGTGTTGCTTCATTGGGAAAATAAAGGATGGTATTGGATACCTACTTTATGACCTTGCGATTCTTAAAATATCTCATCTCTGAGAATGTGATTCTTAAAGGATGAGACTATTGAGAATCAAGATGAAAATGAAGTGTAGGAACTCATTTAATCTTGAGAAGATAATGAGGCTCCTGAAATTGGAAACTAAAAGGATAATTAAAGATGAAACACTAACACCTCTTCAAATAAGTTTGAGGATGGAATTCCATGTGTCAGAGAAATCTGACAATGATCGAACTTCATGTGATGAAGCTTCTGAAGATCATCGCATGGATAGATGGATGTTAGCAATATAAGACTAATGTAGACTTCATATACAAGTGTTGTATATGGACCCTCGAGGATCCACCTATATGGGCAAGACCTGTAAAGGTATAAATGGATCTTCAAGAGAAAGGGATCTTGATGAGAAGGTAGAGACCTTCAAAGCACGGTTCGTAGCCATGAGCTACACACCAGAAGAGAAGACATTGCTTGCAATGAGACTTGCTCTTCGGTGACCATGCTTAAAATCATCAGAATATTGCTAACCTTAGATACACAACTTGACTATTGCATCTTCAAGATGTAAGTCAATATTGCATTCCTCTATGAATACCTCTCTGAGGATATTTACATGAAGTAGCCCCAGGGCTTCATGGTTAAGGAAAGCAAGCTTTGCAAGCTAGGGAATCCATCTATGGACTCGAATAAGCTTCTTCAAGTTGGATCATAAGATTTGACGAAATTATAAATGTTATGATTTCAGATGGAATCTTGATGAGCCATGCGAATCTTAGTGGGAGTGCCTTTGTGTTCATCGTGCTAAATGTAGATAATATCCTAGTCATTTGGAATGATATAAGGATGATAATAAGTGTTTTATAGACTGGCTATTCCATATTTTGAAATATGATTTCAAAGATACCTCTTAGAACTTAGTTCTGAAGTTGTTCAGGAGAAAAGAGAAGAGGGTATTGGGACTGTCACATTAGTAGTACACCTTGGACATATTCCATTTACTGGAAAATTCCAAGAAAGGCTTCCATCCCTTAAGATATGGTACTGACCTATCTAAAGAGATATCACCTCAAAGAGTTGAGGAAGTGAGTGCTAGAACTTCTTGCACTTGTGCATCAGTTATGAGAAGTTGTTTGTATGCAAGATGTGTACAAAAGCCAAATATCTGTCATGCAGTGGGAGTAGTGAAGTGTTGTTGATCCTACTATGGAGAGAAAACACTTGATTGCAGTAATAACAAAATCTTCATAGGTGGCAAGATTTTCGAGATAGTGATCTCAAAGTCTTATCTTCAATAAATTAAGACTTTATAGATAGAGATCTAAAAGGTCTTAACTGTGGATACCTTAAGAGATAGTGATCTCCAGGAATGACAGTATTCTGATAAGGATTATGGAAATACTAGTTATGATAATTATTAAGCTGTAGTGTCAATGACACTGTAACTAACAAGATTGAGTATTGGTTGCATAAGATGCAACATTCGCATTAGATGCGAGCACTGTTACTGGGAATATGCAAGTGCCGTAAAAGGACTTGGCGTAGTCTCGCGGGAACAGAGAGACTGATCAGCTTACCTAGCTATTTTCTAAATAGCCTATGATTGTCACATGAGTGTGGGTTTAAATGATTAGCTCATTAATGGCTCTTTGGGCTAGTGGGAGATTGTTGGACATGCGAGCCCACGGCGAGCCATTATGCAATAAATGTTATTGCAAATATCATTCCCTGATCTAAAATGAAGAATAAATAATTTGCATAATAGGTCCTTTAGTACAATTAGGGTTATGTACCATGGCCATCTTAATAAACATACAGTTGTTGATTCAACTATTGAATCATAGAAGTTGGTGCTTGGATGAATATCTAAAGGGTTAGATTGAGGACTCATCAAGCACCGTCAAATGATTGTTAAGAGATGATCTCCAGCTTGAGGAGGAGATGGCAATCCTTTCTCATTTAGGCTGATATCTGACCGATCTCTTGATGCAGGTCCTCTGCATAGGAATAGAGATTCGGAGGTGTCAAATTAGTTAGGTCAAAGAGTTGACTTAACGAGATCGAGATAACCAAAGTCCTATATCATATGCTGTCATGATACAGGTACGCATCCTCTGACCGGAGACAGATGTGTTACTATATGTCTAAGTTTGTACATTTGACAGACCAATAGGTTGATGACCTAACCAAGGTCTATACACCGGCGCACTGGTGTGCATATAAGTGCAAATGAGTAATACGATCTCTCAAAGGGATCATACAGGTTCAGTTACTAAACCGGAAGACATGAGCTCTCTCATGAGATATTGGGAAGAATCAAATTCCGTGCGGACGGTCGTCTCGCTTTGGAAGCTTGACTGAATTTGTAGGTTTGATATATACTTTGGAAAGTATATGATCAAGACCTAGGTATTATATAAGCTTTTGGAAAGTATATGATCACTACCAACTCCCAATGATTGAATGAGAAACTTACTGATAGAACTCTGAAGTAGACAATGAAAAGTTGATCTAATACTTCGGGTTTATTCTGAGTCTTCCAGTATGCAGGATGTACAAGTATTGGGAATACATGAGGGTGATGTGATTATAAACGATTGTATAACCACGACGCTTCCATTCCTAGGGAGTGATGAAATGAGTCTGGATTTTAGTGACTCCTCTCAGTAGAGAAGTAATCTGATCTTGGTCCAAATGTTGGACATTGATCTGAATGTGATTCAGATGCAATGAGAAGATTAGATTTACGGTCTTGATTTATCCAAGCGTCTATGGGAGTCCCACGATCTGGATTTGAGATATGATCTCAATATCCATGTCACTATACGTGGAACAATACAATCGCCATGTCCTTATCTCCAAGTATTCGCGGAGAAAGCGCATTGTCCTTGAAAGGGTTCAGGATAATTCTATTGTTGATAAATGTATCCGAGCATTGAGAAAATGGATAATTAAATGTGATTTAATTATCATGATTAATATGAATTCGATTCATATTATAAAGAGAGTTATCCTAGATAATTAAATGTTATTTGATTGTCAAAGATGAAAATAATGTGAATGTGATTCATATTATTTGGGCACATGAGAATAGATATCCAAGATGATTAAATATGATTTAATTATCATGGATATGAATAATGTGGATAGCAATATCCATATTAGTCATATATTATAAATTTGATTTATAATATATAAGAGAGAGTTATTTGTAATTTACATTTGTTAATTAAATGTTGATGTGAATTGGATTCACATTGGACATTAAATTGAAAATGTAATTTACATTTTATTTTGGGTTGTGAATGTGATTCACAAATTTCCAATGGCATGATTGCAATGTTCACAAAATAAATTGGATTTATTTTTTGTGAAATAATATACAACAAAAGCTGTTGAAGATATTAGAGAGAATCATGATATAATGCAATCTCATATAATAGGAGAGAGACATCCACCTTCCATATAGGAAGAGTGGACGGCCACAATTCCCATAAGGAATGTGGTGGCCGTCCACCCTCCTTATGGAAGGAGGCTTGCCTCCTTTCCTATTTCTCTAATTAAGATTGATTTGATATAAATCAAATTATATTCTATATATATTTGATTTTTATTAAATTAATTGTTTTTGGTTTTTTACCAACATAAATCTTAGCCATTGAAAGAAACACAATCAAAGAGAACCATTGGATTTGTGTTGTCCCATGGATTGAGATTCATGGATCCCAAAATGTTATAAAAGGAGAGGCATCCCTTTGCTCTTCTTTACACATAAGAGAACATCTCTCTCTCTCTCTCTTTCTCTCTACACACCTACTCTCTCTTCCTCTCTCATGGTCGTCCACCATGGATGCCCTAGAGAGGTTCTCGATCGCCGCAGCGTCGTCGTTATGATGTTCGATCATTTGCTCGTGGATCTCCGTCTCCTTCGGTGCGCCTCGCTCGTGAAGAAGACGTCGGATCTCGTGTGTCGAGATCAGGAGATCTTGGATCATTAACATGGATTGCGAGAAGCACGCGGTTCATCCCCGCGCTCGCAAGTGTCTCCTCCGTTGGATCAGACTTGAGACAGGAGGTCTCTTCGTTTAGAGACTCGATCGCAACCACGCTTCAAGAGGTAACCCTAATACTTGTTTGTGGTTTAGACGAAAATGATCTGAGAAGTGTTCCTGGATCATGTGGTTTCATCACTTGAAAAGTTTTAATTTCCGCTGCATAGAACAACTAGTATGACTAGTCGTTTTTCGTCGTATTCGATACGACGCTCACGCTTATGTGATGCGCTTGAGGATCTAACCATATCCTGCAAGTTTATGTGCTATTAAATAAGTACAAAAAGTGGCGGGGTTTAGTGTGAAGACCTCGAATATCAAACTTGGACTAAAATGCAAATCTTGGCTGAGTCTGGAATTAATTATAAAATCTGTACTTGTCCATTGACAAAAAAATCTAATAAGGAGTCCATTGAATAGGGCTCGTCGATAGCTTTCCAACGAGTCCAAGAACGCTAAAATCCGACTTCGGGAGTCCGAGTTATGACCATTTTAGCGAGAGGGGGTTCAGGATATATACGGATCCGAACCCGGATCCGAATCCGAGTTTTGCCCTTAAACCCCAACCCCCCCCCCCCTTAAGTATACTCTTATGCATGTTTGGACCATTTATGTAATAACTTCATCTATATGCGACATGTAAGGGTTATGATGTAGCATCCATTTTGTAGCCACCCATATTTACCTATAGTCATTAATGTATAGCGATGGAAAATGTGGATAATATTCTTCAATAATCATCTAAGGTTGAGTTTCTATGTATATGACGAATTTTAGAATATACTTAGAACATTTACAGTAGACTCATATAATGCACACAACTCACGTTGTCATTACCTTTTTATACAATGAAAGAATGTAGCTATTGCCAATTTCTAAACTAAAGCATGTAGCATTTAAGGTCAAAGTTCTGACCGCAACTCAAGTCAATTATTTACCCATTAGCATCTTGTGGGTCAAAATTTCATGGTGAATGGGTAGATGGAATTAGGTGCCGCCAGGGGAGGGGCATGCACCATTGGGGTCCCAGGTAGAAGCCTAGATGACCGCGATCCCAACTGCTATTGTAGCTGCGATGGTTGGGGGACATGTTGCTTGGCACACCGAGGTGCTAATCTGACGGTGTTGGCCTCGGCACTTGCATGCTTTAGCCCGATGCTCGAGCGCGGGCCAAGTAGTCATGGTTGGTCGGCTAGCGTTTCGCTTGTCACTTAGAGTTAACACTCGTGTATGGGCCAATGTAGGCCACATTGGCCGGTATTCCGAGTGGGAGCGCTAAGAGGGGAGTTCTGAGAAATGTGGTTAATGAAGTTGGGACTAAGATGTGAATCTCTTGTGCATAAGGAGGATTGGGCTAGTCGAGAAGATTCGCGGGTTGGAATCTATTTTGTGAATCAGAAGTACAATAGTGAAGTGGAGCTAAGTGGACGTGTTGGGAACTTAGTTAGGATGCATTGTACCCCACCGCATGCCTATGGAGGCACCCCAACCCTAAGGTATTCTTTTTGCCTTAGAGTCATAGTGTGAGGTCTCATCCAGACCAAGACCACAGACTATCCACGAAGCTTGGTTACTTATATCCATATCTAATAACCATAATAAAAATGTGATTCTTTGTGAGATCTGGTTACCTAGTTTCTTTCTCTTTTGCACACATTTAAATTATATCATGCTTGTTGTTGTATAGTTTTATCTAATTCGTATTGGGCAACTTTGCTCATAACGTACCTACGTGTGGATCCGCAGGTCCTCAGCAGTGAGCAGTTTGGAGACATCACTTTTAGTGCAACTTCACTACACTTCTTGTATCATAGTTGGTAGTAGTTTTTACGGTCTTCTTTACCTGTAGTTTCTTTTTGAGAGACATGGCGTGTAATGTATAATTGTGGACATCTATATTTATGCTTACATGTAATTTTTGTGGACATGGAAATGGATAATAGATTGTAATGGAATTGGTGAATGGAAATACACGTGCTCTTGTGAACAGGTTGAATGCAATGAGAAAAAAAAATTTTATCTTGCATGTTGCTTTTCTCCTGCTTTTGTGAATGTCAAATATTCGAATGTGGAATTATGTGCGTGGATTGGTTTGCCGAGTACCTGGATCCTAGGGGCGTCACTGAATGGTATCAGAGCAGTGGTACTCCATTCCATTCCACGCATATCATTCCTTATTGGTGTTCGAATACTGGATAGTGTGAAAGTCTTCTTACCCAACACGAGTCCACCGGAGAATAGCATATTTACATCCATGTCCATATGTCTCTCTTAAGTCAAGAAGCACATCTGATGGTGGGATTGAGTGCATCTTCGCCTTGAGGGCGTACTCATTTCTCTACCAGGGTTGTGTAGGCTATTGCCTACGTAGTAGGCTCAACAACAGAGGACTAGATGTTAGGGGATGTTAGAATTGTGTGTAAGTTTCCATATGTATTTCCAGATGACTTACATGGGCTACCACCAGTGAGGGATACAGAGTTGAGATCTTGATATTGCCAGATACACAACCGATTTCCATCCCTTCATACAGGTTGGCACCTGTTGAGATCAAGCAGCTCAAGGTGCAGTTGCAGGAATTGTTGGAAAAGGGATTCATCCGCCCAGTACATCCCATAGGGAGCATCAATCCTTTTTGTAAAGAAGTAGGCTGGATCCTTGAGGCTATGCATACACTATATGAAGTTGAACAAGAGAACGGTTAAGAACCGTTACCCACTTCCTAAGATAGATGATCTATTTGACCAGTTGTAGGGAGCAGCAGTATTCTCTAAGATTGACCTACAGTCGGAATACCATCAGTTGAGGATCAAAGAGGCCGATATAATGAAGTCCGCATTCCGTTCTAGATATGACCACTATGAGATCTTGGTGATGTTGTTTGGACTCATGAATGCACCTATCGCAATCATAGATTTGATGAACTGAGTCTTCCGCCCGTATTTGGACAAGTTCGTGATTGTATTACTTGATGATCTTCTTGCCTACTCTCGTGATGAATACAAGCATGAGTCTCATCTTCGCACCGTACTAAAGACACTCCGAGAGCACCGATTGTATGCTAAATATAGAAAGTGTGAGTTTTGGCTTTCTAAGGTGGCAATTCTTGGCTACGTAGTTTCAGGGATAGGGGTATCAGTTGATCCCGTCAAGGTAGAGACAGTGGTGTCTTGGGAACGGTCCAAGATGGTTACAGAGATTCGCAACTTCCTCGGCCTCGCCGGGTACTACAGGAGGTTTGTTAGAGGGTTCTCCCAATTGGCTCTACCCCTCACCCCATTGATGCAAAAGGATGTGTCATTTGTCTGAAGCGATAAATGCAAGTTGAGCTTCCGAAATCTCAAGGAGCGATTGACTTCTGCGCCCATCCTCACCCTTTCTATTGGTACCTTGGACTTCACCGTGTACACAGATGCTTCCAAAGAGAGTTTGGGTGCAGTGTTAATGCAACGGGGACAGGTTGTGGCATACGCATCACGACAGCGGAAGAACCATGAACGCAACTACCCCACTCATGACTTAGAGTTGGTGGTCGTAGTCTTTGCATTAAAGATATTACGCCACTGTTTGTATGGGGTGACATTTGAGATCTTCACAGACCACAAGAGCCTCAAATACATTTTTGATCAGAAGAAGCTGAATATGAGGCAAAGGCGGAGGATGGAATTGCTAAAAGATTATGATTGTAATATCTCCTACCATCCTGGTAAGGGGAATGTGGTAGCAGATGCCTTGAGTAGGAGGCCATACACTGAAGGTTCGGCAACATGGTTGCATACTTTGGATGTGCTCACTACGCTTAGTGAGTGTCATCCATTTGAGGGCACATCCAATGCAGTAACAGTACCAGCCAAGTATAGCCGCTTGTGGGATAGGATCCTTCAAGGGAAACAGACATATCAGAGGATCCAAGACTTGTACCACAGATGCTTGAAGGATAAATTCGATGGACTTCGAGTCCGTGAATCCATCGTATAGAAGGGAGACCGTGTGTGTGTCCCATATGACAAGGAGCTGAGGAGAGAGTTCTTGGATGAGGCGCATAGCTCGAGACTTTCCATACATCCAGGTGTCACCAAGATGTACAGAGACCTCCCCAAACACTTTTGGTGGGAAGGCATGAAGAATGACATAGTCGAACATGTTATCAGGTGTCTTACTTGCCAGATGGTGAGGGCAGAACACCAAAGGCCTCTTGGTTTACTGCAGCCCCTTCTTATCCCGGTGTGGAAGTGGGAGAGCATCTCCATAGATTTTGTCACATCATTGCCATGCACCCCTGGAGGGCATTATGCAATATGGGTCATCGTTGACCGGTTGACCAAGTCAACACATTTCATCCCGGTCAACATGACATATACACCGGTACAACTAGCCAAGTTATATATTCAGCACATCATTCGGTTGCATAGGATACCCAAGGAAGTAGTGTCAGATAGAGATTCTCGTTTCACATCACACTACTGGGGTGAGTTCATGAGAGCCTTGAAGACAGAGCTACATATGAGTTCAGCCTACCATCTACAGACAGATGGGCAGTCTGAGAGGACCATCCAGACCTTGGAAGATCTACTATGAGCCTGTGCGGTTGAGTGAAAGGGATCTTGAAAGGATCACCTCCCACTAGTTGTGTTTACTTACAATAATAGCTACCATGCTAGTATAGACATGGCACCCTTTGAGGCATTGTACGGGAGGCGGTGCACCATGCCTTTGTGTTGGCAGCAAGTGGGTGACAACACCATGTTCACCCTGCAGATCATGGAGGAGATCTCAAGAGTGGTGGAGACTGCTAGGAGGAAATTGTTGACTGCACAGAGCCGTCAGAAGAGTTACGCCGACTGTCAGTGTAGAGACCTCGAGTTTCAGGTATGTTGTCGGGCAATTCTACCCTAATGGGTAATTTTTGGTCAATCCTATGTGACTAAACATTTCTCATGATCACAGGTTGGGGACTTCATGTTCTTACGCGTGTCCCCAATGAGGGGCGTACAATGTTTCAGTGCAAAGGGCAAGTTAGCATCGCGTTTTGTGGGACCATTAGAGATTTTAGCCCGTGTTGGGAAAGTGGCCTACAGGGTGGCCCTTCCACCACACCTCGAGGGCATCCATGACGTATTCCACGTGTCGAATCTAAGAAAGTACATTCGAGATCCCCGACACGTGGTCAGCTACGAGGACTTGGCGGTGGAGCCAAACCTCTCTTTCCCAGAAGAGTCCGTGCGAATCTTGGACCATGCGGCCAAGAGGCTGTGGCGGAAGGAGATCCCTTTGATCAAGATCCTGTGGTGAAATCAAGACGTCGAAGAAGCGACGTGGGAAACTGAGGTGGACATGGGGGAGAAATACCCTTATCTGTTCACAAGTATGGGATTGAAATCATAGTCAAGTTCCCTTTGAGATTTTCATGGGTTTCGCTCTCTTTGAGATTATTATGCGCTCATCTCTCTGGGAGACTTGGATACAACGGGGTTCGAGTGATGAAATCGATTAGGGTCATCCTAAGTCTCGGGGACGAGACTTCCTTTGAGATTTTTATAGTGTGAAGACCTCGAATATCAAACTTGGACTAAAATGCAAATCTTGGCTGAGTCTGGAATTAATTGTAAAATCTGTACTTGTTCAGTGACAAAAAAATTCTAATAAGCAGTCCATTGAATAGGGCTCGTCGATAGCTTTCCAACGAGTCCAAGAACGCTAAAATCCGACTTCGGGAGTCCGAGTTATGACCATTTTAGCGAGAGGGGGTCCAGGCCATATACGGATCCGAATCCGAGTTTTGCCCTTAAACCCCAACGCCCCCCCCCCCCCCCCTCTCGTCCAAAACGCCCAAACCCTCCTCCTCTTCGATCAGCCCTCTTCCTCCCCCCTTTTCCCCTCACCGGAGCTCGCCAGAGCATCACGGATCGACGATCCGAAGTCCAGATCGTGTCGAGAAGGTCCGGCTCACCCCCGTGCGTGGTTTTCGTCGCGAACGAAGCGGCGTTCTTCACTGACGGAGAAATCGAGGTTCGAGTTTTCTTTAGGTACGATGTCCCCTTCCTCCTTGCTGCTGGATCCCACGCATTCCTCCAACATTCTTAGAGTTATATGTGTTTCCGATGGGGGACATAGAGTGGCTCTAGCATGCCTGCAGTTATCCTTCTTCCCTGAACTGGCATGAGTCTCGTGGTCTTTCGAGATTTCTCTTTTTTTTTCTCCGTATCATGCTTTGCATAGCCATCCTTATCTCACGAATTTAATGGGGAACATAGAAATACGGAGTGTTATGGCCAAGGGTTTGATAGTTTATTCATGCAGGTGTTAACAAAAGCTCAACTCTTGATTTTGGTTCGTAGTCACATAGATTAAGAAGGGTTTCTAAGGAGCTACAAATTGAAGTTTATTGAGCCTTTCTTTTCAGGGCATGAGTTCAACTTTTAGTTAAGCTGGTGCTGCAATTATGGTGTAATAGCAGCTTCCGTTCAAATATTTTGGGGTTCGAGTAGAACATATTGGTCGGTCTCTTGAACCTGCATATATCCAAGTGGGCCTCAGATCTTCAATAGAGAACAGCATGATTGATAATGCTCATTTAAAATAATGAAAGTTAGATTTGAAATACTAAAAGTTAGAGAGGGGAAATGACTAATTTCTGGAGAATCTGAAGTCCACACACGGATTTACATAGTCTCGAAGATTCAGTAGGTATAATCACTACTTACGATTAGACCCTATAGATATTTCTGTAGAAGATAGGATACAGAGACCAACTTGGCAGGATTTATTATAGCTTCAAGTAATTTGGAGGGTAACTCCCAGGTCGAACCTGTAGGAAATATAGAACTGGTGTGTGGTGAAAAAGTTATGGGGAAAATTTTCTCCAATTGTAAAATAGAGTTAATGCTACAGCAAATATGTTTGTCTTTTGAGATAGGTTGGATGATTTGAAAGATTCTTAAAGTGGGAATGTTTTATCTGTCAATAATTAGTGAAGTGTTGTCAGTTGAATGAGGTCTAAAAGAATCATGCTATACTGGATCCCAGAATACCATATCTTGAATGGTCTACTTATTCATGATTCTGGTGATGAGCACTTCAGAGTTAGAAGTCAACTCCCATTTATTTGTCATTCTAATACTCTATGGGAAGTAAGTACTTTGCACGACCTCATTTATTTGGTGTTCAAGTCCATCATGCATGTATTGGTACTTGCTACAGAAGACAAATTTTTGAAAACTTCAAGGAATTACTAAAATGATGGTATAATCTCATCAACTGCACAAGACCCTCCATCTGTAAGTAAGTACTAATGTCTATTATATATTACATTGGTGATAGGCCATTTCTTAGTGCCTGTTTGGTTGCTGGGTTGGACTGGGTTGGGTTGGGCTGGGTTGGGATGGGTGAATAGTAATCTGTGAGGAGGAAGTACCCTTGTGAATAGTAACCAAGGTTGGGTCAACCCTGCCCAACCCTGCAACCAAACAGGCCCTTAGTGATTGCATGTGTGGATTACGTATCTTAAATATACTCTTATGCATGTTTGGACCATTTATGTAATAACTTCATCTAGATGCGACATGTAAGGGTTATGATGTAGCATCCATTTTGTAGCCACCCATATTTACCTATAGTCATTAATGTATAGCGATGGAAAATGTGGATAATATTCTTCAATAATCATCTAAGGTTGAGTTTCTATGTATATGACAAATTTTAGAATATACTTAGAATCTTTACAGTAGACTCATATAATGCACACAACTCACGTTGTCATTACCTTTTTATACAATGAAAGAATGTAGCTATTGCCAATTTCTAAACTAAAGCATGTAGCATTTAAGGTCAAAGTTCTGACCGCAACTCAAGTCAATTATTTACCCATTAGCATCTTGTGGGTCAAAATTTCATGGTGAATGGGTAGATGGAATTAGGTGCCGCCAGGGGAGGGGCATGCACCCTTGGGGTCCCGGGTAGAAGCCTAGATGATCGCGATCCCAACTGCTATTGTAGCTGCGATGGTAGGGGGACATGTTGCTTGGCACACCGAGGTGCTAATCTGACGGTGTTGGCCTCAGCACTTGCGTGCTTTAGCCCGGTGCTCGAGCGCGGGCCAAGTAGTCATGGTTGGTCGGCTAGCGTTTCGCTTGTCACTTAGAGTTAACACTCGTGTACGGGCCGATGTAGGCCACATTGGCCGGTATTCCGAGTGGGAGCGCTAAGAGGGGAGTTCCGGGAAATGTGGTTAATGAAGTTGGGACTGAGATGTGAATCTCCTGTGCATAAGGAGGATTGGGCTAGTCGAGAAGATTCGCGGGTTGGAATCTATTTTGTGAATCAGAAGTACAATAGTGAAGTGGAGCTAAGTGGACGTGTTGGGAACTTAGTTAGGATGCATTGTACCCCACCGCATGCTTACGGAGGCATCCCAACCCTAAGGTATTCTTTTTGCCTTAGAGTCATAGTGTGAGGTCTCATCCGGACCAAGACCACAGACTATCCACGAAGCTTGGTTACTTATATCCATATCTAATAACCATAATAAAAATGTGATTCTTTGTGAGATCTGGTTACCTAGTTTCTTTCTCTTTTACACACATTTAAATTATATCATGCTTGTTGTTGTATAGTTTTATCTAATTCGTATTGTTGTCTAGTTTCTTTCTCTTTGTATAGTTTTACACACATGTTCCCTTTTTAAGGGCTATATATAGGTATATTCATCTATATATTTTAATAATTTATTTTTATTGTGTATATTTAATTTTATTATTTTTGTTTATTATTTTGTAAATTTATAACTCAATTTTATATACTTAAATATATTTTTATTTTATTTTTATGAAGTGTTTTGTATAAATAAATAAATATAAGTATAGTCTGTATATGTATATTTATAGGTATTATACCTATGTGTTTTATTTACGTATTTTATTTTGTATTTCCTTTATGTTTTTATTCATGTTTTAATATACACATATATTACAGATAATATTTACAAAATTATAAAAATATAAAATTATAAAAATGATAAATAACAAATAAAATTAATATTTTAATCGATAGAAGTGTACAATAGGGGTCCAAAACTCAACTTTCAATCGTAACTTCGAAAAATACGAAACAACCTTCATTATATAGCTTATTAAAAATTATATACAATTAAAAGTGATTTTGATATGTTTCGAGTTTTTGTTTGAGAGATACAGATCTGGGAAGTTGGAGTTTTAGAATCTTATTCAGATCATAACTTTTTATCTTTACATTATTTTTATATGAAATCAATTTTGTATTTTTCTATATTTAATTATATACAACATTCATGTTCAAAGTTTCTTTATTTGAAGTATAAAAAGTGGAACTAAAATGGGTCCCAAAAATGAATAAAGAATGAATTAAATAAAAGGTATTTTTATTGTATTTTGACCCTTATCTCCCCCTACTTTATTCCTTGTCGACCTATTAATCTAGATGCCTAGGTCTCGGGGTTTCGGGTCATAAAATATTTACAATATTTTATTCTTTTTCTTTTCTTTTCTTTATTCTATAATTTTTGCTTTAAAAACTGTATTTTATACAATATTTACATACACATGCACGAATGCTAAAATAAATGAATTAAAGGTATTTACATACGTTTACTAGGGTTTTTGAGGCCAAAATGATAGAATAAAGATGGTGAAATGGAGTTTCATTATCCCCCTATACTTGCCTTTGATAGTACTTAGCAAACACTTATGCAATAAGTGTAGAAAAAGAAGAATAAAGAAAAGAAAAAGAAGAAAGATGGATTGAATTTAATTATCAAACTTGTCTTCACAAAATCAAAGTTTGGAGCCTAAGTCAGACCTTTGGAATTTTACTGCTGGCGGAACCTTAATAAGAATCCGAAAACTCTACTCAAGTCCCCTCAATAGCCAGGTCAGAATACTTTAACTCATACGCAAACCCTTACAACTATGAATTTGACTCGTACAGTGTAAGTGATAGTGGCTCTCCCCAACTATAATGACAAAGAGACTGACTTCTCCAATATGACAACCCAATGATTTCCCAATCCAACAACGCATTCCTCGAGGAACGGGGTATTCCCTTCTAAGTTCAAGTGACAACCATCTCAAGAGGAGGGGGTGAAGAGAAGAATGGATGGTAGCCAGTGTAGCTACCTATCCTAGGATGAAGACCAGTGTAGTCAAGTCATCCAACTGCAGACTCACATGATTTGACTTTGAAGATCAAGCTTGCTTATTGACTATACATATATGTACACTCCGACAGGCATTTTTATTTTTGTACAAGCATGTTCACTTTTTTGGAGTTTTTGCTTTTTGCTTTTTTTGAATACTATATACAGCAACATTTACAAAGGGAGTTTTTCCTCTTGAGCCAGTAGACTATCCTCTTTTGAAGCTTTATTGCAACCCACAATCTCCTGTCCTCAAAACTCATCATCTCCGGCTGGGTTGGGGTGCACTTCCCTCCCTAGAGGAGAACAAGTGTTTCCACTTGTGTGCGTCTCATACCGGCAAATCCATCCCCCTCACCACTCCAACTGAGTTGAGCTAAGTGAAAGGTGCAAGTGTCCAAGTTAGGTCATTATCAACAAGAGTTGAGCGTGTGTTCCGAAATACTCTACTTAGGCAGTCAAGAATCCATTGAACCAAGTCTAGTGATCCTCAAAGAATTAAGTCAACTAGACCTAAAGTACCTCAATTCCAGGTCCTATAAGGTTCCTATTAATTAGGTAGATTTAAGATCCAACCAAGCTCCAATCTTCATATTCTACTTAGACTTGTTCAACAATCAAACTCGATCCGAAAAATGCTAATGCTATGAAAATGCTATGCAGAAAATATTTTTGTGATGCAACTTTCAAAGATTTTGAACTTTATGGGTTTTTGAAAAGATGGTGCATACGCATTTTTGGATTTTTCAAAAAAAAATTCAAATGTTTTTGGATTTTAATTTTGCAAATGTTTTTAGGATTTTGAAAACAAAAGGTTTTGGCTAAAAACTAGGTACAAATATTTATATGGGGATGCATCTTATATTTATAAGAATTAGATTTTAAGAATTTACAAGCGTAAGTGGTCGATTTTATAAGTATATATAATAAAGAAGTTTAGGTGAGATGTATATATTCCTCAAACTTATTTGACAAAGGTTTTTCAAACAATTTTGAAAACTATAGTCCAAACTAATTTTTACAAACAATTTTTACGAACATGTACACACATCTGAAAATCATTTTGCAAAGGTTTTCCAAACAGTATATATATATTTTTCACAATATTTTTGCAGTCATTTTTCAAACCATTTACAAATCATTTTTCAAACATTTTCTTTCACACAAAGAAAATAATTTTTCAAACAAAATGTTTTACAAAGTTTGAAAACATGTAACAAAACATTTTCAAAATAGTTTTCAAAAGATTTTTCACAAAGATTTTCAAACTATTTTTCAAACATTTTGCAAAAAAATATTTTCACATGATTTACTATTCAGTAAATACAAAAAGAATTTGAGGAATAATCACATCTTTTTAAGGTTTTTAATGAGTTTTTAAGTATAATAGCCATATTTATTAGCAAAAATACGAAAGTACGAGTTATGGCTAAAGTATATATGAAGTATATACGACTCCCCTAAACTTAGCTTGAGCTATGTCCTCATAGATCAAAGAGAAAGGAGAAGACATAACTTGTACTGAGTATAAAAAAGTCTAAAGAATAAACGAATAAGAGATGAATGAATAAACGAATGAGAAGTCGACCGTCCCCCCTATACTTAGGATCAAATAATCCTAAGTATAGCAGATTGTACACAAGGCAGGGAGGGTCAAGGGTGGGAATTAACAGATCGTACTCAGATTGTCTCCTCCTATACTTAGGGTAAGATATCCCTAAGTATAGACAAGAAGAGGAGACAATGGAGAGGATCAAAGAATAGAAGAACTCGGGGTGCACACCCCCCGATACTTAGGACAAAGTACGTCCTAAGTATAGAAGACTGACAAAAAGGGGTGACACATTTCTGATAGATAAAGAATATAGAAAAGGAAAAGAAGAAAAGAGAATAAACAGATCACAGCTCAGTGTGTGCACCCCCCTATACTTAGGATGAGGTGTATCCTAAGTATAGAAAAATCATAAGATGACGATGGGGTGGCATACATAAAGAAAGAAAGAATGAATGATATAGATATATGGATCTATACAGTGGAAGCTGGAAGTGATAACCATGTATGAGATGCAGGTGATGTGAGTCAAAGAGCACATCTCATACCAGATGAATAGGGGCAACGCCAACGGTCGGCGGATCATGATCTAGATATAGTTTCAGGTGCTGACCGTTAACTCGAAAGGTAGAGGAAGATGACAACTCGGATATATCAATATTGTCATTGTCATGTACCTTTCTGACCACATAAGGACCTTTCCATTTACTCTGTAATTTCTCTGGAAATAATTTCAGCCTAGAATCAAACAACCATACATGCTGATCTGGCTCAAACTATTTATGGCTAATGTGAGAATCGTGCCATACCTTCACTTTTTCCTTGTACTATAGGCTACTCGAAAAGGTTGTATCTCTCAGTTCCTCCAAGGTTGCCAACTCTGCTTTCCTCTGTTCTCCTATACTCTCGGGATTCAACAATAACTCAGTAACTTCCCTTAGTGACTTATGCTTGATCTCCACTGGTAAGTGGCACGGCTTGCCATAGACGAGACGAAAGGGAGATGTCCCTAATGGTGTCTTGAAAGAAGTTCGATAGGCCCACAAGATCGAGTCCAAAAGCTGTGACCAATCCTTTTGGTATGGGCGGACTACCTTCTGTAAAATAGTCTTGATCTCCCTGTTCGATACTTCAGCAAGACCATTAGTCTGAGGGTGATATGGTGTGGCAACACGATGGTCAATGTTGAACTCATCCGCAAGCGCCCTTACCTTGTCGTTGATAAAGTGAGTCCCCCATCTGAAATCAGAACTCTAGGTACCGCGAACCAGGAAATGATATTTTTCCTCAAAAATTGGCACACGATCTTAGCATTTGTGCCTCAGGCGGGGATGGCCTCAACCCAACGACTCACATAATCTACAGCAAGCAGAATGTACTCAAATCCCTGACTCTTAGGAAATGGGCCCATGAAATCAATCCCCCATGCGTCAAAAGCCTCATAAAAGTGAATGGGTTGCATGGGCATCATGTCTCTCTGTCAGCAAGTACCCATCTTTTGACAGTCAGTACACCTCTTCACGAATTCATCATAATCCTTGAAGAGAGTAGGCCACCAAAGGCCGGATTGGAGCACCTTATGTGTTGTCCGTCTCCCAGAATGATGTCCTCCTGCCTCAAGCTTGTGGCAATAGGTGAGGACGCTATGATGTTCTTCTTGAGGAATACACCTCCTCCAGATATTATCCCCTCCTTCATGATAAAGTATGGGATCCTCCCAATGGTACGACTTGGCCTTCGCAAGGAAGGTCTCAAGTCACTGTCTGGGCCAACCTTGTGGAACCGTCTTGGCGACAAGATAGTTCACAATGTCAGCGTACCATGGAAGCGAGGCGATGGCAAGGATCGCCTCATCTGGAAATGTCTCAGTGATAGGTGCAACGGGCTCAGATTCCTCAAGGTTCTCTAATCGGGAGAGGTGATATGCTACCACATTCTTAACTCCAGGTTTATCCTTAATCTCAATAACAAACTCTTGGAGCAGAAGGGTCCATTTGGTAAGTCGAGCTTTGGCATCCTTCTTTGCCATGAGGTATCGGATGGCGGTATGGTCTGTATAGATAGTCACTCTTGATCCCAGAATATATGATCTATATTTGTCCAAAGAAAAGACTACAACTAGCATCTCCTTCTCAGTCACAGTGTAATTCCGCTGAGTGGCATCTAAAGTCCGGCTAGCGTAGTGAATGGCATATGACAATCTATCCCTCCTCTGTCCAAGCACAGCCCCTATGGCAAAATCAGAACATCCGTCATGATCTCGAATGGGAGAGAACAATTGGGTGGTTGAAGGACAGGAGCCTTAACAACTAGATTCTTGAGAGTCTTGAAGGACACAAGACACTTATCATCGACAAGAACTCGGTGTCTTTCGTCAGCAAATCAGTGAGCGGTCGGGCAATACGACTGAAATGCCCCAGAAAAGACCGTAGCTATCGCAGATTGGATGATGGATTGAGTTTTCTAATGATGTCCACCTTGGCCAGATCAACCTCCATGCCCCTGTTGGAGATGATATGTCCAAGGACCGTCCTTTGAGTCACCATGAAGTGATTCTTCTCCCAAGATAAGACAAGGTTGACCTCTATGCAGCGTTGAAGCACATGGTCTAGGCAGTCAAGACAAGCATCAAACCCATCGCCATAGACCAAGAAGTCATCCATGAAGACCTCTAAACAGTCACCCACCATGTCCGAGAAGATGGACAACATGCACCTTTGGAATGTCGTCGGGGCATTACATAGACCAAAGGGCATCCGTCTGAAAGCATATGTCCCAAATGGACAGGTGAATGTCATTTTGTCCTGGTCTTCAGGCGCAATGGCCACTTGGTTATAGCCGGAGTACCCGTCAAGAAAACAGTAGTGACTCTTCCCAACTAGCCTCTCGATAATCTGATCAATGAATGCCAGTGGGAAATGATCCTTCTTGGTGGCCTGATTCAATCGTCTGTAGTCTACATAGACCCTCCAAGAAGTGGGTACCCGGGTAGCTATCTTCTCTCCAGACTCGCTCACAACTGTAGTGATACCCGTCTTTTTGGGCACCACGTGTAATGGATTAACTCACTTGGAGTCGGAGATGGGGTAGATAAAATCGGAGCTCCACCATTTTGATATTTCTTTCATGATCGAAGATTTGGGTTCAGCCATCGCTGGAACTCACGTGAGGGCTTGGCATCCTCTTCAAGGTAGATATGGTAGGAGCACAGAGCCAGACTAATCTCCTGGAGATTAGCTATACTCCATCCTATCGCCTTGCGGTTTATTTCAAGAACTTCCACTAAACGAGATTCTTGCTCTCCAGTCAAATCTGCTGAGATAATGATTGGGTGCATATCTAGCTCACCTGTAATGAATCTATACTTCAGCGACTGCGGCAAGGGCTTCTGTTGTGGACAACTGGGAGCTGGCAAATCTGGCTTATGGTATGTCTGAGTGAAGGCTACCAAATCTGTATGTGAGAACTCTCATTGTGCATGAAAATCTGATAAAGGGAACCCTGCTGGAATATCTGTAAACTGTGTTGGCTCACTCTCCGTCCTATATGTTGGCTCAGAAGGAATCAGACATGGCAAATAATCATCAAAGTCATCCCAATCGATGTATGAATCCGAGGGATCTGAATCAGAAGAACAATAATGAAACTCTACTTCACCACTCATCTCGCAACTGTCGACATCTAATGTGTCCTCGGCTAGGACTGTGCTCTCCAAACTCTCAACTATTATAATATGTAAGTACGTTGAATATGTGGGCAAGGCGAGGGCTTGTGCTACTGGATTTGTCCAAATGGCTTCATCATCGGTCATCACAAAGTTGCACTCCTGGTGGACATCTCGCTCAGCCTCTGTCATCTGCTCGGTGTCACTGAACTGCTCGGAGCAGGCTGAATCTCGCGCTTTGGTCTCGTCGATCGTCTCTATTTGTATACTTTCGCCCTCTACGTGAAAGTACACCTTCTCACTATCATGGTCGGTCACTGATTTAGCCAAAAATCCGATGGTCTTAAGTTCCACACAAGGCGAGAACTCAATCGTTGAACCGACCACGCGAGATCCGGATTAAATCAACAATCAACCCACAATTAAATCAAACAATGAGAAGCAAATGTGGAGTCAAAAATTATTATAACTCTACAAAAATGTGTATAGTGTGCAAGTGTATAGAGGTCATACACAGGGAGCAAGCAAGATAGATCAAGTCAATGATGAACAAAAATGAATGTGATAATGTGTCTACCAATGCAAATTTTTGTGGGTTTTTAATTTTTTTCTTTTTAATTTTTATATTTTTATACTTTGATTTTTACATTACTGATTTTGTATTTTTTTTATATTTTTTATTTTTTATTTTCTCTTTCTATAAATAGAATATATACACAATATAAGAAAAGAGAAGGATAGGGTTTTATAAAAATAGGTAAAAATACTCAAAAATCAGGAAATAAATACTTTTGGGCTTTTTAAAATTTTCTAATGTTTTTGTGATTTTCTATATTTTTCTTAATTGTTTTGGTATTTTTAAAGTCAAAAATACTGAAAACAGTGAATAAATGTTGCTGGTCGAATTTAAAATGAGGATGAAAAATATCAAATAGTGTCCAAAAATCCTCAAATTAATTTTATAATAAAGGTAATAGAATAGGGAAAATATAGAAACTGAGATTGTATTTTTAGGATTTTTCTTGAATTTTTTAGATTTTTATGAGGTTTTTAGGGGTTTCTACTTTTTAGGAGTTTTACTTTGAATTTTTTAGTGATTTTTGGATTGACACTAAAATATGATAAGTCACGTAAAATATAATTTTTTGGAATTTTTCAAAAACTTTTACTAATTCTTATGGATTTTCTAATGCAAACAATATTGAAAATGCTTGTTTTTGAATTTTTATAAATATGAAAATGTAATAAAAATGCAAACTAAAAATATAGCGTGAAACTACGATGCAACAGGAGCCTAATAATTTTTGTAGATTTTTTTAGAGTTTTATCGATGCATGAAATAAATAAAGACAACAACAAGAAACTACACTACTAGCAAGGGCATATATGTAAATAAGCAAACATCCAGGGGCCACAGTACAATTTTTCCATAAAGTTTACAACTAATAAATTGATTTCTAGGACCAAAATCCAATATCACAAGCCGCAAGGGTACGCCTGCAAAATACCCAACCCCGCACGTGCTATACACGTGCCTGGGGAGGACCTAAATGCAATATAAAAAATCCCAAGGGCCGATACGTAAAATATCCAAAAATGTTACACGTTACAAAATACTTCCTGGACTCAGACGAAATAAACAAACCCCCAGGGGGTCCAATGCAAAATACCTAGTCCCCTCACGCGCACAGGCACGTGAGGTGATGTGGATAGGACCTAACTGCAATTACTTAAAGTTTGGGGACCTAGATGCAAATATTACAATAATATTTAAACTACATATGAAAGTTTATGGACTAAATAATAAATACAAAATGGCTCAGGGTGAAAGTGCGAAATAACCCTTCGTGCGGGATCCAACGACGGTGAAGATGCCACTTGACACGTGGCGCACGAAAAACGACCGATGACGGTTCGCAGCGGATGACTGCAATTAGATCTCCTTGGCTTGATCGAATGGCTGATCTTCGTGGAGATCCAACGACGGGAACTCGATCTGGAGGCGCGGCCTGATCCAACGGTGGAGAAGCAAGGAGGAAGAACAGGGAAGAACGCCGGCGAGGCGAACTTCCCCGAGCTAAATCCCGATCCTCCGGCGATTTGGAGCGCTCAAAAATGGGTTGCGAGCTCCTGATGGCTTCCTCTAGGTGCCGGGGGATCCAAAATGCTCCGGCGATGGCCAGAGTTTGCTGGAGACGATAGCAGAGCTGGGGAGCTTCTTGGGTCTCCGACGAGGGTCAAAATGACCCCCAGGCTCTCCTTACGATCCAAGTACCTGCAGAAAAGAGTGAGAGGGTCTAGGGCAAAGTGCCTGGACCCTACGGTGGTGGAGTGGTGGCGTAGAGCGGTTGTGCGATAGGGGTGGCCGGAGAGAGCTCCAGCGAGGGTATGATTTGGGCGGCTTAATGGATGAAACGCCAAACTAATGGGGCAAATCGATACCTAGGACTACACCGAACAATAAATTGCAAGAAAATAAGGGAAAAGGGATAGCCTCGAAGGTGGGGTTCACTTGAGGACGACCTCGACGGTGGGGCTCGCCGGCGGTGGTGGAACACGCCCGAATCCGCGTCGATACTCCGCCCTGGTTGGCTAGATCTGGAGCAGTCACCTCTAGCCAGCCGTAGCGCAAGGAATGTGGAGAAGAACGGGAAAAAATGGGGTTCAAATTTTGAAATGAAAATTGGGGGTTGAATATGTAGGGTTCACGGGGCGCTCCATAGTCGAGGGAGATCGACAAAATCGTCGATCCCCGACCTGAGGAAAGACAAGGGCATGAAAGGTGGATTATCGAGGAACAAAAGTCGTAAAGGGAGCATCATGAAAAAGTTCAGGGATTGACCTCAAAAAAATCGAGAAATTGGGGTCGAAACAAGGTCTGACAAGGGCAGAGGGGGAAGGACAGCCAGTTGACCGCAGTCAATGTGGACTATCTCATGGTAGGTCCACATGGACCAACCAGGAAAAATCCCTGGAAAATATTTTGTAAATTCAATTAAAAATAGAAAACGAATTAATTAATTTTTTTATTATTAAATACAAAATATTTATTATTTTATAAATTATTTTATTATGATTTTTATTTATTTTTATGAGGTGCAAAAATACAAATTTCCATTTATAGGCTATATAGGTATATATATAGCTATATATTTGAGTATTTTATTTTTATTTTGTACATTTAATTTTTTTTTATTTTTGTTTATTATTTTATTATATATAAAATATTCTTATATACTTATATATTTTTTTATTTTATTTTTCTGAGGTATTCTAAGCACTTAATAAAATACAAGTATTAATTATACAAGTATATGTATAGGTATTATACCTATGTAATATATACAAGTATTCTTTTTTTATATTTTATTTAGGTTTTTATTCCTATTTTAATGAACATATATATTATAAATAATATTTATAAAAATATAAAATTATGAAAATAATGAATAGATAATAAAATAAATATTTTAATCTATACAAGTATACAATAGGGCAAAACTCAACTTTTAAACCGTAGCTCCGCCAAATGCGAAACGACCTTCATTAAATAGCTTATTTTAAATCATATACAATTAAAGGTGAGTTTGATGCATTTGGAGTTTTTATTTGGGAGATACATGTCTGGGAAGTTAGGTATTTGGTCTTTTATTCAGATCATAACTTTTCATCTGTATACTATTTCTGAGTGAAATCAATTTTGTATTTTTCTATATTTAATTATCTATAATTTCATGTACAAGGTTTCTTTATTTTAGGTATAAAAAGTGAAACCAAAAATAGGTCCCAAAATGTATAAAGAATGAATAAAATGAATAGGCATTTTTATTGGATTCTGGCCCTTATCTGTCCCTACTTTATTCCTTGTCGACCTAGTCATCGAGATGCCTAGGTCTCGGGGTTTCGGGTCATAAAATATTTACAATATTTTATTCTTTTTCTTTTCTTTTATTTATTCTATAATTTTGGCTTTAAAACAGTATTTTATACACTATTTATATGCACATGCATGGATGCTAAGATGCTGGAATTAATGATATTTATACGCATTTGCCAGGGTTTTTGAGGCCAAAATGATAGAATAAAGATTCATCAGTCACCGCCATGGCAGTGGCCAAGAATGGGCGTCCAAGTATGATGGGGGAATCTATTACCGACTCAGGGATCTCCATGTCCAGTACAACAAAGTCCACGGGGAATTTCAAGCTTTGAATGCTAACGACCACGTAATTCAACAACCCCTTCGGCCTCTTAATGGATCTATCAGCAAACTGAAGGATTGTCCTGCTCCGATGGAGAGGGCCAAACTCGAATCGGTCGAGTAAGGATGTCGTAAGGAGGTTGATAGTAGAGTCGTTGTCTAATAAAGTATGATCGAACTGCTGCTCTTGAATCTCGCATCTGACATAGGGAGCTCCTACATCAGATCTCTTGTCTGGCAATCGATTCTGAATGGCAAAGCATGTGGCACAGGTGAGCACATGGATCTCTCCTCTATGGTTCCCCCTCTTCCTGTGTGTGGTAGTCTTCTCTCTCAAGTTCTTTCGGAAAAGGGGGATGTGCTCTAGTGCCTCCTGTAGAGTCAGTTGAATCTGAAATCTGTCAATCATCTGCTGGCTGAACTCTAATTGTTGTGTCTTTTTTGGATTTTCTTTTTTATTCCCCTTCGCCAAGCAGAGTGCTTAAGGGAAGGGGATGGTTGGGCCCTCCTCAGATGGAGGGCTAGGAAGAGGTTCTTGTGCCTGTGAAGGAATGGAATCCATACAAAGATCATCATGCAACACATATGGACTCTGAGAAGATGAAGAAACCTTTCCTTTATTCATATTTTTGGTCTTTTTCTTGTTACCACAATCCTGAAATACAAAAGGTGGAAACACAACAGAGGGAAATACAACTGAAGTCGAAGTGGTGGCATCAGTACCACCCACGGCATCTCAGCACCATGCTCTGGATCAACATCAGGCAAAATGGTGGCCTCAATACCACCGCCTAAATCTGGAGTCACGATGGCCTCAGTACCGTCGACTGGATCTCTATCCTTGGTAGCATCAGCACCACCGTCATCAACATCATCATTGGCGGCATCATCACTGTTATTCTCCTCGTCTGGCACTCCTGGTTTCTCGTGTAGTTGTCGCTCAGACGAGGCATCGCCAACTGGCATCCTACCGCTCCTAGTTGTCATGAAATCAGCATCAAACATAGAAGAAGACATGTAATGCAAAGAGTCACTAGGAGTGGTATCCTCTGTACCATCTCCTCATAGATGGACCATACCTGGTCTTCACCCTTGGAGAAATAAGACCCACCACAAGAAGCATTCACAAGCCCCTCCAGCTCGGGTGTCAGCCCACAAAAGAAACATTGAACAAGGTTGGGCTTTGATATATCGTGATATGGACACCGGTCAATGAGCTCTCTAAATCGATCCCAAGCCTCATTGAACTGTTCATTTGGGATCATAGTGAAGTTGTTGATCATAGCTCGTGTTGCGTTGGTCTGGCCGAGTGGATAGTACTTGTTCAAGTACTCGGTCCGGAGCTGCTCTCAAGATGTGACATACCTCCCTAGATGCTTCAGCCAATAGGATGCTCTGTCAACCAATGAGAATGGGAAGGCAATCATCTTTATTGTGTCCCCATCCACCAATTTGTCGTGGGCAGTGCTGCAAATCATCTCGAACTCCTACAGATGGAGGTGAGGCTCCTCGGTGTCCAGCCCATGAAACTTGGGCAATAACTGGATCGTCTGGGGGCGAAGCTCAAAGCTCCAAACAATGGGAGGAAGCTGGATCCATCTATGAGTGAGAGTTGCACCTGGGTTGTGCAGTTGTCTCATGGTCCTCGATGGTTGATCCGCATGTAGTTGGTCTCCTCTTGATCCACATCCTACTTCGGGTATCTCTCCACCGCCCTCAGATTTGTCTTCTCTGTCTGCTCGCATATGCGCCAGCTCTCTCATGATATCACCCATGAAGGCTCCCGGATCTATGATTTGTCTCTGCATCGTCTCAAAGGAAGCTAACAATGAATAGTTGATGGCAGTCTGATCATACACATAAGAAGGTTGTCCCTGCTCACCTTGGCGTCCCTCACTGCTGGCCATATCTTGGGTCTCTGCAAAGGCAAAGGTACCCATCTCAGGTGCCATCAAATGTCCATAAATCTATGTTGCACTATACTCTGACACTACAGGACTGGTAGAAGAAGAAGGGTGATCGAGGGGGAACAGGGTGGACATGAACTCAGGATCAGAGAGTGGGTCTAAACTCCCTAAAGCCGACCTAGATGAAAAGGGAGGAGTGCTCGATAGCGGCGCCACCAGACGTGGCCTAAGGGATCTCCTTCCCATCATCGTGATCTTGAGATAAAGGCGGATGAGATCTGGAATGCAGACAAGATTGGCAATCAAACCCCCAATTCACCTACGCAAGTCCTAGCTGATGACCGTGAAGGTTCGTTTGTTTATCTTGTCAATTTTATTCAGGTGATCAATCAATCCATCAGAGAGATTAAGCGAGTTGTTGGGAACCCAACTCTCCTAGCTGATTGTCTCGATCCCAAATGAGATCTTTCCCAACCAGTATGAATTGCGGACCATTTACCGGCTACCCGACCAATTCAATCTGTTAAGGACGTCGCGGTCCGCTTTATCGATTACCCGAGAGATCCTCACTGCAGAATGACTCGCCAAGACCAGTAGTCAACTAGAATTTCGGGCGTGGCTCTAGCCTAGTGTGCGGGTCACTCTCTCGTTGTAGATAAGTCAACCAATGAGGGGGTTACTCTCCCCAAGAAAAAAAATGATGAGGTGAATTTTAAGGTCAAGTTTGCATTAGCAGTCCCAATTTATTTGGTTATTACTTTTTTAGGTATTTTTTTGATAAAAACAATTCCTAACGAATTTTCTGATTTCCTTGGTTATTTTGAGTCCAATAAAACGGGGGAGGAAGTCGGAAAAGCCGATGTGCGATCAAACACAATGATGCATGCAAAGTTAGAAATGCGTACCTTGGTCCAGCACTTTACATGCATTGTGATCCGTGCATAAATTTAAAGACAGGAAATAAACTACATATATGATGCACGAGGAAACCATCCCTAAATGAGCAATTTCTATTAATTGTAAAGCACAAGTAGCTACGACTAGGAAGAGAGACCGGATTCCGGTCTTGGGAGCTGATCAGTGTCCTCCATAATGGATCTAGCAAGCACTGTATAAGACTCCTCCTGGTACGTGGTCTCTTATCCAAGTCAAATAGCTTTTTCAATCAATTATTAGCTAAGTCCAATTATGATCTATAGGTACAGGCAAGATGTTAGGTGTGGATCCTTAGCTAAATCTCTGTGAATCAAGCAGATAGTAAAATCGACAAAACTGCGAGAAAACCGTGAAAAACTAGCGAGGCCCCAAGGGAACAATCCCTCGGGCAATGGACCTCGTGAAGTGTAGAAGTGTCCAAGTCTAAATTATTACAAGTTTAGAGTCAGTCTCTACTTCAAATTACATAAGTATATGCAATAAATAAAAACTCAAGAATTGTCCTCAAAATTCCCTCCAAGTCCGCCTTGGTGCGGAGTCAAAGCCGCCTCACGTGGGTGCACAGGTGCTCTAAAGAGAAGCTCCTCCCTCGATCTGTGTATGTCGCACGAAATCCAAACAAGGAGAGTGGTTAGACAATTCAATAAAATATATCAATAAAGGAGAAAATGAATGATACAAAAATGTAGACAATCAATCACAATTAATCACAAATAAATCTGATCTATATATTGTTCCTCCCCAGCAACGGCACCATTGATGAACCCAATCTCACAGGGTCAAAATATGTCTCACACAAGGCGGAGACAAAGTCACTATGGCGACCGCTCACAAAACCCACGTTAATCAACAATTTACCCACAAATAATATCAAGCAATCAAAGTGTGGAGTTAACGTTTATTATAACTCTACATAAAAGATGTGTATAGAAGCAAGTATGCAGAGGTTGAATACAGGGAACAAGCAGGATAAATCGGATAAAATAAATGCTCAAGACTGAATGTGATCAAATGCCTACGGAAGTGTTATTTTTGTGGGTTTTTTAATTTTATTTTATTTTTTATTTTTGATTTTAAATTTTATATTTTTATTCCGAATTTACTGATTTTGTATTTTCTTTTTACACTTTGTGTTTTTATATTTTCCTTTTCTTTTAATAAAGATATAAGACTATATAGGATATATGTATATATAATAGGGACGAGAGAGAGATAAAAGTACGTATAAATATACAAAATACAGGGAATAAAGTATTTTGGGGTTTTTTTATATTTTTCTAATGTTTTTGTGATTTTTCTATATTTTTCCTAATTTGTTTGGTGTTTTAAAGTCAAAAATAAAGAAAACAGTGAATAAAATGGAAATTCGAAATTAAAATGAGGATGAAAAATGTCAAACAGAATCAAAATTTCCTCAAATTATTTAAAAAAAAGATAACAAAATAGGGAAGATTTAGAAACAGAAATTGTATTTTTAGGATTTTAATGGAATTTATAAGATTTTTATGAATATTTTTGGTGTTTTACTATTTTTAAGGGTTTTAATTTGTATTTTTTTATGATTTTTGGATTGAAGTTGAAACACACAAAAACAAACAAAATATGATTTTTTTTTTTAATTTTTCAAAGGGTTTTAATAATTTTTATGTATTTTCTAATGCATATGGCAAAGAAAATGCAAACTTTTGAATTTTTATAAATAATAAAATGCGACAAAAATGTAAACTAAAAATATGGCGTGATATCACAAGGCGACAGACACACAATGATATTTTTTGGAAATTCTTAGAGTTTTATAGATGCATGAAATAAATAAGAGAAACAAAAAGAAAATTCAGCCTGGTAGGGGTATTTCTGTAATTAGTCAAAAGTCCAAGAGGCCACTTGCAATTTTTCCACAAAGTAAACAACTAATTCACAAAATTTCAGGACCAATCACAAATATGCAAACCCCCAGGGGTATGTGTGGAAAAAATGCCAAAAACCATGTGAGTCGCACGTGGCTAGCGAGGACTTGTTTGTAATTAACAAAAACCTGAGGCTTAATTGCAAATTTGCCAAAAATATTACACTGATTTGAAAAGTTCCTAGACTAAATAGAAATACAACAAGTTATGAGGACCTCCGCGTAAAATTCCCATACCCCACATGCGCAAGTCGCGTGCGGTGACGTGGACAGGAGTCAAAGTGCAATTATAGAAATTCCAAGGGCATTTTTGCAATTTTTACAAAATTGTTGAACTACTGATGAAAGTTTATGTGTTATTAAATAAATACAAAAAGTGGTGCAGGTTAGTTAGCAAAATACCCACACCTAGATGATACGACGGGTGATGGACTTCCACTTGCCATGTGTCGCGATCTGGACGGTCGATACCGGTTCGCGTGGGGACGACTGGGATTAGACCTTCCTAGGGAGATCTGACTGTTGAAGCGCTACGCGATCCAACGACGGTTGTGCGGTCTGGATCCAAGGCCCGATCCAACGGCTGGGGACGCGGGAGGAAGAACAAGGAGGAGCTCCGGCCAGGCGAAGTTCTCCAAGCTCCTCTTCCGACCTCCGGCGGACTCGAAGCTCGCAAAAAGGTCGGGAAGCATCCTGCAGGTGTCCTCTGCTGACCGGGCGCTCCAAAAGGCTCTGGTGACGGCCAGAGCTCTCGCGAGGAGGCGGCGGAGCTGGGTGGCTCCAAGTACTCTGGAGAGAGGTCAAAACGAGCCCCCAGGTTCTCCTTGATGTCCTTGGACCTGCAAAAAGTGTTAGACCATCGAGGGAAAAATGCCTCGATGGTCGGCATAGCGATTGGACGCAGGGAATGGCGAAATGGGAGTCGGTCGAAGCCAACTCCGGCGAGAGAGTGATTTGATGAAGCGATGGACGAAACGCGAAGATGAATAGGGGGATCTACTCCTACGGTGATGATAAACAAAAAACACAAAAGAAAATGAAGATAAAGGAAACCCTCGAAGGTGAAATCACCTGAGGAAGAAAATCTCAACGACAAGCTTTGCCGGAGGTGGTGGAGTTGCCTCAACCCGTCCTCAATCCTCCTGAAGGTTGGTAAATGGAGTTGTCACCTCCCTCTCGCTCTGGAACACAACATGCAGAGAAGAAAGTGGGTCAAAGGGTTTCAAACTTTGAATTGAAAATCGGGGGTGTATAAGAATGGTTTGACGAGGAGGTTCAAAGAACGAGGCGTAGCGGGTGCGGCGGTGATCCTATGATCAAGGTAACGCCTGGGCGTATATGCCCAATAAAAGAGGATCAAAAGTCAAGAAGACTCTAAGCTGAGAAGGTGCAAGGTTGATCCTTGAAAAGATCGTGAAATTGGGTCAAAAACTATTGTCTGACAGTGCCAGACCTCAGTTAGAGAGTTGACCGAGGTCAACCAATGGAGGCTTCTAGTTGAAAATTCCTTGGCAAAAATATTTAAAAAATCATTTTAAAATATCGAATGATTTTATTATTTTTAGGTTATTAAATAAAAAATATTTATTATTTTCTAAATTATTTTATTATGATTTTTGTTTATTTTTTGAGATTAAAAATTACAAGCTCCCTATTTAAGGGTTATATATAGGTATATTCATCAATATATTTTAATAATTTATTTTTATTTGGTATATTTAATTTTATTATTTTAGTTTGTTATTTATAAATTTATAACTCAAATTTATATACTTAAAAATATTTTATTTTATTTTTATGAAGTGTTTTATACAATTAAATAAATAGAAGTATAGTCTTTATATTTATATTTATAGGTATTATACGTATGTGTTTTATTTGCGTATTTTATTTTGTATTTTATTAATGTTTTTATTCATGTTTTAATATACACATATATTACAGATAATATTTACAAAATTATAAAAATGATAAGTAATAAATAAAATGAATATTTTAATCGGTAGAAGTGTACAATAGGAGTCCAAAACTCAACTTTCAAACCGTAACTCTGAAAAATATGAAACCACCTTCATTAAATAGATTATTAAAAAATATATACTATTAAAGATGATTTTAATAAGTTTCGAGTTTTTATTTGAGAGATATAGGTCTGGGAAGTTGGGGTTTTGGAATCCTATTCAGATCATAACTTTTTATCTGTAAATTATTTTTGTATGAAATAAATTTTGTATTTTTATATATTTAATTATCTACAACTGTTATGTTCAAAGTTTCTTTATTTGAAGTATAAAAGGTAGAACTAAAAATGGGTCCCAAAATGAATGAAGAAAATTGCATGAATTAAAGGTATTTACATGCATTTACTAGAGTTTTGAGGCCAAAATGATAGAATAAAGATGATGAAATGGAGGTTCATCAACGATCTCTAAATATTCTTGTGATAATACTCTCCTTGACAGCGGTGCTTCAATTAATATAATACCATTCTCAGTGCTATAGTCTATTCACTTAGGGGCTCTCAAGAAAACCATGTTGATAGCACTATCCATATTAATCATATATATTATAAATATGATTTATAATATATAAGAGAGAGCTATTTGTGATTTATATTTGTTTATTAATTATTGATGTGAATTGGATTTACATTAGATAATTAATTGAAAACATCATTTACATTTTGTTTTGGGATGTGAATGTGATTAACATTTTTTCAATGGCATGATTGTAATATTTCACAAGATAATTATGAATTATTTTTGTGAAATAATTTACAAAAATTGTTGTTGTAAATATTAGAGATATCATGAGATAATGAGATCTCATGAGAAGATGAGATCTCATGAGATAATGAGATCTCATGAGATGATGGTAATCGTTCCCCCTTTTTAGGGGATGTGGTTAGTTTCCTCATTATCTCCAAGACTAGTCAATTGATCTTATTTGAAATTAACTTATATTGATTTATCGATATAAATTCATTTAAATTAATTTATTGTTGTTGTGTTTTCACAACAAGATCATGTCCATTGAAAGAAACAAAAAACAATCTCATCCATTGATTGTGTGATGTCCATGGATTGGAATCCATGGACTCCCAAAACCCTATATAAGAAGAGGCACCCCTTGCTCTTTGAGACACATGATTAATGAATGCTCTTTCTCTCTCTATTTCTCCCTACTCCAAGCCTCTCTCTCTCATAATGGTCGTCCACCATGGAGCCATTGAGAGAGTCTCCATCGGTGTATCATCGTCGTTATGCTGCCGGAGTATTTGCGTGTGGATCTTCGTCTCCTTCGGTACGCCTCGCTCATCAAGAAGACGTCGGATCTAGTGTAACGAGATCAGGAGATTCACCGCTTGGGTCATCAACATGGATTGCGAGAAGGACGCATCTCATCAACGTGCTCGCAAGCGTCTCCTCCGTTGGATCGGACTTGAGACAGGAAGTCTCTTGGTTAGAAACTCGATCGCAACCACGCTTCAAGAGGTAAACCTTATACCTATTAGTGGTTTAGATAAAACAATCCAAGAAGTGTTCTTGGATCATGTGGTTTCATCACATTATAAATTTTTAAATTCTGTTGCATCGAGCAACTAGTGCGACTAGTCGCTCCCGATCGCATTCAATGCGATCCTCACACTTCCGTGATGCACTTGAGGATTAACCCATATCCTTCATTAGGTATATAATAAAGTCCTTCATAAAACTTGTACAAACGTATAAATTCTTAAAAAACCAACTCTTTGTAAATAACAAGATGCACTCCTGTGTAAATCTCTATACTTATTTCTTTGCTAAAACCTTTTGAAAAATCCCTAAAAATTTGCAAAATAAAAAATCCTTAAAAAGTTCAAAATTTGAAAATTACATCCCAAAAATGTGTTCTGCATTGTGCATAGCATTTGCATTTTTCAGATTGAGTTTGGTAATTGATCTAGTCTAAATAAAATCCGAAGATTGGAGCTTTCGCACCTTAAATACACTTAATCACAGGAATCTTATAGGAATTGGAATTGAGATACTTTATATCTAGATGACTTAATTATTTGAGATCATGAGATTTAGTTTAATGTTGTCTTGATTGTCTAAGTAGAGTATTTCAGAGCACACACGTGACTCTTGACCTAGATTGCACACCTACACCTTACACTTTGCTCACCTCAGTTGAAATGATAGAGGGCTGGATTTGCCGCATGAAATACAAGCCAATGAAAATATCGAAAGTCACACATTTGTGGACATTGTACCCCAACCTGATCCAATGGTGACGAGGTATAAAGATAGGAGAGGAGGGTTGCAACAAAGCTTCAAAAGAGGGATAGTCTACTTGCTCAAGAAGAAAAAATCCTTATGTAAATGTGGTTGTATATAGTATTAAAAATACAAAATCAAAAACTCTAAAAAAGTGGACAGGACTAATTTAAAATAAAATGTCTGTCGGGGTGTATATATTTTTATAGTCAATAAGCAAGCTTGAGCTTCAAAGTCATATGTTTGTGAGCATGCAGCCGGATGACTTGGCTACACTAGTCAAGCATCATTGGATACATATCACACATACTGTCCAAATAGATTCATAGTCATAAGGGTTTGTGTATGAGTTGATTTATTCTAACATGGATATTGAAGTTACGAAAAAAATTTTGGGATTCTCAAAGGCAGTTGTGTTTCAAATCCATTTCCGAATAAGGTTCCGACCGCACCTAAAATCCAAAGGTCTGACTTAAGCACCAAACTTTGATTTTGTGAAGACAAGTTTGAAAATTAAAATCAATCCACTTTCTTTCTTTTTCTTTACTTTATTTTCATTTTCTTCATTTATTGCATAAGTGTTTACTAGGGACTAGTAAAGGCAAGTATAGGGGGTAGTGAATCTCCATTTAATCACCTTTATTCTATCATTTTGGCCTTAAAAACCTTTGTTAAATGCATGTAAATGACATTATTTTGTACAAATTAACATTAATTATTTATTCTATTTATTTTATATAAAATATAGTTTTAATACCAAAATCATAGAATAAAGAAAAGAAAACAAATAAATAAATAAAATTTCAAAGGTATTTTATGACCCAAAACCTCGAGACCTAGGCATCTTGATGATTGGGTTGACAATGGAATAAAGTAGGGGGAGATAAGGGTCAATAAATCAATAAAAATCCCATTCTTTTATTCATTAATAAGTCCTATTTAGGACCTATTTTATTCTTTATTATTTATATCTCAAATAAAGAAAGTTTGTGCATGAAAGATGTAGATAAAAATACAAATAAAAATATAAAACTAATTTCACAAAAAAATAATATACATTGTACATTTTATACTCTAAATAAGAATACAAAATCTAAACTTCCCAGACCCATATCTTCTCCATATGAGCTCAAAATATATCAGAATTACTTTAATTGTGTATAACTTTTAATAAGCTATTTAATGAAAGTGTTTCATCCAGTTTGGAGTTAAGATGTACAAGTTAGGTTTTGGAGCCCTATTTTATAGTTTAGCTTAATAAAATATTCATGTTATTTTTTTATTTTTTTATAATTTTTACTTTATAATTTTGTAAATTTTATTTATAAAATATTTACATATTTAGAATAGAACAAAACCATAAAGAAAAAAATAAAATAATCTATATAAATACATAGATGAATATACAATACTTATACTTATATAATATATACTCTCATTTATTTAAGTGTGCATAATATATCAGAAAAATAACATATAAATATATCTAGGTATATAAAAATAAGTTATAAATATATAAAATGTGAAAATAAAATAATAAATCAAAAATACAAAATAAAAATAAAATGGACAAAACATAAGTAATTATACATATAAATGAAACCCTAAAAAGTAACTTGTAATAAAACAACTTGTAAAAGTAAATAAAAATCATATTAAAATACTGCAGAAAAAATAAACACTTTTCACTTTATGACTTAAATTTAATTAATTTGTTTACTAATTATTATTGATTTTGTAATAATTCCTGGGAAAGGTTTTTCGTGGTTGATCCACGTTGACCAACTAGATCATGTCAGCCAACTCCTCTACCAATACTACTGTAGCACCTAACCTCGTTGCATCCCCGCTTTCTCGAATTTTTCAACCATGATACACACCCTAATAGTTCTTGACATCTTCATGAAAAGTCTCCTCGATACAACCCTCCATCCCGCAGACACTTCCTCTTCCTCGTACACTTTTTGTTCTACGTGAAATCCCTTCTCGAACATTGCCTCCTCACCAGCTTGTACATAAGACCACCTTCCTCCACTTGTGATCTTAGGTTACCTTGAGCGCTGACCGCCCCACCTCAAATTATGCCCTAGGTCTAGAGACTTGTGATAGGAGGCTCGGTCGGCCTTTCTTGCAGCGAGGAAGGCGATGCTGAGGGTTTTTCCTGCCATCTCCATCGCTCGCCGGCGTAAGGCCCTGATCTTGAGGCCCACAACCACTCAAGATAATTTCTTTAGCTTCTTAAATAGGTCTTAGTCTTAGATTTTGTTTTATGTTCTTTATTTCATGCTTTATCTATTATTTTAGCTTAGATTAGGAACTCAGCCTCGCAGGAGCTTTCTAGCTCTGGCCACTCTATCACTGTAAAACCTTGCCTCTGACCACCGCCTTTCCATTCCATTTCCTTCCCCTTCGATTCTCCAATGTGTTCCACCAACCATCCACCCAGATCGATCCCTGATCTGGCCAGTCAAGGTCCAACCCTCTATAACTATAGTACATCACCGCCACGACCCATCTTCGCCCAATAAAAGGTCGAGGAGATTCATTTTTGTCTCTTCGTGCTAACCGTGTAGGACCATAGCACCAAGAGCCCCATCTGGGGTGTATTCACATCAATAGACTAGGTTCCAAATCGCAACACTCCATCAAACCTCCGAACCTCCACAGGTCTGGACATCCTTGATCCATCCAGCTACTGTGGATTCCTTCGAGGAGCATGATGAGCCATTTTGTAGCATGTGGGACGACCTCAATCACACGTGAAGTCGGATCAAAGCTCGCTCAAGGATTGTTCTTCATCCATTCTTCCTGAACTACTCCATGTTGTTGAATGAAGAACACTCCCCAATTTTAATCGCAGATATTGTATATACCCCCTCCAACACCGTCAGATCAAGGGTTGGTTTCATCCAAGTCGTCCAAGCGTGAAGGGGTATCGTGTGTTGCGATCGCCCGTTGGATCGTGCCTATTAGGGAGTAATTTGCAAACTTAGCCCCTGATTTTTATTTATTTTATTTTAGCCATGTAATTATTTTAATTAGAATAAACTTTTTGGTAAAAATGTATTGGAACCCCCTATCTTTCATGTATTTCCATTTGGGTCCAATCACATCGCCTCACGTATGGTCCCATGCGAGGTTGCAATTTTACGGAGATATTCTTATGGGTATTTTTATTTCTATTTAGTCCAATAAATTTAAATATTAGTTATATGTTTTGGGTATTTTGCAGAAAATGCCTCGCATTTATTTTTAATTGCAAAAAAATAATAATTTTTATGCATGTTCTCTATTTATTAAAATTATCACCCATTTCCAAAAATTCTTAAAAAATAAGGATAGGTGCCTACTTGATTGTATATTTACTTATTTTTTGTATTTTCATTTTAGGCAATTTAATATTTTTAAAATCAAAAGAGCATGTTTTTACCCCTATTTGACTTAAAAATTCCAAATAAGTAAAAAAACCATTTTCAAAAATTCCCGAAAAATATTTTTGTGTATTTTAGTATTTTATAACTCCAGACAAAAAATCCCTAAAATAGAAAAAATACCATAAAATTGAAAAAATCCAAAATTCTTTATAAAAATCTAAAAAATCCTCAAACTTATTAAAATATTCATTTCTCTCTTGCAATTTTATTTTTATTATATATTATTTATTAAAAATATTTTTGGAAATTTTTGAATTTATTTTCTATTTTTTGAATTTCCAAAACGATCAGTCATTTATTTAATCCCTGATTTGGTATATTTTTGACTTTAAAAAACCTAAAAACTATAAAAAGTATCTAAAATCACAATAATAGTAAAAATTATAAAAATACAAGAACCTTTATTTTATGTATTTTTAGTAGTATTTATAAATATATTATCCCATATTACATTTGTAGCTTTATATAGTCCTATGTTATAATGCAAAGCAAATAAAAAATCAGAAAATATAAAAAGAATTTAATATATATATATAATTAAAAACAATTAAAAAATGTAAGAATTAAAAAATTCCTAAAATTTATAAATCAGAATCCAACACTAAAATACATAGACAAGAGGAACATAAATTTTGGATTTCATTTTCCCAGTCTATCTAGTTCACTCGTTGTGTTCGACACTATAAACATACTTACTCCTATACACACATTTGTAGAGTTATAATAAATTTAGCCTTCACATCTTATTTTTCATTGCTTGATTTATATTATGGGTTATTATTATCTGAATGACGGATTGGTGAGTGGTCACCCTAAACAACACTCCATCTTCGCTTTATTTTAGTGAGGATATTTTTAGACCCTCATAAAAACCTCTTCGACACAATGTCAGCCACATAGTTTACAGAAGTCGGTTCATATGGTTGTGTCGCATGAGCTAGGCAGGGATGAGAGCTCCTACTTGAGCACCACAAGGAGGTACCTGTACAAAGTGGATATCACAGAGAAACGATCACAGGACCTAGAGATATGTAACCGAACAGAGGACGCAACATCTGGATAAATTGGATAAAATCACCAAGCAGTTGGAGTTGCTGGTGAGCACCATTAGTTCTTTTCAGACGGTATATGCATCATCTTTGACTCCAGTTGAGACGAAGGATCCCTCATCACCTCAACCTCCTCAGCAGAGTCCATCTCAGCCAACAGTTCAGCATGTATACTACGTGCAAGCCCCAGATCCTACATCGCCCCAGTAGCCACACCATTATAGACAGGGACATACTGAACCAATTAGTTATATATTACCACACTCGACCCTCCTTGCATGTTGAATATAGTTTGTTAAACTTAAGACTAATTGATTATGAGTATATGGAGGATGGTCAACTTCTTAAGGTGCATTTGGTATGCGGGTTAGGGCAGGTTAAACTAGTAGGGGGTAACCCATTTTTGTGTTTTGGTGTTTGGTTAGAGGGTTAAACTAAGGGTGGGTTTGTAGTGGGTTTGTTGTGATATGATTGTATTGAAGTTTGGAAAAGTGAGTAGTTATTATGATGTCATTGTATTGAAGTTTGAAAAGTGAGTAGAAGTTGAGAGTTTATAATTTTTATATGATATAATGGTAAAAATATTTTATTTTTTGATGAATAGGATGAAAAGAATTAATTTATTTAATATACTAAAAAAGAGAAAATGTGGGACCCACATTAGAAAGAGAAAGGAGTGGGTTAAGGGCCCCCCTAGCCGAACAACACCTTACTGTTTATTCAGTCTTTGCACTATAGACTTTGTTATACTTAGTACGAGTTGTGTCTTCTTTTTCTCTTCGATCTATGAGGACATAGCTCAATCAAAAAATGGGTGCTTATATATATATATATATATATATATATATATATATATTAGCCATAACTCATTCATATTTTCAATTGTATGGCTAATTAATAAAAAATAATACATACACAAAATCTTTGTATATATTGATTAATAAACTGGTTAAAAATATTTAGCAAAATGATTGGAAAATGGTTGGAAAATCTCTTTCAAAAATCTTTTGAAAAATCGTTTGAAAACTGTTCTATAAAATAGTTCCAAACTTTTGTAAACATGCTTTGTTTGTGAAAATTCCTTTTCTTTTGAGAATACAATATTTTGAAAATCTATTTGCAAATGGTTTGGAAAATGGTTGTAAAAATAGTTTGGAAAATCTATACAAACTATTTAAAAAATATTTGCAAAATAATTTTCAAATTTTGTAAATATTTGTAAAAAATATTTGTCAAATTATTTTTCAAAATAAAGTCTACAAAATATTTGTGAAATCTTTACAGATTATTTTGAGAATAATATAAAGATTCAAGCAAATAAGATTCTTTACTAATTATGTACATAAACTTGCGAATAACTAACTTATATAAATTCTTAGATCCTAATTCTTTTAAATAACAAGATGCACTCACGTATAAATATATGTACATAATTATTTAAACTCTTTTATTTTTACTAAAAATATGTAAAATAAAATTTCTATAAAAATCTGCAAAATATTTTCAAAAGCTTACATAAAATTTTACAAAACTTTTTCAAAATTTCCATAAAAAATTTCATAACCAAAAAATTACATAACAAAAGTATTTCCTGCATTATACATAGCATTTGTATTTTTCAGATTGATAATGGCAATTGAGCAAGTCTAAATAAAATCCGAAGATTGGAGCTTGGTTGGACCTTAATCCACTTAATCACAAGAACCTTAAGGGAACTGGAATTGATGCACTTCAGGACTACTAGACTTAATTCTTTGAGACCACAAGACTTAGTTCAGCGTCATCTTGACTATCTAAGTAGAATGTTTCAGAACACACTTATGACTCTTGTCGATAGTGACCTAACTTGCAAGCATGCACCTTGCACTTTGCTCGGCTCAATTGAAGTGGTAGAGGGATGGATTTGCAGGCATAAGACACAAGCCAATGGAAACATCGGAAGACATATATCTGTGACCATTGTACCCCAACCCAATCCGGTGGACGTGAAGTCTAATGATAGAAGTTGTGGGTTGTAATAATGCTTCAAAAGAGGGATAGTCTACTGGATCAAGAGGAAAAAGTCTACATGTAAATGCTAGTGTATATAGTATTCAAAAAAACACAAATAAAAAAACTACAAAAAAATAGATGGACAAAATTCAAAGAAAAATTAGTTCCCATCGGAGCATGTATATAGTCAATAATCAAGCTTGAGCTTCAAAGTCAATATGTATGTGAGCCTGCATCCGGATAACTTTTCTACACTAGTCAAGCATCTTAGGGTAGGTATCTACACCGGTTACCGTCCATTCGCTTCTCCACCTCCTCTTCTTGAGCCGGTTGTGTTTGAACTTAGAAGGGAAGACCCCGCTTCTAGAGGAAAGATTGCTGGATTGGGGAATTAGGATCACCGTGTTGGAGAAGACTGACTTTTATCGCCTCAGATGAGAGGAGCGATATATACCACACACACTGTACAAGATCGACTCATAGTTATAAGGGACAGTGTATGATGTCGACTTGTTCTGACTTGGCTTTTGAGACTTGGGAAGAGTTTTGTGATTCTCAGAGGTTGTTAGGTTGCAAGTCCTATTCCTGAACAAGGTTCCGACCAAAATAAGAATCTAAAGGTTCGAATGAGCTCCAAACTTTGATATTGTGAAGACAAATCCAAAAGTTAAAATCAATCCAAGTTATTTATTTTTCTTTTCAATTATTTCTTTTTTGCACTTATAGGAATAAGTGTTTGTTAGGAACTAGCAAAGACAAATATATCGGGATGATGAATCTTCCTTTTGTCACCATTACTCTTTCATTGTGGCCTTAAATCACTAGCTAAGTGAATGTATATTTCATTAATTTATCAAAAATAAACACTTTATAATTTGTACAAAAATACTGTATAAAATATTATATTTATTGTATTTAATTCCAAAATAAAAGAATAACGGAAGAAAAGAGTAAGAAATTAAATGCCATAGGTGTTGTGTAACCCTATACCTCAAGGCCCAATCATCATGATGACTTGGTCGATAAGAAATAAAGTAGGGAGAGATGGGATAGAAGAACTGCACAAAGATATACAAGAAACCATACATAAAATCCTAATTTTAATTCATTTATAATTCATGTTTGGGATCTATTTTATTTTAGGGATTTTTACCCGGCAGACCTTATAATCTTTGTCAATAACCTCTACAACCTTTGAAACAACCTAATTCCTCTCTCGACCCCGTAAACTTGCTAACCCTTACCCTACAGACCCTACGGTTAACCTCCATCTATTTCTCTGTTAAATGTAACCAGATTTCGTTTAAAATAGGTGTATATTATCCTATTTCTTTACCAAATTTACAAAAAATGCCATGGTGCCCCAAGCATCCCCCTCTACTCGGTCTATCACCCCCTTGCCACATCTCCAACACCTCCCCGACCTCCATCAACGCGGCATCATCGTAGGCCCGTTCAAAGACCATCCGCGGCTCCATCATCCGGGAGCTCTTCTGGTACCCCTCCGAGTGCGTCCGACGCGTGCGTGGAACAACGACCTCCACCAGCCCATCCGCAGTTCCATCATCCAGGAGCTCTTTCGGTACCCCTCCGCTCTCTGTTTTCATCCTCCTTACTTGTCGTTGTTGATCGATCATCTTCTTCTTGGTTTCTCCAAAAGCGTGGCAAATGAGATACACAACTCCACCACCCGCAAAAACTAGGAGTGGCAGCAGAAGCTCCCCTTTGTCGTCATCAAGGCCGAGGAGATCATCTACTCAAAGTCTAATTCCGAGGTACCCACATCCTCTTTTGCTATTCTAAGCCCCTCTCCGAGGTACCCACTTCCTCTTTTGTTGTTTCAAGCCTATTCCGAGGTACCTACTTCCCATTTTTACCGTTTCCGGCCCTTCTCTGTGTTTACTGTGGATGTCTTGGTGTTCTCAGGCAGAGTACGTCGACCTCAAGACCCTCCTCGAGAGGGCTAAACATGACATTGAAGATGGCACCATCATCCGCAAGGAGGATGCGGACGAGTCCGACGACTTCCTTCAGCCCTGCATTGAAGGTGGTATACTGGTATTGATTACTTTTTTGGTAATTCCGATCCCTTCCCCTTTCCATCTTCTCGAATTCACGCAAACATTTGTGTGTTTGTGTCTCGTCAAGCAGCAACACTTAATTTGGGATGCATCGCACGTGGAGCATCACGCAGTGAGCGGCACAACAGCCCCAGGTGTTACTTGAGCTCCGTCCCGCAGGAGATCACGGGGAAGCCCCTTAATCCACAGGGAGGAGCTGCTGGAGCTGTTGAGGTGAATGTTAGACCACAACAACAGTTTCCATACCAGAATGCCAATCTACAATTAAAGTGCAAACAATTTTGAGCGATTCCAGAGGAGGACGTGGCGGAGGGGAGGGCGAGGAAGTGGACGTGGAGGTGGGAGAGGGTGCGGACGGGGGTGCGGTTCCGGAGGAGGACGCATCGGAGGGAGGGGTGGGCGAGGAGGTGGGCAAGAGGAGGTAGGGGGTGAGAGTGCCGGAGCTGAGGATGAGGGAGGGGGAGAGGACGGAGGAGGCGAGGGAGGAAAAGAAGAATAAAATCCAATCGTTGGATTTTACGTGGTTTGATTAACCCGTTTTTAACCCAAGGAAGCTAAGTCAAGATATGTCAATTTAACGGCAGGGTTCGTGGGGTAAGACGGAACAAGTTTCCAGGGTCGAGGGAGGAATTAAGTTGTTTCAAAGGTCGTAGAGGTAATTGATAAAGATTATAGGGTCTGCCGGGTAAAAATCCCTTTATTTTATTATTTTTACATTTCAAATAGTAAAACCTCAATATGAATATTTTAGATAAAAATACAAAGAAAAATACAAAATTGATTTCATAGAAAAATAATGCATAATGTGTCGAGGACATACAAAATAAAAAGCCAGAATAAAAACTTCACATACATGTATCTTCTCCATACTATGTAAAAATTGATCAAAATCACCTTTAATTGTATATAACTTTTAATAAGCTATTTAATGAAAGTGTTTCATTCAATTTGGTGTTAGGATGCAAAAGTTAGGTTTTGGGCACATATTGTGTAATATACATGTATATTATATTCAATATATTCATTCTTTATATTTTCAATTTCTTTTATTTTTATAAAATTGTAAATATTACTTTAAACACACATACATAATTAAAATAAATTAACCATTAAAATAAAACAAATAAAATCAATTTCTTTAATACATAGATGAAATATACATGTATATGCCTATAAAGAACATGCACATAATTAATTATATGTACATATAGACAATGAAAACTACAAAATCTGAATATGTAAATAAATATATCAAAAATATATAATTACGTGTATATATTAATTAAATATAAAAAATAAATTAAAAATCCAAGATACATGTATCATTACCTATACGTATACATGTAAATGATAACTCATAATAAATCACCTCTAAAAATAAAAAAATATGTATAAAATACTACATTAAATAAAAAATCATTTTTTATTTTATAACTCAAAAGTAATTAAATCATCTAATATTTATTATCGAATTTATCAGCATTTCCAATCTTTGAATTTTCTCAAACCTTGACCCGAGGTCAACTGTACATCCTCCTCCTTTGACCTTTGTCAGACCTCACGAGATCCCTTTCTTCTCCCAATTTTCACTCAACTTCACACGCCTCCTGCACCTCCAACCAATCACCTTTCCATTCCTCGTGCCTCAGCCACCCTCGCCAGCCATCTCCTGCCCACCAACCCTCGCTCCACTTCACGCAACCCCACCTGGAAATCAACCGATCACCGCTCCTTAAATCTGCACCCCTTTCACCATTTTAACGTTTAATCACTCTTAGAGCGAACTTAGCCCCTCATACTTAGCTCTGGAGCTTGTGGCTTGTGAAAGAGGCCTAGATCAACCGTCTGCGATGAAGATGGAAGTCCTAGTTGGTTAATCCAGTTCACCGCTAAAGCTCCGTTGCAGTTGCATCTCCATGGCCTCTGGCCAAGTTGAGGCCATTTTCTTTGTGTCATTATGTTAGTTTTAATTTGTGTTTTAAATTCCACGTTTTAATTTCGGTCATGCTTAGGGTTAGAGTAATCCATATATCTTTGTTGACCTAGAACTTGAGCTCCATGTCTGATTTGACGTGATCTGGCTAGTGATTCGCCACGCCTTCTCCCCCATTTCATTCCCAATCATGTTCTCCATCTGAATTGCATCTTCCCCCTTGGATCCTTCTCGGAATCCAAGATCTAGAGCTCTATCCACCACCTTCCATCAGAGCTTCACTGCCCATTCACTCCACGTAGCTTCCAACTACCATTCTGGGCCGAGACGCTTCGTCTTGAGCAGCCTAATCTTTTTGTGCATGTACCGTGAGCGGAGAAGGTGCCTAGATTGCTGATTAGACGAAGAACATCGGCTCCAAGGCTCCAAACCTTAAAGAACATCCAAAGTCCCCATCGATGGGAAAGATCTCCATTAAGGGCACCTGCATGTGCATGACAACCCTAGGAACATACTGAGCTGATTGGATCTGCAGATGACACATTGGAGGAGGAGTATTTGATGAATGAAGATCAGGGGGAGGTACCTTCTTCCCTATTCTTGGCAACCTTCTAGGCACCGTAGGATCAAGAATACCCGCCAAGTTCTATCATTGTTGTTGGATTAGAGCGAAATGAAGCATCATCCTAGCGGTCTCATTCGCTTAAGTGAAGCACCTGGATCGTCTTATTATGCGTAAGGGGGGTAAATAACAATAAAACTCCCTCTGCTTTTTGTATTTCGAGAGTAGTTCTATAAATATTTAATATCGTTCAAAACTTTTTGGCAGATTTTCAAGTCAACCTCTGAATCTTTTTGTAATTACAAGTTAGTTCCCTACCAACTCAACTCACATGGTCCCCAACGCGAGGTTGGTAATTTACACTTGTGACCTTACGGGTTTGTGAATTTATAAATAGTATATAAAAATCAAGTCATCAATTAAAGTTTCTAGTAATTTTGCATGCACCCTTACATTTACTTTTAATTGCAAAAATACCCCTACTAACTGCTTATATTTTCACTATAGCATTTCTTTTTATTTAAAATAGCTCTTGTGCTCATTGTTTTTGGAAAATTTATTTTATGTATCTTAAATCAGGTTTATTCAAAATATGTCTTGAATTTAGCATTTATTTTGTTTTCCCATTTATTAAATTTAGTTTAGTTGCTACTTATTCCTGGTATAACTTTAAAATTCCAAAAAAAATATAAAACCCTTTCTAAAAACTCAAAAAATAGCTATTATTTATTACCTAATTTTATAGTTAGAGATAAAAAACACAAAAAATATTAAAAGAACTCTAAAATTACCAAACACTTGTTAACCCTAAAAAATTGCAAAATATTCTTAAAAAATCCAAAAATATTGGTTTCAATCTTATATTTTTATATCTATTATTATCTATACATTAAAATTAATTTTGAGAATTTCTGACTTTATTTATTATTTTTAAATCTCAAAATAATCCGACATATTTTACAAGTCCCTGATTTGTATGTTTTGGACTTTAAAAATACCTAAAATAGCAAAATATTTAAAAAAATCACAAAATAGAAGAACTTTATGTTGTAAATTTTGACTATTTTTTCTATATTATCATTATAATACCTTATATTCTTATAATATACCAAAATATAGTTCTATATAATTGATATTTATATTAATTATTATAAATACCTTATAAAAATTTTTAGAAACCTTTAAACAATAAAATAGTCTATTCTTGTAGGTATTTTTTTATTTTTATATATTTATTATATATTCTATATTATACATAGCTTATATTATACACATTACATTATATACTTATACATATTGATATATATATATACCTATATTATTTATATATATATTAAAAAGTGGGAAATTAAAAATTAGAATATTATAAAAAATTATTACAAAATTGAAAATTAAAAAATATAAACAAAAGAATAAAATATAGATAAAAATTAAAATAAAAACCCACAAAACATTAATTAACTAATTAATTAATTCAATATTATATAAATACATATATTAATTATTCATTATTTATTTATAGTTAATATACCGCTACACTAATTTGTCTCCATGTGTTCGACACCAAAACTACTTTTCTAATATACATATTTATTTCTGGGTAATAATAAATGTTGATCCATATGCATTGCTTTGATTGCTTTATCTTTATATTGTGTGAGTTGATTATTGAATTTATCAAAGGTCTTCGAGAGTTGTCATCACAACGACTTAGTGGTCTCGACTTGTGTGGACCACAAGACAATCCCTCAGATTTCTCTAGTATTTCACTAACTTTGACTTATCGTTTTATGTACAGAATTAACATTTTTATACTTTGTTTATTTTTCATTTATTTTCTTTGGGTTGTGTTTCAATAAAGTGTGTGAAAATAAAAATCCAAAACAATCTAAAAATCAAAGAAAATATAAAATGTATATAGAGTATGTACATTAATCCATTTTATTTTATTCATTTATTTTCTCTATTATTATAAATCTCAAAAAATGATAATGTATAAATATTTTTATTCTATTTTATTTGATTTTATTATGAATTTTTCTTTAATTAAAATCACAAAAAATATAAAAATATGAAAATACAATATTTTATGTACTTAGAATACTAGCAAAAAAATACTAATGTGTAGAAATGATATTTTTTTATCTTGATCTCTTCACGAAAGTTGTAGATCTCATGAAGATGAACAACTTTCATGAGAAATGTCTTTTTTATTTGAGATCATTTCTTATTTTATTTTGATTTTTTAAATTTTAGATCTTGTGGAGGCGATATGTGGTCATTCCGAGAGCCCCATCACCCCCTCCTTTATCCCAACTACGCCCATGTCAAGCCATTGGATCTGAAATCCAGCGATTCTCTTAAATCTCTTTTTATTTTTATTTTTATATTCTTTTTTTCCTCCACTTGTCACACATATTAGTCGTTCAATAGAACGACGGACACTCCTACTATGGGAGAGGAGCCTCTACGGTGCAGCAGGGATCTGCTATAACCCGGGAGGGTGCCACAACCACTCGATTGAGATCGAGCAGTTTGCACGAAGTCAAGGATTTTATGGGACCTTACCATGCCAACCGCTCGATCTCAATCGAGCGGCTCGGGTACCCTCCCGGGTTACAGCAGATCCCTGCTGTACAGAGAGGATCCGCTCGGCTCTACTACTACCTCCACACTCGGCCAAAGTCAAACCCAACGACAACCAACTCCCCTCCGCCTCTCGCGTTGAGCATGCCCAAGCCCCAACGGACCCCTGAGTCCCTCGTGAAACATTATCCCTACCCCTCAAAACCCCATAACCACGACCACTTCAACATTATCCATTGTATCATGGGAGAAGATCTCAGCCTTCGAGCTTCTCATCTTGGTGACATCAAGATCTCTAGCACGTAGTAGGCGACGACGACCAACTCCCATCTAGGGATGTTCAATTTATTTGAATCAAACGGGTACCCGACCCGGCTTTTCTGACCCTAAATGGATGGGTACCCATGAGAATAATCTGGGCTGGGTACCCATACGATGTTGACCCATTAAAACATGTATACTCGGCTTGGGTACCCATAGGGAGAGCCGGGTACCCGGTTGGGTATCCTGTTGGAATGGACTTTATGCCCACCAATTCAGCCACCAGATTGATGCCATGCACGTTGTACATCCGAAAGTTACAAATTCACATATTAGTCCCATTTTTTCAAAGCAGAATTTGAAGAGCATGAATAGTACGAGAATTGCATGCAGAATTACATAGGAAGCCAAGACTACTTCATCAATTACCAATATTGAAAAAATATTGAATTACTTTTCAATCTCCTTGCACTAAAATAAAATGAGTCTATAGTTACATTTTTCTCAAATCTGTCGCTATATCATCCATTGTTAGGTACACATTGACGATATTATCTGTTACGAAATTAATTTTACTCTTAAAACTAATGAGAAATATAATATCTGTTACTTTATCATTAGCGGCCATTCATATAGCAATGCTTATCTGTTACTATGTTTCAAAATATTAACTAATCGTACTAAACGTTGAACTAAAAAATTAGCGGCAATTAGCTCAAATTTTGAAAATGGATAAGCGTTGCTATATGCACCGTTACTTATGATAAAACGATGGATATGGTATTCCTCATTTATTTCAAGAATAAAAAATAATTTCACAATGAGTAACGTCATGGATATGTAGTTAACAACGGATGACATAGTGACAGATTTAAAAAAAACATCATTTCAAGACCCATTTTATTGTAGTGTTGAGAGTTTGATCAATGGAAACTTCATTTATTTTTGTTACAATCATATACCCTTGTATTCATACAAAAATTTGGATATTATAGATTAAGTCATTCTAGATCCTCACAGTGTAGCCCATCGCCACCTTTATCCCTCCCTTAATTCCTGTTGTGGCTCGACCCACTCCATGTTCTGTCGCCTCCCACATCTTTCTACCTCGCTCGTACACCACCGCAAAGGCATGCATTTAAGAAATCCCGATCCAATGAGCCACTCTCCAACCTCAGCTTTGATGCTTTTAACTTGTGCCAGAGAAATGGTATTTTTTAACAATTTTAAGCTAATTGCAAAAAAATCATAATTTTTTTACAATTTTAGGATTTCATAGCTTTTGAAATAACTAGTGTTTGAAGAAAATGGAAATTGGGACCATATTTATTGGACGTGATTATTCCACGAGTACCTACGGGTACCCACGACCCACTTAAATAATATGGATATCCGTTAGATTCAGGCACATGTTTGAACGGGTCGGATCGACCCATGACCCGGTTATCACAGGTCGGGGTGGGTCATAATCAAACGGGTAGGGTACCTGCCCTGTGGACACCCCTACTCCCATCCTCAAGCGTGATCCAACGAAGGGGTTACCTTTGTTGTGCAGCTGCTCTGCCACTGCTGATCCTGGCCTGTAGCTGAGTTCTTGAGCAACGATGGGGGTGGTTGATCTACCACTCCCAAAGGTCATCCGTACACCTATAGATTATCTCCACGATCCACAAGCACTACCATCAGGTAATCCCTCTTCTGCATGTCGTTGTATCTTTCTTGATCTTGTTTTCTTCTTTTGATTTTTGAGTTTCTATTAGCTTCTCAGCTAACTTCTCCGATCTTCTTCTCTTCATATGAAACCAACCTAATTTGACGATCATAATTTTTCTTCTCCAGAACATACCACAATCGACGCACCTCAAGCTCTGCAAGAGCTTGAGATCCAGGTTCATATCAGAGGCGGATCCAGGATTACAGACTGAGGGGGACACACTCACAAACAATAATAATAATAATAACTAAGATTGTGGTATGAAAAATTAGTATAAACATTCATATGCGTAGGTACATACAATAGTTGTTTTACATATTAAACAAATTTTAAAAATACACATGTATTTAAAGTCGACCATGTCTAGATTTTATATCTTAAAAATTATTCATAATATTATCATCAGCAATAGAAATCGAATATCTCATTTTTAATGTATGCGAGTAAAGCATCATTAACCATTCATCTCGTATTCGATTTATCTCTCTTTCAATGTATCTAGCAAGGAGTAGGATGCAAACAGATACTGTTATATCCGTATCATATCTGCGTCACCATATCTGTTTTATGTAGACTTTGACATTCATATGCATATCTGTTTCAGAGTGAATACGGATATGTATATCATTATGATATTTTTAGGGACGTACAGCACACCTATGTATATATATGTAATGTCGTTGTGCAAGGGAGTTGGGGATACTACTGAGCGGGGAGCTGGCTTTGTGGGGAGGGAGGCACAATGACTCGGGTTAGACATCCAGAGGAAATGCGAGAGGGATGTGACGTTACTCGAGGGATGGAGGGTAGGAACGAATTACCACTGTGCAAGGGAATCGAGGAATGGGGATGTTGTCGGGCGGGCATCCATAGGGAATGCGACAAAGAAGGCGACGAGGGATGGAGGACATGTACTCCGCAATTCCAATTGGGGACCGTGGGCACAATGGTTGGATTTTGATTTTAACAATTAAAACATAATAGGAATATAATGATTTTTCAAACTTTAAGGGGGCACATGCCCCCGAGGAAATATACATGGATCCGCCCCTGGTTCATATCTCTGTCACATTACTCGGACCTTCGTCTCACCTCACTCTGTTCACTCAAATTCCCTAACCTGTCGGTCGAGCTTGAGAGTTCGAACCACCTATATCGTGCTTTGGTCCTAGGACGATCATCATCCTATGTGCTTCAAGGTCAAGCCGAGCATACGCTCGAGCTCTATTCCCGAAGTAAATTTGCCTGAGGGGTACATGTGGAATCTTATTCCACAGGACCCCCAGGCGAACATATATTTTGTTAAGTTCCCTAAGGAAGCCGTTACCTCAAGTCACGACTTCTACTCAAGGAAACCGTGACACAGCTTCCTCTGTTACCAGAACAGACAAGTCCCCACCCATTGTGGTGGAGACTTGTCTAAATAGAACATACAAAAAAATTGATTGTGGAGGTTTTGTTTCAGCTTAAAACGTAGCATAAACACATACATCAAACATAACACATATCCATTGATCGAAAGAAGAGATACATAAGACATAAGAATGTTTTCATTCCATATACTAATGAATATACATTGTGATAGAAATAAGGTCCACTAATTTACAAATACATTACACTCGTTTCCTTCTACGAAACACTCTGAGTTTTGGTGGCCTCTCGTCAAATTCCTGCGGTAGTGACTCACGCTGCAGTTGTCTTGAGGGCATGATCTGGCTAGCTTCACCAATCTGTGAGATCATAGATCCATCGTGTGCCCCATCATCGTCCATATGAAGCACTGGGAGCGGAGAACATCGTGAAGGGCCGGTGTCAGAAGGACCCCTCTCCTTCACCGGGGCAGCTGGTGTGGATGGGCTAGTAGGGATGGCATGGTCCTGGAAAGGAGTCTAAAAATCGTCAATAGTAGATGCTCTAACTTGTCGCCGCGGACCACCTCTAGCTCCTGATCTTTCGCGTCCTTGTCCATGTCCTCGTCCACGGCCCCTGCTGGTAGGAGTGGGGTCCTCGGAAACCCTTATTCATTTCCGGCAGCTTCCTCATCATCATCTGTCCCATCTCTGAATTGTCGCTCTATGGCTTCTAGTAGTCGCCGCTCAGAATCAACCGCCAAAAATGCCATACGTTCTGGATCATCCCTTGCTAGATGGATGTCTCCAAACCTCGACACCTGCAAAATGAGACAAGTTCAAGTCATATTCCTTCTATGTTGAGAATTAAATGTTAATGTAATTATTACTCACAACAAAGTACCATCATGCACCCGTGTCTACCAATAAACTGTCGGGTGATATGGTTGTACCAACTCATGTATTCATCTGTCACCCCATCTCCTCCTGGCACTATGGGTATCGTCTCTATAATGTAATCTCGCCTGCGCTCCCACATCCCCAAGAAGTTGGCGTGGAATTGGATCCAATCGACGTTGATCTTCCCTCGCAGATCTATCGAGTGGAGCTTTGGACATGTGTTGCACGGGCCTGGGATACCCTGAACTGCTCCAAACTGTCGTAACACACGATCCGGAGTGTACAACTCAACCAAACAGAAATGAATCAGCGGTACTCGTGCGACATGAAGATCCGGTGCTTCCAAGCAATACAGAGGAAGCATCTGTATCACATCTGCGGGTACGGCATCCAAACAACCTGCGAAAATAGGTAGAATTTTATTAGATATCTGGGGAAAATACATCTGAATTTCAAATGTTTAAACTCTTACCTGTGAAGCAGTTTGAAGGTCAAATGCATCTCGATATGGACGCACGACATGTGTTGGCTCTGTAGTGACATCAAACTGATCTCGCCAATGGCATCCTAATGGGCTCCCCCCCCACTCGGGCCTTCGGTGAACAGTGGGGGCTATGTGAGGAAAATGTTCCCATGCCCATACATGTAATAGGACCAAAGTCCCACATATCTCTATTGCTTATGCCTTGGATGCTATGCACAATTGTCTGTAAAAAAAGCGAGGCAAACAGATCCCCAAGAAAACTGTCCACAGGCCTCCTAGTCTTCGAGAAAAGGAAGATAAATCAGAGAAACCTCGTTCCCAGACTTTTCTGGAAAGACTACTCCGCCCAAGAGCTGTAGTATATATGCACGGGTGTGCTGCAGGATGGTGACCTCATCAGCAAACTCTGGAAGCATGGAGAAATGCTTAACAAGCCATGTCATGCGGATACGTGCATCATCAATATTTGGCTTCTCAGGCCTCACTCCAAGAAGTCTCTCGCATAGTCCTGGCCAACTAGGAGATGTTGTATACCCAATCACAGGATGCCCATCGATCTTCAATCCAAAAATATAAGCCACGTCCTGCAAAGTGATCGTCATCTCTCCATGCCGCATGTGGAAGGTATGAGTCTCCGTGCGCCATCTCTCAACCAGTGCAGTAGTTAAATGCCAATCAAGTGATATGAAGTCCAGATGCATCACTCCTGCAAAAACCGCAGCATAAACATGTTCCACGATCCGTTCATCAATGGGGGCATGTCGCAGTATTCCCTCTCGTCATCGACATCTCAACCATCCCGCAACCTATGGTAATTGGAGAAAAAAATAGGTCAGATAACAAAATAAAACGTTATGTTAAAAACTTACAGTATAACTTTTTTTGCACATACATCGCCCTGCCAAACAGCTCCAGATCTGTGGGAGCCCTATAGATGTAAAACAGATTGATCAATGGGACCCGGCTCCATCTGCAATAATTAAAAAATTGAGTGTTCAAAGAAATCACTAAATGATTAGAAATAATTTAAACAAGATACATGAATTACCAAAAAATTAGAAACAATTATCAAGAAGTAAACAACCTTGGTTACCACGATTTGGACATTTCCTCCTATTGTGGCCGCTCTCCCGACATAACCCACATTTGTTTAAACTTGAATGCCCGTGGCTACTATGTCGATGATTATGGCCAAGTTGACGACATGCCCCGCACTGTTGTTGGATTGTATCCTCATGCATGTCCATTTCATTATGAATACGCTTTGATTTAGGCTGGCCCTTCGACCGAGCTCTTGTTGGATCTGGAATTATTTTCTTCGTGGTGAATGTTGTCCATAACTCCCTATCACCATTTGGGTAGAATACACCTTCGTAGATGTCTTGCTAGCACTGCCATGTATACCACGGACCCATATACTTGTCAACATCAACATTTAGATGTGCTAACACAGCGCATGCATGGGAGCAAGGGATTCTGTGAACCTGCCATTTTTGCCATGTGCAAGACAAGTCACTAAGTAGGACTGAATGTTTCCGTCCGCCCTTTAAACCAAACTGTGTCATCCGTTGCCCTGTGATGGCTTCATATAAGTGTAGTGGAGCACCCCTGATTCGAGTGATTCGATGGTTGTTGCTCCTATCCATCCATTTTTTTAGCATGTCAGCGGCATATTTGGTGAACCGGTCACCACGAGCAAGATGAGACATTGCCTCACTATGATGGTCATAGAAATATTTAATGCAATTGTAGCACGTCTTCTGCACCAAAGCTGCTACGGGAAGTGATCTTGCATCTTTCAAAACAGCATTATAACTTTCAGAGAAGTTAGATGTCATGTACCCAAAACAATGTCCGCCATCAAATGCCAAGGTCCATTGATCACGAGGGCAATTGTGTGTGTCAAACCAATACCATGTGTTCTCGTCCATTTCCTTCAACTTGTTCATGTAAGTGGTCTACTTTCTTTGAGTGTAAGCCCTCCCAGCCCTCATCACCAGACTCTTCATCGTCTGATTCTTCAAGACATCATTGAAATTACTAGCAACATGACGTAGATATAAACGCCAATACACATAGGGCGGTTGAAATTGCACTTCTTGGCACCGCATGGCAGCTCGAATTCCTGGTGCACGATCAGATATAACACAAATTGGACCAATACGATCCCCAAAAATATGAAGCTGAACTCTCTCGAGAAACCAACACCAACTGTCTTCGTTCTCCTCGTTCACGAAGGCAAACACAAGAGTAAGGATGTGATTTGCTGCATCAACGCCACACGCAATTAACACCTTCTGCTTGTACTTGCCATACATATGAGTACCATCAATGCTAACAATAGGTCTGCAGTGTCTCTATGCACTGATACATGGACCAAATGCCCAGAAAGCCCACTTGAATACCTTCTCATATCCACCAACAGGTTCCCCACAGATATCGGTAACGGTTCCTGGAATTGATGTCTCCAACGCACGAAACAAGTACGGCAACTCATTGTAGGAAGCCATCCAATCACCGTATACTATCTCTATTCCCTTTCTCCTAGCATCCCATATCCTCCGATGACTCACCATGTACCCGAACTTGTCAGAAATAGATTGTTGTAGGTACGAAACCTTCACTGCTGGTGAAACCTTGATTTGATTCAGGAATTTTTGTGCCATGAAGTTGCAATCTAGTTGAGGGTGGTCTTGGTTTGCTATGCGGTGCAAGCAGGTATATGGTGCATCTAATTTTGAAATCACAAAGAAGCCATCAAGTGGGCGACGATGTCCACGCAGCCGCCAAAGGCAACCCCTGCTCTTCTCGCTACAATAAATAACCCATAAATGATGATCAGATTCGTGCACCTCAAAATTGTAATGATGTTTGATGTGAAACAATTTGATCGAATAAATCAAGTCTTCTTTGCACTTGAAGGTCATCCCATTTCTTAGCTCATCTGAACTTCCCATTCCAACGTGAATTCCCATCACGTCATCACCATTACGGATGTAACCATCACCGCCTCGTGTGTTATAAAAGGGAATGCCAGACTCAACATGCACCGTCTCGTTCTCATCGTTCAACATTTCTCCATCATCATTTTCCATTTCATCATCAGTGTTCTGTGGGGTATCCTCCATCATACGATCAATCTCGGGATCATGATCCTCCCCTATAGTGTACATGGGGTCATTCAGAGAGGGCCCCAAAGGTTGGGGAACAACATGTGCTCCTGGAGTCGTCGCAGCAGCCTAGCGTATACACATAAGATCTCTTGTGCATACAAGATCAGTAAATAGAACTGGTCTGTACGAGCTTCCTATCATCTCAATTTAGTTCAAAACATCATCAATGTCACCATCATACTCCACATCAACCAAAAAGGTCTCATTATTCTCTGTCATCCTGTGAAACACACGTAACTCTGAACCATTGGTTAGGTCAAGACGAAATGATTTTGCAATCATCTCAACCAATCCATTGAATGTCAAACCCATCCCAATTTTTATGGGTTTCACCCGACCACCTTCGTATCGGACTTCTTTGTCTACTTTACAAATCTTTCCACCAACATGACACAAGTACAACACTTCCATCGCTTCGAGTATATTGAAAAACATGAGTAATTAAACTATATGGCTTACACAAAACCGAAAAAAAATAAAACACACAATGCTAGGGTTCACTCACAGTGGGTGAGATGAAGCACCTCTATAAGAGGAATGAGAGGACGTGGCGGCACGGAGGGGGCGCGCACGCATAGAGAGCGTCGGGGGCGGGGTGTAACGGCGGGGGGAGCTCGCAAATGGAGGAGGAGGGCGGGGGCTTGCCGCGGCTGGAGAAGGGCGAAAGGAGCTCGCACGGGAGGGAGGGTTGTTCTTCTGTTCACGTGGGGGACGGGCGGGCGCGCTGTGAGTATATTGGACCCGAAGCCGTGACTTGAAGTCACGGCTTCCTTGAGTGGAAGTCGTGACTTCAAGTGACAGCTTCCTTGGGGCACTTAACAAAATATATGTTCGTCTGGGGGTCCCGTCGAATAAGATTCCACGGGTACCCCTCAGGCGAATTTTTCTCCTCTATTCCCTATTGCAGGTACCCATCGTCGTTCATCATCGAGGTTGTTTCTGTGGTCGAGTGTGTGTCATCCGGAGATTGAAGGAGCACCATCCTCGGTTGTATCAATGACATATAGACTACATGGCGAGATCCTCGAGGCATCATCATCAGGTCTCTCCCCTGTTTAGGGGTCGAACACGATCTCATCCATCTTTACAAAAGAGGAACCCATCTGCTACTTTCTGTGTTCGCTCGTTGAAGTTTGGCCATGTGTCTGCCAAGGAGCTCATCGATCTTCGCTCGAGCTGTCATCTTCTGTGTACCTTCACCTGCAGCAATGATACCGCTAACTCCGTCTGACTTCTGAGAAGATTCTTGAGGTGTGCATGGATCGTCTGCTGGGCTGATGTTTCTTTAGTAATGCTTGAGCAGCTTGCCCATAAAAAGTGCGGAATCGTGCTGCAAAGTTATCCGCTACAACAGACGACCCGGTCCCTCTTGAGGTCAGATTAAGCTTGACTCCATCAAACAGAGAACGCCCTACTTGCAGTCACGTAACCAAAACATCCCCCACACCGAAAATTGTGTTTCTTGCACTCTTATTTACGGTAATAAAATAAGAACATTTGTGCGTTTTGGTTTTATCTGAACTTTATTTATCTCTTTACATCTACACCCATGTATTGGAGTATGAATTTGGACAATCATTTTATTATAATTTCTAATTTTAAAAATTTGCATCTCGTAGTGCAATTAGTAATCTTCCTTGAGTATTTATCAAGAATTTTCAGAGCATTGTTTGATTCATTAAAATTGATGTGGAGAAAAGGATCATATTTTGCCCATTCTATTATCTTATATTCATAATAAATCAATATTAGCTTAAAAAATCATATAAAATCACATTTTGTAGATTGAGTTGTTTTATGTTCTGTCTCCAAATTTCATGTCATTTGCAAGCATAATTTTTTTAAATAAATTATTTAGTGATCTTAGTAATTAATTTTTAGTTGATTCAAAACTTAGTGTTTTTAAGACATTAAATGTGTTCTCGATCCCTTCCATTTTGGGTTATTTAGGATATTTTTAATTCTAAAAATTATTAAGGTTTGGTATTTACTCAAATTAATTTATCCAAGATTACTCTATTTTATATTTAAATATTCACAAAAAGTTATTTCACCTTAGGAAAATCTAAAAAAATACATAGGTTAATTTTGCATATATATACACTCTGATCAAGTTTCGTACTTTTTGAAATCATTTTGATTGAAAAAATAGTGAATAGCCCTAAAACTTGGTTTGATTTTCATTGAAATATTTATTTGCTTTAAAAAATCTAAAAAAATATTCTCTAAAATATAACATTAAATTCATTATTTTTAATCTCGAACACGTCATTGTTTCCTTGTGTTCAGCCTTGGGATTTATCCAAGTAAAATAAAAATCTGACCACCATCACATTAATTAATATTGATTTTAAGTGGTTTTTGATCGATCGCTAATTGCCCGTGCTATGACATCGATAAATTAACTAAGGATAATTTGGGATTCATAAACCATTCTTGTACATGGAGTCTACTTCAAACTTCATTGTTATCATCCATCTTTCAGCATCTTGATCTATGAGTGCTTCATCATATGAAGTCGGATCATCATTAGATTCTTCTGATACATGGAATACATACCTCTTGGGTGGTCTCACCACCCTTAAACTCTTTTTAAGAGGTGTAGGCATCCATCCTCTATTATCCTTCAGTTTCTAATATTTGAACTCCATTAGGTTCATTAGACACAATGATTTCCTTTACTTCATTAATATATTTACTTTTAAAGAAGTTGTTATCTAGGAATTTTACGTATCTATCGATAAATTCCTTTCAAGTATCGGGATCATAAAGTAAATTTTAAATATTTTTCTTTACATACGCAATGAAGTAGCAATCTCTAGTGTGAGATTCTAACTGGCTTGCGTCTTCAACATTGACTAAACAATCCCAAATTCTTAAGTGTATAACACTTTGGCTTGGTTCCAAACAAAGCTCATGAGAGGGTTTAGGTATAAGGTTGCTTGAAATCTTGTTTAGGACATACACATCAATCTCTATCATGTGTCCCTAGAAAGTAAGAGGTTCTTTTGTTCTACTCATCATTGAGCTTACCATGTCCAACTTGATTCAGTTATGTTTCTTTGTAACTCCCTTGAGTCGAGGCGTACATGGAAGAGTGATGTTGGAAATAGTTCCTATATATTTAATATTTTCTTTGAATTCATCTCAAAGATATTCACCACGTCAATCATATCGAATTTATTTGAACTTCCTCTCTATTTAGTTCTTAATCAAAGTCATTTCAAAAGTTTCAAACATGTGATGTAATAGGAAGATAAAATCATACCGCAATTAATTATCAATAAAATTCAAATAATATTGATGTCCATTACTTGTTTCGATGCTAGATGGACCACACACATTAATATGTACGAGGTCTAGAATACCTTCACATTTCACATCCTTCTTGGAAAAGGATGCCCTAAACATTTAACCTAAAATACAATGCTCGCAAGAAAATAAATTTTGAACTTTCAGAAAATCCAAAGGTCCATTTTTCATCAATTTATTAATCCTATAAACATATACATGTCCAAGTATTTGATGTTATAATTAAATGATATCCAACCTCTCTTTATTTTTAGGGGTTTATACTAGTATTATAAATATATGAAATAATTATTCATGTCCAAATCATAAATTCCATTAATATTAGAGAAACTATCTAATATAATTACCATAATGACTCATGATAAGTTTCTTATTTGCTAAAAAAGAATATCACTACAAGAAAATACAATTTTTGCGACTACAGTTGCAACTATGTGTTGTGGCATTGTAGTCGCAAGAGATTTAGCCACTGTTTTGCGACTACAACACCATTATTACAGAGTCGATAAAGGTTTGCGACCATGTTGGATAACACCGTAGTCGCAATGTGATGGTAAAATTTGGCGAAAATTTTAGTGGGCCCTCACCAATCGAAGCCCTAAATCCGTGCCCTTCTCTCTGCCCCTCGTCCCCAGCCCCCTGGAACCGCATTCTCTCAATTGTACCCTACCCAACCGCCCTTCTCCAACCACTGCCTGTGCATCTCCTCCACATTGTCAATGGCCTCCTTCCCCTCTCTACCACATCCTCCTCGTCTCCAAGCTGCCATTGCCATCTCTCTACCCCCTTCCTCAATGGGATTGCCATCCGTCCCCCCCTCCCCGTACTTGGACTCCAACACAATGTGCCCTCCCTCCTCATGACTTGCCTCCCACCTTGTACTCCGAGTGAGTTGAATCCTACTTGTGTTCACTCGGAATCCCTAGATCTCACCTAGGTTCATCTCAGAATCCCATCTTCCCACTTGAGTTCATCTCGAAAAATCCCATCTCCCTTTCTATTGTAGGTACAAGGTGATCTATTCGACCATGTACGCAAAAGTTCTTCAACTACATCCAGGTGAGGCCCCCTCGACAATAATTGAGCCCTAACTCAAGTTAGGTCGATCAAAAGATTTGATCTTTATGTTTGATTTGGTTATTGATCACTAAGGGAACACATAATTTGCTGAAATTGTTGCAGTGTTCTTTGTGAACATGTTAGTTAGAGGGTTGAAGCGCCATTCGATTGTTGCCGGTGTTCTCGGAGGAATCTATGCGATCTTGAGGTTTTACTACCACTCCATGGGTGATCCTAAGAACAGATATGAAGGGCTTGCATATGCTTATCTCTTCTCTTTTCTCTCTTGTTATTTAGTTTGATTTAATTTTTTTATTTTTGCGCATGTTTGGGTTGGATTAAGTTTGATTTGTTTGTGATGTTTATTGAATGATGTTTGTGTGATGTGGATGTCATCGCTAGAAGTATGCCTCACACCATGCCATTGTCTCCCTTATGATTCCCACATTGTGGATCAATGACGAGGCAAGTTAATTAAATCAATGAAGAGCCAAGTTATTTCAATAACAAGGTATATGTATGTTACCTGTTGATTTATAAGTTTTAATATTTTCAATCGCAGTATTTCGTATCTGATAAGTTACCTAGATATTATAAGTGCATATAGAAATGAGATTTCAGTGTTTAATGGATTCTAAGAACTGTTTATCTTAAAACATCTGCGTTTGATGTTTATCAATCCATGTATCTATCGAGAAATCCCATCCACGGCTGTTGGAATGTAATCATGAGTTAAATCAGATATGTCAAACTTATGTTGTCCACTAAATCCGATTGCAGTGAACATGATTCAAATTTACATAGGGGTATTTGTTATCAAGTAGTCATTATTCACTAAGTATCATGCATTTATTTTATTTCAACAAGAATTATACATGATCTCTATGGTTTAACTTAGTAGATTAGTGGCCACACATTTTGAAGAGAGATCTAATATGTTAACTTAAATGAGCGGTAACATGTTTTGAACAATACGCATACAATATACTCGACAGACCATTCATTTTTGCACCAAAAACAAAGATGGTGCTGCTGCAAATGAGATTAGATTCAAAATCTGAATGTCAATTATTGACCATATCATTCTTGCCATTTCAAAAGTTAAAATGGTTTGATTATGTCCCGATTTCATTAGTGGCATAATTTGTTTGACTTGTGATTTGGATCTGAATAACATTAAAAATCTCTTGTGAAAAAGAGAGGAGTGTGCTCTATATTAGAAATGATGCAGGCTGGAAATGTAGACCACAAACATCAAGCTCATGATTACTATGTTGTCGACATTCCAGCTACAATCATCTAGTGGTGCCCTACCTAGTGTATAATCTTGGGTCTGCCACTGATGTGTATGTCGTTTTTGCATGACATATCATTCAATGGGATTTAGCCAGTTTATCTGATTAAATGGTCATGCAAAAGATGAGAAGCAATGGGTCCATGGCATGCCATGGCACTTCGGAGGACATGGATAAATACATATTATATGAGAATAATACATAGCAATTACATAAAAAATCATCATTTTACAAACTAATTAATTTTTCGCAACTTTACAGTATTGCAGAACCGAGAAAATCATCATTTATATGCCTTCACTCGCATACTCATCCAAGATGAGTAGCACTGACATTGACCCTAGACACAAGTTATTAAGCTATCAAATGACAATATCTGATGCTATGTCGAAATCAAAACATGGTAGACATTGGTATTAGATCTATTTTTATCCATTAACCAAATTATATTACTTTCTTGATGTTTATTCATTTTCTTATATAGATCTATTTAGTATATGAACACAAATAAGTTTGATACCTTATATGGAAATACTCTAAATTCCTCATTTGTATCATCTTTCTTCTTGAATTAGTGACAAATTTACATCTTGATACACTTCTAAAATTTGAAGCAAACACAGATGCATACACATTATATAAGCTCAAGAGAATCAAGCTTGGTGAAAATGTTGAGTAGAGATTTAACATATGTTTCATTTAAGGGAAGATATAAGTCTCATATTTTTAACCCTACATTCAAATATGATGGGAACATGTGTTATATATTAGATAAATGGTATACATCTCGTGTTATTTATCTCATCATGTGCATTTTCTTTTGACCAAATACGATGCTTAAGATTGTGCGACATTTTAATCGAAACTACTAAACCACTCATAATTTACAATTTAACTTATGAATTTGAAAACTAACATCCACACACTAGTTTATTTGCATTAGTTGAATAGATTGAATAAGAGTGCTTATATACATTTCACAAGTAAATGCAGAACTTAGCTCGACAAGTACACTAGAAATTCATTAACATCCACACACTAGCTTACTTAATCAAAAGCTATTGATTGATAATCTTTTTTTTGAAAAAGATTGATCAATAATCGTTAACTTCTCTTATCTTTGATATCTTGATTTGAAAGATAAGATATAATTAGTAGTAATGATATGTTCCTATTATTTATGAGGAAATTGTGGGCTTTAAAAAATTTATGGTCTTTGTGTTGTGATGTTAAAGCTCTTAACTTATTTTATTTTATGTAACATATGTTTACTTCGATAAGTATCATGATATCATAGAAATATATACAAAATACTATTAATTATTGGCGTTTCTGTACATCCACACCCTTAGAGGCTCAAAAGGTATACATAAATCCAAGAAATTTGTGAGTGGATAGGGAAAGAATGTAAGAGGTGTGACTGATTTTTTTATTTTTTAGTATTTTTTCCTATTTTTGTTTATTCTTATCTCCTCAAATAAAAACAAACTCATTTTTTAGATTGTCAACCTTTATGTTGTTGTCCTTATATAGATAATGAACGTTAGTATACAACTTATGATGCTAATGCTTTTTTAGAATAAATGTGACAATTTGCATCACCAGCAATTTCAAAATGACATTAAACAGATACCATTACATGATTTTTCAGGAATATGATCTTGAAATGTGGGACAACCAAAGAAAAATAAGAAATTTGACAAGGAAAAGGGGGGAAAGGACAATGCTTTCACTAAATGGTGGAGAAGAAAATTTTAATGTAAACATTATATTGTTAAGAACTTTAGAACATCGATATAAAGTTAGCTTTCGATTGTCTTGAACTTTTAGATTTTAAAAATATTTGTACTTTCATAATCTTGGTTTATATATTGAAATCATGTTAAACTTTGGCTCTATATGAAGATTCGGGAATGAAGTTGCATTTTCATTTCTCCAATTTAGATTGCGTTATACAATTTTCATACAGGTTGAAAGATCTTAAGAGATGTTTCTTTAATAATTCGGATACTCCCAATAGATAGTGATAGTCTATAAGTTTTGATGGCAATTGCTACAACAAATCCATCGAATCTCATCTCGATGACTATCTTCCTTCATCAAGCATTATGGTTTTCTGAAATAGATGTAATAGACTGAAAACATGAATAGGAGCTCTCGCAACAAAAATCCAAGTACTTTCTTGTCCTATGAGCAAGTTAGTTTTAATAATGAATTTGGATGTATTACATGTTGGTGCTTTACCCTTGCCCTTACCAAGGTTTGTAAGTGTTATTGGACAATTATGCTTCCAGATCCCCGATTTGTTGCAATGTTCACAGACATCCATCTTTCTCAAATGTTAGATGTATTGAAGAATTAAAAAGGTTGGACAACAAATTGACATTTCTTCTTCTTATTCTTCTTCTAGATTGGAGCCTTCCGAGATAATTGCTTTCCACCGCATGTTCTCTTTGACATATGTCACCACTGCGCTGCCAGATGGGTCCTCTTTCTCCATCACACCCTCAGTGGAATTCATCGTTGAAAGAAACTTAACATTAGTATGTTTCAACTTTGTATATGGCATGACAAAATGAAGTTGTTGAAAAGGGTTGGGCAGAGACAAGAATATGAAGTCAGTTTGCATGTCTAGATCCATCTCAGCCTCAAGGGTCCATAGTTCACTGGATGTACCCAAATAATCTGAGCACATATTCTCTGGCCGTTCTTCCTTCCTGCATCTTCCAATGAAGAATATCTTTCATCAAGTTTTATCGATGAGTATGGTTCACAACATCAAACATCTACTTCAGATCGGTTAAGATGTCATGAGCATATGCAATATATGTATGTTTCTTCTAAAGAGCATTTGATAATGATCACATGATGTAGCAAAGAATGAGTGAATAATCCTTTTCCCAATTTTTATTGAAATCGGACATATATGGTATGAGAGTCTTCGTACTTTATAATAGAGCACATATCCTATGCGTTCTGTTGCATGTGCATTTCCAAATTATAGTTCCAATCTGAGTAATCTGACCTTATCAACTAATTGGTTTCGAGTAGTCTTTTGAGTAGATTAACTGACTCCATTTGAAATTAAAATAGTTTTCACTTTTATTGTACTTTGATTACGGTGATTTTTTAATCAAAAGTATCTTAGATTTTTGTATATGGAAAATTCATCCCCTTTCACACCTTCAAAACATAAGGCATGCTAACCAAATTCTTCAAGTGAGACTTGAGAACTCCTTTCCACATTTAAAACACCCTATTAATATGAGAAAATAAGGGAATGAAATAAGTGAGCTCTTTTCACTTTGAAAATAAACTTGCATTCAGAAAGTTTGGTCTTAAATACCATGTCCACCGCTCCAAAGGCGGGGGTTGGCTTTTTATTAGTTAAACCAATCATCAATGAAAACTATTTTATGCTATGCTCAATACAACATTACTCAATAAAATGATGAACAATATTGATGTTACTACACATATAACTCACCTCTTTCAAGAACTGAAGTAATCTAATTTGTGTGCACTTGTATTCCAATTGTAGAAGCATCTCTAAAATACAATCAATGGTGATGATACACTACCCAGTGAGGGGAGACCATGGACGTCATCTAGTAACTTCATCCACTACTTGTTAAAATTGGCGATTTATCAATTTAAATCCATTATCATAATTAATCAATTTAAGGGTATCAAATTATTATTGTGATTAATACATTATTTGATTGATCATTAAGCTAGTCATATTAAAGTGAGACTAATACAAATGGCTTGTATAAATATGTATATTGACATATTAGGTGGTTTGCGTCTTGTAGATATACATCTTGCACATTCGACCTTTATCGCATGACACACTCATAATTCTTATGACAATGCAACTCCCTCACATAAATCTCCACAATACAATATTATCTACCGTAATGATAAATAAATCACACTCATTTACATTATTCAGATTGGCACACAATTGAATCTGAACAAGGGGGGTAAAAATGTTATTTTAATTCATAGAGAAGGCTAAGCATACTATTCCATTAACAACTCTTTAACTCTAAATTGATTTATTTGAGTATTATTAACAACTTATCGAGATGTAGACAATAATATCAGAAAATATGAATTAAAAAGACATCTGATTTATCTCATAAAACTAAATATGAAACTAGACAATATTGTGGATTCCAAATTCACGAGCTTTAACCATTGCATTTTGAATTAGAAGGCATCACGTACTTAAAATTTATAGTGATCGCAGATATTTCATAAATATTAGGTCAAAATCCATTTCTGAACATATCATATATATTAACCTCCTATTTTACTCTAGAGACATAAATAAATAAGAAATCACTTTTATGGAGTTCTCTTTTGACTCCGGCCATGGAGAAATCTAATTTCTTGGGTTGGACAATCGGAATTGTGTGAAGATACATTTCATACTTAAATGTACTTGATTAATTAATTTAATTTGGTCTTTTAATATATTATATGACTAAAAAAATAGTATCAAAAAACTCAGCGAAGTTCTACTATGGTATTAATCGGAATCGGGAGTCTATATGAAGCTTCTACATCCGAATCTTTATTACAACGATGCCAACTTTTGACAGATGTTTTAAGGTTATATCCATACATTCAGATATCGTAAATACCCAAAAATATGCAAAAAATAAGTGAGATAACATCAACAATGTCGTAACAAAACACGAAAGATCGCAGAAAAGCAATGTATCTATAGTGGGGAAAATACATTGTTGTTGTTCTTCGAACCCAGACGGTCCTCTCTGACCTAGGATTTGATACTTTTTAAGGGAATTGTAACATAACATCAAAGAATGTATTACAAAATGCATGGTTTGTGTGCGTGTAATATAACAATTACATAAAAATTTTCTACCGCGTCGCGAAATCACGTGAATATGGAAAGTTCTTTCGCATTATTTTGTGCACCACATTAGTAAGAGACTGTCACCTTTGATGCTCTAGTCTTTAACACAAAAGACATCCTGAATGGAGTCTGACTGAACAATTGCTGCACTCACGGATACGACGATGAATCGTGAGCCTCCCATGAAACTGAGAGCGATGATTTTCTCCTTCTTGTCCATGTTAAATTGGTGATTCCATGCCCTCAAATTTCATCTCAAGAAATACTCTTCTTCAAAACAGGCACGGGGCACATAGAGGAAGATAAACAACTCTCCCTTTTGGGACTCACCAACAGAAAGATGGAGGGAAGAGGTTTGGCATCTAGAGGGAAGGGGGATATATACATGGGGACGACCAAGGAGAATGGAGAGTAGGACTCTTTCTTTATGTTCTTTCTCTTTTTAGATTAGGACTTGATTTGTGCATGAATTGAATCAATAATGGATGTTCACTCTCTCCTTTTTTATAAGGAAAAGTGGATGTTCACTTTGTTATATATGGTGCGATTCATCTCCACCATAAGCCACTTTACAATTCAAGTCCTACTTTGACTTGGTCTTTGATAATTATGAAATTAACTCTTGACAATTACTACCAATTATCTTTTTGATATAAGTAATAAATCATCATCCCAATCAGTGATTCCAATTCATTGGTCTAAGAATAAATGTAAATCATATTTACATTTTATGAAGAATTTGGATCTAATGTGCAAATATGTGAATCACATTCAACTAAATCCTAATAATAAATGTAAATCATATTCACATTAATATATTTTAATTAATGTTAATATATATTCACATTAATTAAATGTCAATCATGAGAATCCTATTCACATAATCCCATAGATTATTTAACAATAATATAATTTTTGCAACTCATATTATCCTGTCTTAGATCTACGACTCCTAATTGAATTAGTACATGCGTGTCACACTCACGGATAATTAAAGATAATATCATGGAGATTGTATACACCATGTATGATGATTTGACATTATATTTGATATAACATCAAGATATTTAATCACTTGAGTTATCTAATCGAGACAGATACAAGACCAAATCTCCAATTGACTCTGAACAATTTTACATTAATTTTCAACTAATTGGATCTAGATTTAGTTCTATGAGTTAACATTTAATCCAATCAAATCCCATTCATTTTGTCTCTAAGTGGAGTCACAAAAATCCATTTGGTTATATCATTCCCTCGGAATTGAAAGTGTCATTATATACGATCTATTACGATTGCATCAACCTCGAGCACACCAAATACTTAGACATCCTATATACTGAAAGACATTGAATGGTCTGAAGTATTTATCCCATATTTGTTTGTCTCCTTCTAAGGTTTATCAATACATTTCTTAATAGATCATTGGATGAGAATATTGATCACATGCTTTCCATAAACATATATTAGTATTCTCGAATTCCTATCATGTTTCTTAAATAGGACCAATGGAATTCATCATCGCCCTAATGTTTCATGAGCATGCTCTTGTCTTCTGGTGCAATAAGTATGGACCTCTATGATTACTTTGAGAGATCATATACCTCATATTTCTTTGTATACACACTAGCTCCTCAGTATATAGACCTTGTCAGGCCATAAACCCATTAGTATGCCACATGTACACACTTAAACATATAGATGTATATTTTTCTCCAGTCAAAGTATGCGTTAGTTTCATGACATTAAATGCTACGTGTCTTATTTAACTTGACTCAGTCAACACCTATGAATTTCTAATCCTATTAGATGGCTTACATTAAGATTGTCAATCAGGTATCAATCATTAGAGAAGATTGTCTTCTCTTCTTAGACTGGATTTCTTCTTTGAATATCATTTTGCGATGCCACTTATTGCCTTGATCTAACTCTTTGGATCTGCAACTCTGCATCAACCCCTATAATCTAACTATTTTGATCAATATATGATACCCAAAATAACCATGGTACACATCCTTATCTGTATCGAGGGACCTTAATAGTAACACAAACATAATAATATTTTATTTCAGATGTAATTCGTAATAAATTTTATTGCATAATGGTACAATACATGCTTACATGTCTAACAATACCAACCTTATTCACCTTGATCGTCTTCTCAGAATGGATGAAGTGATACATGATGCTAATATGTTTGATACTCTCATGATGCATTTGATCCTTAGCTTGACATATAGCCATTGTAATATGATATCATGGTATTATTGTAGATCGAAATCTCTAATTAAGTTTTTTTTATCAAATTCCTTCATTTTGTAACTTCTACAATGCCATATATTATGCCTCTGTGGTAAATAAAGTAACTAAAGGTTGTAGGTAGCTTTGTGATGAAACCATGTTTCACTCACCTAAAGTATTAAAATTGAGTTAAATCCCTTTCAAATACACACATCCATGCATCAACATTATATGGATTTTTGTGCATATTTTCTATGTTGTAGGTTGGATTCTTGTAGATGAAAGTGCTAATTTCGCATGTATATATTAAGTACGTGCATAATGTAGCTATGTTTTTATGCATGAGCCGCTTAATGTTTTTGTGGCATAAGTGTACATGTTTTTATTTTGTTCATGCCCTTCCATATGTAGGTGAATGTCTATTTTTCTGCCATATGCAATCTATGTATTACGATTATGTTGCCTCTACATAGCAACCACATGTGACTATACTTGTGTCCGCTAAAACGACTGTACAATGCTCGCAAGGTTTTTGCAACCCAATCGCTGCAACTACAGCTTTGTGACCACATGTGGTCACAAATATTGCTAATGACTTCGTTCCCACCACTTAACGACTAAGTAGCGACCACATTCATGGTCGTAGAAAATTGCTTTTTCTTGTAGTAAATACTTATCATCTCTTCTTTCATTACCTAGTCCCGGAGTTACATAATCAACCATACTGTGCTAATAATACATGTGGAACCCCCCTCTAAAGTAGGAAAGAAACAAGACATGTGATCAAATGAAAAATAATATACAAAACATGTACAAGGAACATCACTTGTCATGATGGATCGTTACCTTAGCCAACGATGAACGTCACAATATCCATCAGATTCATTATCTACACTCAACGAGACCTTATTGGATGTATCACCATAGTAGATCATCACCCAAGGTTTTAAAAAATGGATCGGATGTTGAACTAGTTAGTCTTCGATTTGGTCCAGTCAGGTCAGATCGTCGGTCCAAACCTACTGGACTGGTGATGATGTTAACATGATGTCATCATTCCTATCGACTCCGAAAAAACATGACCATGCTTAATTTACCGGTCTGACTTGTCGAACCATTTTTTCGAACCGATAAAATTAGATACATATATGTAAGTATGTATTTATATATCAATGAAATAATTGTTTAAAATACCAAATCTTTCAATAGAATAACATGATTGCCTATTTTGAGTAAAATTCTATAAAACTTAGTCACATTTTCTAGCATTATATATGAATATAATATTGTAATAATTTATTTATAGTTGCTTCTAGAAATTTATTCTAAAAAAGTAGTGGCACTACTTATATTACAAAAAAGAGAGGGGCGACATTGATATTGTAGAAGTTAGGAAGGGTCCAAGTGGTAGAAACTCACTACAACAGGTCTGATCTATGGCGACAGACTGTGGTGACAAATAAAAGCTTTATGACGACGGGATCTGAAATTGTTACAGCAATTCCGTCGCAAAAGGTCCGTCGCCATAGCTCTCATCGCCACAAGTTTACACAACAAATAATCTGTCGTCTCAGCACATTGCAAGAGCAAATCCGTGGCATTATTTTATCGCCCTAAGCAATGAAATGGATTAAAAAATAGACCCACTAGGTGTTCTGTTTCATTGAGTTCCACATGTGAATTCTAGCTTTATTTCTGTCGGATTAGTAATAATTAATTTCTATCAGATCGTTCATGATATATATAATTCCTCAAATTGCATTCTCTAAATCAACAAGGTACAAATTTTTTTTCGATGGAGATGTTGAAACAACTAAAACAAACTTGAAAATCTAATAACAAAGATATCATAATTAATCTGATGTTTTGAACAGGAAGAAATAGTTTTCAGATTCCAAAACCTGATACATGTGAAATCATAACAACCACCTTGTCCAATTGATGGGGAAAGTATACTTTGGTCTCCATATAGTTGAAGGGTCAAGAATCAGATCATCTAGAAACAGTGACAGATGAGAGTTCAAAATAAATCCATTTGCTTTTTTCCCCGCCTTTCTTCTCTATCATCCTCCCACATGACCTCCGGTTTACTAAATACAATATTTGATCTCCTAACATGTGATCCTCTTAAATCTACCAATTTAAGAATAAAGTGAACAAAATCTTCAAATTACCCCATTTCAAGATCACAACAATGACACTTAATATCAATCAAATGAAAATTAACATAAGAAAATCTTATCAAAATTCTAATTACCTATAAGCATTCATCTAAATTTCTATTTATGTTCCAATAACAAGAAAAAGTCTTATATAGGTAAACACTATTACGTAACTATATATTTCCAATAACAAGAAAAGTGATAGCATGTCCCAATAACAAAAAAACTACAATCATCTTCTTCATCATATCTATCCTTTGTATGATCCTAAGCATCCTAGTTAATCAATCGAGTTTTTTAAATGAAGCTACTAGTACGAATAAAAAATTAGACTGTGGGATAACCATTAGAAGATTAATTCTACTAAAAAGATATTTACCTTCTCTTGATTGAGTTAGTCATTACTTCCGTATGCACATGTGAGATATCATTTCGACTATACAATATAAGATAAAAGATTGAATTTTATAAAAAAGGAGAAATAATATCAATGATATAAATGCACATGTGCTATACCTTTGAATTTGATGGAGTCCGCATTCGATTTGTTGAACGCATGTTCCCAAATGGATCATTGATAGAATTATTGTCCTAAATTAAATGAAATAAAACACCTTCACCAACCAACATAATTTGATCGTAAGAATATTAAAAGTATTGGATCATTGATAATATGATATGATATGTTCTGTGATAGTGGTACGGGGACAATCCTGAAATGAGAGTATTGTGCTAGGTGTTGATTTTTGATGTCTCCCTAGTGCTTCACTATAGTGCAAGGCCCTAATTCACGTCAAACTCGAGTGGAAGCCTCACAGATATGCCCATTGCATCAAAAGTATTAGGGGAGGTGAGAATGGGGCTATCAGTATTATTACCCAGTAAAGGGTAATAATATAGAGATCTTTATTCTTTGGAGACGATTACGTCTGTATGTGATATTTAATGAGAAATCTAGAAAGATTTTTTGCTATTCTGGGATACAAATGAGGATTGATCAAATCCAAAATTTGAAGGAGTTTGGAGGCCAGGCAACAACTTTTAGGAAGAACTAGGGAGCTCGTGCGCTGCACGAGAGAGGATGTTTATTCCTGCATGACCAGATGAATAAAGTAGTTCACACATTTTACTATATCTAATCAGGAATGACAAGACTTTTCTGATAAACAGCTATACATAATAGGGAGAAATTATAGACGACATGGCACACGACTTGATCTTGAAAAAGATTAAGAGTTTTGTTTTAAGAACAACCCAAGGTAAAAGCACCGTGCTTCGTAAAGCACCAATGCTTCTTAAGTGCCTTGTTAGCGAAGTTTATGTTTCTTATATTATTACAAATAAAATTCTAATTATGGTACTGCTTACTCCAATCATACCTTCCCCTCTACCAGGGGAGCTTATTCATCTAAAGGGGATCGAAAGACCAAGTAAGAACACCCGAGTGTTGCCATCGCAGTCCAGCAATGCCTTAGAAAGGGGTTTAGGATGTAGCTTTAGTGGATCTGATAAGGTTCTCGTGGTAGACATTTCTTCAATATCTAGAGCTGATATCTTTGGAAGTGCAGCATGTAGACGACCACTGCCATGAATACAACCTTCAAGTTATTTTTCATCAGCTTCTATAGCTCTCATTAGCATAAAAACAAGGTTCATATATGCATAATGGTTGCCCTTCCCTCTCAAGCTATCTATCTTCTACCTCATGCAAAGTATTCTTGGTCCTGTCAAATTTTTTCTCATTTCGATAAACCTCCTTCCATGTTCCGTGACACTGATCAGTTTGATCCTTTAACTCCCCATCTAACATTTTTTTTTGGAAGATAACATGTCAACAGACTTTTCTTCTATCCAGTTGATTGACGTGGAAATTCCATTTTTCATTGTCATAGAATTTACTCTCCCGCTCTACATTCTGCGATTTCTCGAAGTCATTTTCAATGCTCCGCTAAAACTAGAGTCTGGATTCATGAAATGTGAGATTTTCTCAAAAGTTCCCATCTCCAATTTTTACTAAGCAATGATGGAGCCTCCAGTACTATTTTTGCTGATTTAAATTTAAATGGCAACATAATGATATTGTCAAGCAAGAAAGACTAACCTTCCACGGTTTCAGACATCATTAATTTCTTCGCAAAAGTTCTGTCGTCCCTCGAGAACAACTCAATTCCCACTGTGCCCAGTGTGGATTAGAAAGACTCTAATATTTTTATTTAATGAAAGCAACTACCCATCAACTTGCAGATAAGTATTTCTTTATGGTAGAAAATTCAGATGCATAATCCCATTCTCCAACAATGGAATAATAAAAATGACTTGAACAGTCTTAATCTATTATAAGTATCTTCTCATCACCGTCCTTGACTTGATTAGATTCAATTGCAGTTGTTAAATTAATTAGTTAAGCATGTTGTCCAACAAGGCGAGGACCCCCTTGCATCTTAATATAAAGAAAAGAGGAGTAAATTAGAAGGAGATATTAAGTCTAGAGTTCCTAGAGTAATATTGTTAAATAATTTCATAAGTTTCTCCAAGGATGAGCAAGACATGGATGATAAAGATGAGTATGATTACTATTTATCCCTTGTTCACACTAAATATATTTCACAGTAATTACCATTTACTTCACATAATCTATTCCATATTACAAGAACAATAAACAATTAGAGAATGTGTGTAGCTTACAATTATCACAATAGGCCACTCTGGCACTCTCTAGAACAGAAACTACTCTAGAAAAAAAATTTTAACTTTATCAAAAATTACCTGGAGATTTCTGGTAAATGTATCCACTTGGCTGACATGAGGATGGTGAAAAGGTACCTATAGTTTTTTCTATTATATAAATGTATTTATAATCATTTAAATAACCAAAATATAAAAATTCTTACTTGTGTAGGGAGTGAAAATGATTGAAATGGATATGTTCGTGCATAACCGTAATGGCTGGAAGTTGAATTTCCACCAATAAAAGGTGGTGCACGTCTAGATGCATTTGTAAATGAACCATCTCCATCTCTTACTCCACTACTTTTTATATTGTCACTTCCATTCTGACTATCACCACCACTCCCAGTGAAGCACTTGGTCCTGAAGGATAATGAGCATTCTACACAGAAAAGTTGATTAAGAAATTGAAGAAATAAAAAATACAAATTGGTTGCAACTCTTCTTACTTGTCTATATGATTGAGGATAGTGGAATCCAACATGATGACATAATTGTCGCATCCATATAGCTTGTTGATGCAACAAAAATTCTTGATGCTCTATCCTCACAAGTAGTCGTTGAACTAATTTACTTTGTGATGCAATAAGATCCTCCAATTTCTTTACATGATCCTATATTATAAAACAAGTAATTGTTGCAAATAGACAACAAATATATTGCTTAGGTGAACTTACATGTTCAGTCGTGCTTCCTTGGAGGTATGCATGTAACCTCTTCCACTCAGAATGCTTATGAGATCGGTCATGTCCAGTTCCAAGAAATCGAATGTAGTCACTTTTCAAAGGTCTAGCAACCTTTGCATATGCATTTATCTCGATCTCAGCCAAAGCAGAATCTGGTTGACTAACTCGTATCTCGTGAATGGTACTTTCCATCTCCCTCTATTAAACATTATATAAATATAACCTATTTTCATTAGACATGCCTTCAATAATTTAATGCAAATTTAAAAACAGTTGAAAATTTATATATGCAGTAAAAAAACAAGTGACTATAATCTCAGAGATATTGACATTTATAATATAAGTTGTACCCATTATATGGTGCAATTTATATGATAATCAAACTGCAACCCAGTTATTAATAATTCATAGAATCAAATAAAAATCTGACAGCAACCACTGCATGCTTTGGAGCTAAGGAATGCCCAATTGCAAATACATAGCCCTTACACGTGTACATATTTTAAGTATGGGAATAGTCCGAGTGATTTAGAATGCAAGTGCATGAGACAGAGTCGACGGAGTTGGTCAAGTCCAGCAAGTGCATGAGACAGTGATGTAGTTATGTATCCTTGTCACTACGCCATAGTCTCTACATATATCTTATTATAACTTTATTAAGTTTGAATGAGTGGGTAGTTATCTGAGAGTGAAATACTTAAAGAGAAAGGAGGAAATAAGCTATTGATATGAGCATAAGCTTCATTTGGATATGTTAGTCATAGGTGTCTCTGATAATTCTGTATCGTGTAGGTTTTCCCCTCTATATTGGGAATTATCCCCTCTATACAGTCATAGGTGTCTGATAATTCTGCATCTGCTTTGGAGAAAGTTTTACTGCATGTATACATGTCTGTGTGTGTACATAATTTGCAAGATCCATTCATTCAGAAAAATTGACTCACTGTTTCTGCAGTATCAGGGTAAATAATTTGCATCATATCCAAATCCGTCGCCTCCCTATTCTTCTCCTTTTCCTTAATCAAAATGAAAAGGATATTAGTATCAAGTATAACACGATGACACTTTAAATAAAGATAACTTACAAAGTCATTGCGCAGCATCGCTAGCGGACGTCTTCCGGACCTATGGTTGAGAGACTTGGCATCACGATTTGTCTTGTTAATCATGGTCTTTGCCTAAACATATATAAAGTATTAATCTTGTAAATTTAGACACTATCTAAAGGTAAAAATATTATTGCATAGCCAAGTTACCTTGGATTCATGTGTTTCCCACTCCCTTACCAAATTGGTAAATTGTATTATATCAATTCGAGGATCTTCCAAAATCTTTTGTTCCATGACATCAGGTTTCTTTTCAAATTTCATCCAGATTTGTTTAACTTTATTCTTATAATCTCGGTGTCGATCATGAATGAACTCAAAAGTAAACGTGAAAGCATTTGAGTGGCCGTCCAAGATAAAATCTCTATGTAAAAGATAGATTTTGTTAGATTAATGAAATATAAGAGAAATGAAAATAAATTAATGCACATTACAACCTTCAGAAGTTTCCAAGTATTCGAAAAAGCTGTCTGACTGAGGCATTTCCTTCCATTTTTGTCAAGTGGCCACAACCAATTGCAGTGTGCATAATATGCACATGCTGAACGAAACTTTTTCTCATTTTCTCCTATCACTTGCCCAAGTCGATTCCATTGTAGTACATATGGTTGTCCATTTTTACATGTAAAAAAATCATTGTACTACGTCCTCAACCTCTCTTTTTAACCTTTAGTCCATCATTGCCATCATCATGAGCTTCTTGACGATCATCATTATGATATGTATTTTCATTCTCATTCAATGATGGTGTGCCATCTTCATTCATGTTTCTTCCCACGGAGTCAACGAACAATTGCTTTTTCTTGCCATTGAATTTTCCTATATGACGACTAAAGTATGCAAGAAATGGCCAAGATTACAAAAAAAGTAAACTCATACATCACATCTATGTTCTGGTATGTACATAAAATCTGTTGAGATCAAAACATATATCATTGTTACAACATAAAAAACTGGTTGAAATTGCATCTAAATTCTCTTTCCAAAAGAGTGGTGTTCTGAAATAAATTACTAAAGATATAAATGTTTATGACCAATTTAATTGATTGCGTTTAAAAACACACTATTCATATGTCAAACTATTGGTCAAAAAGCATATATTAATGGGCCAAAAAGCAATCAATGCTATAATAATGCCGAAAATTAAGAACACATGGTTCATATGTAACATTTTTTGATCACTTGTACTTGACATGGTCACATGTCATGCCAAAAAGTAAGAACACAATGTTACAGTTCTTGACTATCCATCCTTGAATTGGTAAATTGATGAATTCAATCAAACAATGCCATAACATATGATAAAAACGTTCATCTTGAATTGGTAAATTAGAAAGATATCTGAATTTTGTCATCAAACCTGCAATGAAAGAAACAGTTGCTATTCTTGACTATCCTTGTAAGAAAGAGTGACGGAATAGTTAATAGTACATGTATCGGTATCATTTAGATTATCCGATTCACCAGCTTTACATTGAAATCGAGATTTTTATTATGACATATTAATCAATCAGTACAATCAATGATCATTGTGAAAAACATACTCTCCTGGAATATCTTTTCTCATCCAAGTATTTATTTCAACATCAATTGATTTAGTTGGTTGCATTATACCAATACCATATACTCCATCAATAGACATGTCAAATAAATCTCTTGGAGGAACCTTCACAATAATGTGATAATGTCTGTCTCTTGTAGTATCTTTAATGTAAAAACATTGTTGTGCTTGAACCGCTAAGATAAATGGATCATCTTTGTGCTTATTTCGTTCAAAATCTATGGAAGTAAATCCATACTTGTCCATCTGAATTCTATCTTCATTAAACCAATTGCATTCAAATAATATTATTCTTATATCTGGACCATATTTCAACTCAATCACGTCATTTAATTGGCCATAATATGATATATTCTCTTGTGTTACACCACTAACAACTGATAGATGGACCCCACTATTTTGAGTTTTTCTATTAACCACTGTCCGTTTACAATGAAAGCGACATCCATTGACAATATACCCATCATATGAGACTACTTCTGTAAATGGACCAAGGGATAATCATTTTATTTCTTCAGAGACATCTATATTGCTTGCAGCACACATATTTGAAACCTGATTATAAAATGTTACTTTAGTCTATATTTAAAAAAGAGATATAGTTTTAGTTTATTCCAAAACTTACATGTTCATTCACCCAATATGGGAATTCAAGATAATGTCTTCTCTCCGTGCTCATTTTTGATATTCGTGGATAATGAGAGCGCAAATATGCCTTGTGTTCACTGTAAAGATATATGTGTTAAATTTCAAGATAGGATAAAAGCTTGATAAATCTATAACATCAAACAATAAACATACCTACGATATTCATCAAATGTGGGAGTGTTAAAAAGAATATAGCGATGTGCTTGATCTACTTTGATTTTACTGAGTTGACGAATTCTCCCACCGCCAATTACACTTTCATCGCAACTTCTCACTTGGAGATTCAACTTCGATTCAGCAGTAAAATACCGTGAACAAAATGTTAAACATTCTTCAATCAAATAGCCTTCTGCAATAGATCCTTCTGGATGACTCTTGTTTCGAACATACTTTTTAAGAGTTAACAAATATCTCTCAATAGGATACATCCAACGATAGTGTACCGGCCCTGCAATCTTTGCCTCAAAAGCCAAATACACAGGTAAATGCATCATTTATGGTGAAAAATTAGGGTGGAAATATCCATTCTAACTCAAAATAACTGCAATCTTTTCTTCCATCTTGGAAAAGTCTTCAATATCAATATCTTTAGAGCATAACCGATTGAAATAAGAACAAAGTCGTACCAATGACAAGCTTACACTGTCCGATAATAAATCTCTTATTGCAACTGGAAAGCAATTGTTGCATGAGAATATGGTGATAATGACTTTTTAATCCAGTTATTTTTCTTTCAATCAAGTTAACCTTTCTGGAAATACTAGAAGAATAACCGTCTGGAACTTTTATTGAACTGGGAATACTAAAGAAAGAGTCTTTCTCAGCTTTAGACATAAGATAACAAGGTGATGGCAAATATAATCTTCCGTCTGATAAAATTTGTGGCCAGAGATCTTCTCGAATACCTATCTCCTTCATATCTAAACGTGATTGTATATTATCTTTGCTTCTTCCACTAATGTGCAATAAAATATTGAGAATGATTTCACATACATTTTTCTCAATATGCATCACATCTAGGTTATGTCTAACCAAGAGATGTTCCCAATATGGTAATCGGAAAAAGATACTTAGTTTTTTCCAAGCATGTGGGAATTGAACATTTGAGTCTTCATTATCTTTCTCCATGTTAATTCTAGAACGTTTTCCAAGTATATACTTCTTACCAAACTGATTTTTGCAATGTTTCAATTCCTCAATTATCTCTGTTCCAGAAAGTGACTTCGGTACACTTCACAACTCTACGCTTCCATCAAAACTGGTTCTATCAAAATGAAAACTATGATTTTCCTTCAAAAAAGAGCGATGAAAGCAAAATGATTGCTTCTTCTCATATTTCAATTGTATTGATAATGTGTCATTATGATAAATAGGGCATGCAAGTCGGCCTTTCGTGCTCCAACCAGAAAGATCTCCATATGCTGGAAAATCATTTATTGTCCATAAAAAGCATGGCATGCATGGCAAAGTTTTTCTTAAAATATGAATCGTAAGTTACCACGCCAGACCACAATTATTCTAATTCATCAATCAAAGGCTGCATATAAACATATATGTCCTTTCTCGGTGATCGTTATCCTGGAATAAGAAGGGTTACAATGAATTTTTGTTGTTTCATACACAACCATGGAGGGAGATTGTAAGGTATAACTATAATAGGCCAAACACTATACGCATTGTTCATTATTCCAAAAGGGTTATATCCATCACATGCAAGCCCAAGTTTAACATTACGAGGATCTTTTGCAAATTCAGGAAACTGGGAATCCATGTGACTCCAAGCTAGTGAATCAGCTGGATGCCTTAATAATCCATCATTGACCCGCTCATCTTTATGCCACCGCATCTGTTTAGCCAAATTTTCATTCATAAACATTCTCTGCAATCTCGGAATTAGAGGAACATGTCTGAATACCTTTCCTGGTACTTTCTTTCTTTTCGTAATTTCTGCATCATTAGTTGTATATCTAGATGCACTGCAATGATCACATTTCTCTTTATCTTTTGAATCTTTCTAAAACAACATACAATCATTAGGACACACATCAATCTTTTTATAATGAAGACCTAACTCCTCAACCACAAGTTTTGCCTCATAATAAGATGATGGAAGGTTATCAGAACTGTAAGGAAGAACATCCTTGAAAAGTAACAATAATCGAGTAAGTGATTTGTTACTCCATCAAAATAAAACTTTGAAGTGTAACAATTTAACTACAAATGAAAGCTTGTTGTATTTAGTGCATCCATTATAAAGAGGTTCATCGACATCCTTCAAAAGTTTATAAAACTTATATTATTCTATGTCAATGTTAAAAATTCAACTGAAGATATTGAATCTAATAATATTATTCTATAATAACAGTATCTATTATAGAAATGGAGCGGAGAGGGACGGACCGGTTGGCGGCGGCGGATCTCCTCAATGGAGGAGACTAGACGGCGATGGAAATCACGTAGATCGCTGGTAATGGTAGCCGCTGCGTCGCGCACCAGAGAAGATGATTACCGATGTAGATTGATGTTGCACCGACCTGTTGGTGTCGTATCTCCTCGATGGAGGCAATCGAGCGAAGGTGAAGCTCACCACAGATGGCAGGTGGAGATCGTCGCGTACCAGTGAAAATCGAGGATCGTCTGTAACATCCATATTCCAACAAATCCGAACTCGTCCGATTTTGGGTCTAATGAACCCAAAAGCATTGTCGGTCAATATTAAACAATCTAAAACGACCAACTGATCACGAATCAAAAGTTGTTCGGACGAAATCAACCAAAAACCAGTCCCTTCTTATTATGCGCCGCGAAAAGCCGCGACGCGAACTCGGAAACCGTAAACAAACCGAGACGGCCATGAGATCCGATTCGACGACACAAGACCAACGGAATTGACCGCTCGTCAATCGGAGGTCGTTTGGTATTTTTAAAATCACAAAATTTAATCTTAAACAAAAAAAACCGTATCCGAAAATTTCGGGTATCCAAAACCCGATCGGAAGTATATCAATATTATACTCATATTGATCGTCGTTCCGAGACGGTCAAAACGAGATGTTACTCGTCAAAATCCGAGGCTCGAGGCGTGTTTTACGGATGATTTTGATATAAAAAAAGGAGAAAATTTAATTTAATTTCCATTGTCTGTACAGCTGTACAGACTTTACTATTCACAGTTGCCACATTAACAATTAAACCCCACTTGGCATCTTGCTGTGAACCTCTTCTTGCTATAAAACACAACGCATCCCTCTTTTTTTACCTACGGAGAAAGCCTTCACCCTCACAAAATTCTCCCTGTTTTTCTGCGATAAGTGCGATCAAATGTGAATGATATCTTGCGAATTGCGCGTAAACGGGTACCCGGATCCTGAGGGGTCTCACATCGTCGGTGAAGATCGACCTTGAGGATGCGTCCAAGGTCGAGAATGTGGTGCAAAGGATTCTAAGGTTTGAGAATGGGAAAAAATGGTGGGGAGGCGGCAGAGACAAATTGGGTGAGGCCTTTAAGGAATATGGTTTCACACAGAGGAGAGGTTTTTGCGAAAAAAAATGAGTGGGACCATGATTTGTTGTCTTAGAGGAAATTGGACGACAGATACTCCATGACTATCATTTCCGTAATTGTAGTCCTGTCGCTACACATGCTATATGTTGTAGTGACTCTATTATTTCATTATTTAAACCTTTATTTTTTTATAATTACCAAATCATCAAAATTGGGCCTCAATCCGTTCCGACCACCTGTCGTACCTGATTTTTTATTTTCCTTTTTTTAAATAATTATGTAAAATCGATCGAACCCGGTCTCTGATCCAACCAATCTGACCGGCCAGTCCGATCCAATTTTTTAAACCCTTCCATCGCCATATTCCGAAGTCGCTTCAAAGATAAAGCTTCCTATGAGACTCAACAACAAGATAGGTTGATAACATATTGCATCGAAAGGAGGCATCTCAGGCAATAGTCATCGAAGAAGGCTAAGGTTTTCTTTAAGAAATGGAGAAGATAGCATCAATTACACAACTTCCTTTGCAACGAATAATTTGATTCTGCTTACCAAGCCAAAAAACCCCGACAATTGCATTGAGTATCCTCAAATTCTTTTTCAAGCTTGTGCACATTTATTTATTTGATCGTACTCTTAGTCTGCGACAATGTGACCCATCTTTTTGTCACCACCATATCCATCCATGTCATCATCCGTTCAGCACATAAATTAAATTAATGGCGTGGTGGCTCGTCCAACCACAAGCGATATCCAACCGGCAATCCCCACCTCATGATCCCCGTCCACTCGTGCTCACCACTCAAACTCGCCCGCACCAATTCGCAACCCCAACATTATTCATAGATAGATGCAGAGTTACCCTTCCTTAGATCCCATATCAGCAATTCCATAGAGATCGATCAGCAATGGCGTCACTCGTTTTCTCCTGCGCAGAGTTGGCATCTCTAAACAATGCACGAGCGTATGGATGGAGAGCTTCGGATGATAGGATCGGCATCCTGCAGTCTCCGAGGGTTTCTGCCTCTTCTTCTCTTCTTTACCGCCGAGCGAATGCGCGCGGTGGAGGTGTGAGGAGGGCCTCCGGGAGGAGTGACGTCAGCGGGGAGGATGACGTGGGGGACGAGGTGCTCAATGCGGCCATCAGGAAGAGCAAGCAGGCCCTCGAGAGGCAGAAACACCTCCTCGAGCAGGTTTCTAGTGCCTTCTCTTCCTTATCTTGTTACTCGCGGGATGACGTTCTTAATAGTTTTCAGAACCAATAACACGCGATGAAATCTGCAATGTTTGCGTTGTCTCGTAAGACTACACATTGCTATCCTCAAGCATTATCAACTGCGACCATTGCCGTCATTACTATGGCTCCAGAGACTCCAGGGTAGACCGAACCCGAGATCAACACCTCCAACGAGTAGTCCCAAGACCCCCTTCAGCATCACCTGCATTGCATCTCAGCCTTCTCAGTCATTGCCACAATCTCCTAGAAAGTGGCCACCAGCATACCTATACCTGCCAAAAATCTGAAGTGGGTCGGATGGGATCCCAATCTATAGAATCATACATGTTAAGGGAACATACTGGGATGCATTATGAGAGGCCAAGAGTTCCCTTATATAGGAGAAGAATCATTGGGCATATTACAGAAAGATGAAAGACAAATAAGAAAATTACATAAAGCAACATACTAAAAATAGTAACTATCCTAACACTCCCCCTCAAGCTGGAGCGTAGATATCAATAAGACTCAACTTGGAACAACATCTCTGATAAGGTCCTCTCGCTAGAGCCTTTGTAAGTATATCTGCTGTGGTCTCCAGAGCTGACATGCATAGTAGTGATAATACCCTTCTGTATCATGTCACGAGTGTAGTGGCAATCCACCTCTATGTGCTTCGTCCTCTCATGAAAGGCTGGCTTATTTGCAATAAAGAGAGCAACTTGATTATCACATTGAAGGTGCATGGGAAGAGGCACTTCTATAGTTAGGTCAGTAAGAACGGATCTGACCCACATCATCTCTGTACTAGCTTGTGTCATGGCCCTATATTCCGATTCAGCACTTGATCTAGCAACCACAGTCCGCCTCTTACTCTTCCATGAAACAAGAGAATTCCCTATAAATACAACAAATCCAGATGTAGACTTTCTATCCTTTGGACACCCAACATAATCTGCATCTGCGCATACTGTCATTGAGAGAGATGTGCCTCTGTTGAATAGAAGTCCATTACCAGGTGAAGTATTCAAGTATCTCAGAATCATATGGACTGCATCCATATGTGTCTGTCTGTGCTGCTCCATAAACTGACTCACTTTGCTCACGACGAATGCTATGTCAGGTCTGGTAATAGTTACATATAGTAGCTTGCCAACAAGCTCTCTGTACCTTCTCTTATCGATCTCCTCAGTATCATCATCATAGAACTTCATGCTTGGGTCAAGCGGAGTAGTGGCAAGTCTGCAATCTGCCATGCCTGTCTCTGAAAGAAGATCTATAACATACTTTCTCTGGGTCATTACAAGACCCCGTTGATTCCTGACAAACTCTATTCCAAGGAAGTAACGTAAATGTCCAAGGTCCTTGGTCATAAACTGCTGACATAGAAAGTCCTTGGCACCCTGAATACCCTGCTCATCATCCCCTATAATAATAATGTCATCAACATAAACAAGAATGACTATAATACCTCTCTGGGTCTTCTGTATGAACAAGGAGTGATCTGCAGTTGATCTCACAAACCCCTGTTGCTCTATCAAGTCCGAGAGCTTTTGGAACCATGCCCTTGGACTCTGCTTGAGGCCATAGACAGCTTTGTGTAACTTACACACCTTATGACACTCTCCCTCAGCAGCAAACCCAGGTGGCTGCTGCATGTAGACCTCCTCCTGTAGGTTACCATAGAGGAATGCATTCTTCACATCAAGTTGATAAAGAGCCCAATCTCGTGTCACAACAACAGTAAGGAGAATACGTGGAGTAGAATGTCTGGCAACTGGGGAGAAAGTATCGTGATAGTCTACCCCATATGTCTGGGTAAACCCTCGTGCCACAAGTCTCGCCTTATAGCGATCCACACTACCATCCGCACGGTGTTTCACAGTGAACACCCATTTGCATCCCACGACTGATGTATCAATAGGAGCAGAAACAAGACTCCACGTACCACGTGACTGTAGCGCAACCATTTCCTCCTCCATGGCTAACCTCCACTGACTATCTTTGAGAGCCTTGAGGTATCTACACGGCTGATAGTGCTAGCGTAAATCTCTTGAAATCCTCTGACAACCTGCTCAAAGAAATCTGCACTGCAAGAGGATAAGTAGCACATGCTCGTTTTTGCTTTCGTAGAGCAATTGGCACGTCAAGATCATATGCCATGTCCTGGGCCTGTGTATTTCCCTCTTGAGAGGGTATCTGCTCCTGTTGTACAGTCAATTCAGTAGCGCTATCAGTAGAAATAATATGCTCATTACATACCTGAGATGTGCTGGATGATGGGCAAGGCTTGTGAGCATGGCAAACAGAGAGAGAGATCTGCGAGGAACATTACGAGGCAAGAACTGAATCAACAGAGGTGGTGGAAGTTGTGGAAGAGGAGTAGGTGAAGGACCAACTGTAGGAGGTGGTGGTATGTATATCTCATCATTAGATTCAGATGGAGTAAGGTTGTTACCTGTAGGAGAAAAATACATGACCGACTCAAAGAAAGTAACGTCAACACTAACAAAGAACTTCTGGCTTAGAGGATCAAAGCAGCGATATCCTTTTTGGGTACGAGAGTAGCCGACAAATACACACTTGACAGCTCTAGGAGAGAGCTTGTCGCGTCCTGGAGAGACATCATGAACAAAGGCAATAGATCCAAACACATGAGGTGTAAGGGAAAAGAGATCCTTCTCGGGAAAAGCAATCGAGTAAGGAATCTTTTCTCCTAACATGGATGAAGGCATACAATTTACCAAATAACAAACAGTAAGGACATCATCACCCCAGTAAGCATGAGGAGCACGACTTTGTATCAATAATGTTCTGGTCACATCAAGCAAGTGCCGGTGTTTACGCTCGGCAACACTGTTTTGGTGGGAAGTGTAGACACATGAGGTCTGGTGAAAAATGCCATGGGATCTAAGGAACTCAGAAAGATGTAAGGTGCAAAATTCCAAAGCATTATCAGAACGAATATACTTGACAATGACAGAAAAAATATTCTTTATTTCATAAAATACTTGATAATGGATCCGACCTCAGACTATTCTTCAATAAGAAGACCCAAGAAAGTCTAGAAAAATCATCGACCGCTACAAAAGATAAAAACTGTGTCGTTGGAGATCAGGAACATGACTAGGACCCCAAATATCTAAATGAAGGAGCTCAAATAGCTGAGAGCTGCTCCGACTCTGACGGGATGGAAAAGAGGAATGATGATGCTTCCCAAGTTGATATGCCTCACACTGAAATGAGGATTTCGTAGAAATCTGAGGGAGAACATGACATAGCTTTTGCAGAGGAAGATGTCCAAACCTAAGGTGCCATAGATAAGGAGAGACAGGTCCAATAGGTATAATAGAAACACTAGCATGAGGAGGTTGGACCAGTCTGTAGAGTCCCCGCTGCTCACGGCCACTTCCAATCATCTTGCCCGTGGGTATGTCCTGAAACACAAGAGATGAAGGGTCAAAGATGGCATGACAATGTAGATACTTAGTGATCTGACTAATAGAAAGTAAATTCATCTGAAAAGCAAGAGCATATAAAACATTCTTCAGGCGCGTGGATGATGTCAACTGCACCTCCCCCTGTCCTGTAACGGGTAAGTGGTCGCCATTAGCAATGACGACCCATCTGCAAGGTGGTATAGCCCTGTAGGACTTCACTTGTGTTCGGTCTCCACACAAGTGGTGAGGAGCACCAGAGTCCACAATCCACTTTTTTGTGTCCGTATTCGTACGACCAGTAAAGGCATAGGTGATACTTGAGGAGCTCGAAGAGGCTCTGGCTTCTGTAGCGGTATTTGTGGTGGTCTCAGCACTAGGAGTCATTATCTCTCGAATATGAGAGACAATATCATCCAAGCGAGGATCGATCTGGGGAGATGGAGTCTCCGAAAACACAATCTGTTCTGCTGCACGACTAGAAACAAGATATCCATGCTTCTGATAGCATGTATCCTCTGCATGTCCAGGCTTGCGACAATAGGTGTAGGGACCACATTGGCGTCCACCTCCTCTTCCTCGAGGTGTGTGCCTTTGGACTGGATCGCCCCACCTTGACCACAAGATGCGACCATCGCTGAGGAGTGTGAAGACATGGCTGTCGAAGGTATGATGAGCCGGATGAGATGGCTACAGGCCTTCTCTATAGGGGGAATGGTTGCTCCAGTAAGAAGATGAGTGCGTGCAACATCATATTCTGTATCAAGTCCAACCATGAAGACTCCAACCACCGTGGAGTTCCTATATATCTTCTGTTGCTCAATAGACGTCGTAATGGGCATGTAGCTATGGAGCTTTTCAAACATGCCACGCAGTGAGGAGTAGTAAACATGCAAGGGGCGACCATTCTATTTGGTGTTGTAGATATCAAACTGTAGTTGAAGGATCTTGGCCTCATTCTTTGCCTGTGCATAGGTGGATGCCAAAGTATCCCACATTACCTTGGCAATGGGCTGAGTTAGAATACCATTGGCTATCTCTGTAGAAAGAGTCCCACAAAGCCAAACACGTGCGTATGCATCATCTTGCTTCTAAGAAGCATTTACCCCGGTCTTTTCCGCTGGCTCTGGATCTGTCAGGATGTGCTCCTTGTTGTTGCACTACATGAGGGTGAGAAACTGCATGGACCACAACTCATAGTTGGTCCCATCCATCTTAGCGATGGGAGCCGGACCCTTAAAGGCTCTGAACGAGAAGATGTCACCCTTGTTGTCTGACATTTTGTAAGATAGCCAAATAACAGAACTTGACCGGAGAGTAGACCGATATAAACGAGTCTACAGAATCACACGAAGGTGTGGTTGTACGTGTAGACTCATACAATCATCCTTGCTAATCGTCGTCGCTTCTAGTGTTGGAGAACGTGAGAGGCCAGGATGCGAGTGTTAAGACACGCGCAGAGACCGTGAGTCACGTCTATACGATCCTGGACGCGCAAAGAGACATGGACTCGCGCGGGGCTTCAAAGTCTTGGACTGACGGGCAGTGTCCTGGACGCGTGTATGCTCCTTATAGGGTCTTGAACTTGAATTCGGTGGCGCACAGGGCTTAAGGGGCCTGGAAGCGTGTCGTGGAGGGCGACCTGGGCACTGGGGATGATCTGATCGTGCAAGGCGGATGGCGAACTGGGGGCACATAGCGCACAGGACCACCTGGGCACATATGGGCGGAAGGATGACCTGGGCGCACGGGGCGGATGGTCGACCTGGGGCGTAGAGCTTCAGGCCTGGGCACGCAGGGGCGGCTTGGGCTCGCAAGGGCAACTGAGGTGGTCTGGGACGCGAGGGGGGGGGGGGGCGACGGGTAGGGGGTGGGGCAAGTGTCGAGTAACAAAGGGGTTAGGGTTAGGGAGGGATTAGGGATGGATACGGTCTAGGACCGCCACTCTGATACCATGTTAAGGGAACATACTGGGATGCATTATGAGAGGCTCAAGGGTTCCCTTATATAGGAGAAGAACCATTGGACAAATTACAGAAAGATGAAAGACAAATAAGAAAATTACATAAAGCAACATACTAAAAATAATAACTATCCTAACAACACACAATGATTTTAAAAAGGACATTTGCCCAGCGATGACTTTTTTTAGACATGGAAATTTATGCAGTCCAGATTTCAATTTAATTCATTGTTATTTTCTTCTACTAAATTTCTATTCTTCAAAAGAACATTTGGATGTGTTACTTAGGTGAAGTGGTGTGTTTTTGAATGAAAAGTTATGCTTCTTGGATGGTATTGGCTCTCCATATAAGGCCACCATCAATTTGTAATGCGTATAGATGAATGAATGAAACATAATAATTAGCCTTTGACTTCTTATCTTCCCGTCCTATAGATTCTTTCTCTTCTCCCATCGTTCATTCTCCTTAATCCCTCCTCTTCCTTTTCCTTATGTAGGTTGGCGTGCTTGTCGTCTAATCCCAAGTTCCTCGCTCTTCATCCATCCAAATTTCTTCCTTGAAATTTAGAATACTTTAGAAGCTGCTTGGCATTGAAGAGGCCTAAGTTAGTAAGTACTGAGTAGAATATATTTAACTCTTATAGCTCATATCCAACTTCCTTGAATTAGAAGGGGCTCTATATTTGGGATGTTGCAAATTCGTATCCTTAAGTTCGGGATGTCTTCATTATGATTGGGCATCGTCACCGACTTTAAATTATTTGGTGGCTTCACACTCTCGAATATTTCCTCCTACCCAAGGTAGGAGCAGCTCCGTACGTTTGGCTGATAGTGGCCCTAGTCCTCAACTCTTATAACGTTTACACAACCCTCTTTATTTTCTTCTTTTGATAATGACCATACTCGAACCAGTGTACTATATATAAGGTCAACGGCTCAACATTTTGACAATTAAGTAGGTTCCATCCTTTCTTTTTCAAAAAAAAGGCGTGTTAATGACAGTTATCTTTGTGTTTTTTTTATTCAGGGCTTTGGATAGTGTATATAAGAGTTATGCATTAGCTTGTGTTGTCCTCCCATAGTTAGAGCATACCATTAAGGTGATGCTCACTAGGATGTTGATGTTCTAGAATGCAACTGTACGAAAAACAAATGCGGCCACGCCATATATGCTTATGTAGTAGGTGGGTCGACCTACATTCTCCTAGCAGGATATTGTGTGGTCTAGGCGCATATTTGGTCCCCATAGCATCATGTTAGATCGTAGACACTGCATATTCCATCCACATTCTTTCTTGAAAATATTCAATTCACATTCAAGATAGAGTTGATATAAAACTTAAATTAATATTACCTTATTTTGAGACCATATTTACTTTTATTATTAATTTTTTGACTAGTATTAAGGAGACCAATACTTACATTTATGCCATATTTGCATTGTTTTGTGAAAAAATGTTATCCTCCCCACAGAAAGCAATTGCCTTCTCTTTGAGTCATCTAGCTACATCGGTTTTGTAATTTTGAATGTCAAAGTTCAAGAGAAGTTAGTGTGGATATTATTGTCAAGGGATGCCAAATTTACATGCTTATGTTAAATTTTATTTATTGAATGTTGGACGATTGTAATGTATATAAAAAATAAAATAGATACAATGATACTAATTAGTTTAAAATTTAAAGATATAAAATTGTGTAAAACAACATATTCCCTCGTATATAGTGCATGGTCGCTATATGGTGACCTATTTGAATGAATTTGCATATTCCGTATCTGAACCTTTCCATGATGTAGCTCAATTGGTCTAAGTACCTTGCTGTGATAGGAATGACCCATGTTTGAGTTTCTTGAACTACATTACTGAGGGTGCTAGCATGTGAGCTCCCTTAATATTCCTCCAGGTTTACCTAAAGAGTTCTTGGGTTAATCGATAAAAGACTCTGCCTTAATATGGGATGGATTACCACTCTTACCGTGGGTAATATGCAATGCGATCCGCATCGAATTGGTAAACTTTAATCAGGCCCTGTCCTTATATTAGAAGCTATATCTGAAGGGAATTACTTTAGGCTCTGTCAATGTTTATAAGAATATGCAACCATGTGATTTAGTAATTATCAATGCTTAGAAACAGAATGTTGATAGTACCTCTGCTTTCTTCAAATGATGGACACTTTGCTAATTTATCATTGAAGAGGGAATGGATGCATATATACCAGTTCCTTTTCTTAGAAGTCACATAACTTAAACATAGTGCAAGGCTAGATAGAGATTGAAAACCATTGAAAATAGTTTCAAGCTTGAATTTCTCTGGGACGTGCAAGCTTGCAGACTGAAAACCAATGAATTGAAGTCTGCCAGATTAATCGAAGTTGAGCTTATTAAGCTCTTTATGGTTAGTACAATTTTTATGTACGTGGACTGAGATATCGTGATATATCGTGGATATATCGACGATATGCCAGCATTCACACCGGTTGGCGTTTGGCATGCATATCCTTTCTAGGATATCAATCGATATCTTGCAATAATAGGCAAGATAACGATCGATGGCGATATCGTTCCTTTCATTTATTTACTCATTTTGGACCTATATGTGCGATACTAATGTCATTATCAGCCCCACCACACGCTGAAGGTTGCTGCTGCTGCTGCTTGAGCTCTTTGCTCCCTAAAGAAGGCATCCATGCCTCATTTTGTTCATTTTAAGATCATCTGAAGTATATTTCTTGGGGTTTTTGTTTATCTTGTCATCCTATTGATTATTCTTGAGTATTTTTAAGAAGATTTCTTGCATTTAGTGAGATATTAGGAAGATTCTCTTTGGGGCTTGGATGGATTTTTTCAACCTATCGATTACTCTAGATTTATGTTAATTTCATTTACTAATTTTAAGATACAAGGTTGAATACCATGTTAAACACTATTAATTCAAGATTTCAGGTATTTTCTTTATTTTAAAATCTATAACTTTAGTAATTCTGAACAAGCTTGTAAAAGTCGGCCGATTGCACCGACTAGTCGAGTGGGGGGGGGGTAGCCGATTCGACTAGGCCTATCTGGTCAACCCGACTAATCGGGCCAACTAGTCGATCGACTTTTGCATCAAGTTTTTTAGTTTTTTGTTTTCTAAAAGTAAATTTATATTAATATTCTCAATGTTATATTTAAAGTCAGTTATTTCTTTTGTTTCATTATGGTAGTACATAAAATGCACAAATCTACGTTAATATATAAGAATATATGTATAACAAATGATCTATATATTTAAAATGATTTTAAAAATTCAAAACCGACTAATACTCGACTAAATCTGATTAGTCGTCCGACTGCCGATTAGTCCTTAGTCAGTGACCCTGCCGACCGAGTACCGACTACCACTTTTTGCAACCTTGATTTTGAAATAAAACTTAGGAAAATACTAGCAAATATCGATGATTCAATTTGTGTGTTTCATACATGGTGTTTTCTAATTCTCTTGCATGTTTTGTTCGAGAATCAATATCATGGTTTCACACACCGTTTCAGAATATGAAGTATCTGATGTTCATAGAGACAATTTGGTATGCCATGGCACGGGATGGCAATGAATCTAAGTCGAAATGTGAGTTCTTTGGAAAGAAACATGAAAGAGGGGTCACTACACGAAAGCATCATCTTGTTGGCAACAACAATAATGTAATCATGTGTACACATTATACATGGGATGATAGTTTCTTCATGAAGGATAACTTGAAGGGACAAGGAGAATGAAAACATAATGTGAGAAGGGATGAAGAATTCAACAAGTTCATGTTTGAGAAGGGGTTTTCAGTGTTCTATATGATTCTGATGACAATGACTTCGTCTACCCTAACAATATTTAGACCAAGTTGAGAGGAGGTCATATATGAGGGCAACATAAGAATCGTTGAGGAGCAAATTTGAGATGCGAGAACTTAGTGGTCCTTACTCTCTATCACCCATGTGGTACAACATGCATGCTGAAAGATGGCTAGATCCTCATATAGACCAGTGAGAAGTCGATAGTATTCCATAAGATTGGACTCCCCCTGAGATGCAGATCAGATCCGCATATATCTCTGCAAGACGGGACTTGGGCATCTGTTGTGAATAAGTTTGAGCTCATCCATCCCACATGTCTTTGGTAGTGTCCTTGTGTAGGAGATTAGCCACAATATGGGATTCTACGCTGTTGATCATCCACGTCATGTTTTGATAATTGTCTCCAAGCCATGACTCGTAGTCCTTATTAGTTTCTTGGAGAGGCTCCTTCGTGATGATTGAGATCTTCCTCTAGACACCAATGAACAACTTGAAAGCACGAGACCAAAGGATATAGTTTTCAGCACCATTGAGTTTGATAGTAGTTCCCTGAAACATCATAAAAGACGTAATGTACATGGGTTTGGTCTCTTTAGGAATGGATGCCGTGGCGGTTAGAGGAAGAGATCAAATAGGTCTTTTGTCTATTTATGGATGCACGAGAGCCGGTAAATCAAAGGGATTCGGACCCTAAACTTGGATTCTGGTGCTGGAAAGCCTAGAAGAGAACCCAAATCATGTTCATGCGGAGATCAATGAGAGTCGAAAGGGTCCAACAGACCTAGTGGAGGCCCTACATATCTCCAATGGCGATAAGTAGATGCTTGGGGACCTCTTGTCGGCATTGCAAGTTGGTTGATGATGCTTGGCGGAGGTCTGGAGAGCCTCTTAGTGATCTGACGACGTTAGGCGGAGGGAGGAACACCCAGATGGCCAGGCGGTGTCGTTAGGGCCTAGCGATGGCTTCCTTGGCCCCACTGCGAGATGTTGATGGCTTGGCAGGGGACCTCTTAAATAATGATCCTACACATGTTTACATCAAACTAGTAGAGTATGAAATCTGGACATCTGAATCTGTACTGAAGAGTAAATCTGAAATTGTCCTATAGAACTCTACATAATACTCTCTTTCTCCCATACTGGTCGGAATGATGGCATTGACTAAAATGGGAGAAGATAAGAAGATGAGGAAACGAAAAACCAACTAAGCCGTCTCAATTTTGTTCAGCTTTTTTTCAATTCATTTTTTCTTGCGTACAACTTTTCTTTTTCTTTTTATGTGCTCGCCTTTTTCCACAAAATAAATATCTCATCTCAAACGAGTATAGGCCCAGTGCTGAAAAAAGGGGGTTGCATATTTGGGCCTAAGTTGGGTCGTGTTGCCTCCTTTTTCCTTCATTTTTTAAATATTCAACAGACGGGTCCAATTGGACCAATTGAGCCCAACTAGTAAAAGTCTTCTATTTAGGGTTCCTAATTGAACCAGTGAAACCAAGTCCCAATCGTAGTAGATGTAAGACAAAACCTGTGGATGTGATAATTAGACCCTGGAGGGATCCAACTACCCATCTATACATGTGACACATAATCTAACAGTTGGAAACATGCCATGAATGAGACGGCGGATTTAAGTCTATGGAATCGGGGTGGTTGGTACCCCACCACCATAGGCGACGAGATCGGGTGAAGGTGGCTGGCAGCGGAAGTCGGAGGCGAGGGGTCTGTCCCTTTAGGCAGGGCTGTTTCCGGTGCGGTGCGTTGAATCACTGGGCTCGCCAATGTAGACATCTGATGAAATGCTTCCGTTGCGGTCGTTTTGCTCATTCAGGTAGGAATTGCCTGAAGCAGGAGAGTGGGAGTCAGCTGCTCATTGGAGAGGGGGGAGGTTCGGAGGCGCTTTTTCTTGCTTCATCGGATGTGGGGTTGGTCTCGAGGGCTCGGTTCGCTAGGGATGTCGCTTTGGTTACCCCCCGCACGTCCTGGCGAGGGGCCTTAAACTGACGGAGGCGACAGCTCTGCTTCGTGGGTCCAGGGATGGCTCGACGTTGTTGCACTGTCGGAGGCTAAGGGCTCGGGGTGGCACGGTGAGGCCTTTGCCTCTCGAGGGGGTTAGGGTACAGGGCTTGCCCTTTATGTCGCGGGACTTGCGACGGTGCCAGGAATTGCTGCGTGACATCGTTGAGGTCCTTGGGATCGAGAATGGTGGTTGCTCGCCTGGAAACTCTTTGGACGGTATCCTCCGGGTGACGGGGCTTGGCTCGGATAAGCTCGGTTGGTGGGAGGTCCTCTTCGAGGGGGATTCTGTGTTCTTGGAGCTACTGGATGTGGGATCAGACCCCAAGGTTGTAAGGTTATCGTGTGGAAATCGGATGGGGGATGCGCAGAACGCAGTGTCCAGTGTGGCGGGTGGTGACCAGGGATTGTCTGCTCGGTTGAAGAATCCGGTCTCGGTGCTTCGGGCGTCGGTGGGTAGCCTAAGAGGCGGGGCGGTGGAGCCGCAGTCGAAGTTTGTTGAGAAGGCTCGGAAACCGAGGTTAGCGACGCCTCCTATGCGAGGAATTCGGTTCGGCACAATAGTCGAGACTCGAGGCCCGAGATCTGTGTCGTTTCTCCTACCCGGAGATTTCAAAGTTTTCGACGATTCAAATTCAAACGGTTGGGAAGGGTGGTGGGACCCGAACAGTTGTCAGGTGGGGTTTTCGATGTTGGTCCGCTGGAGGTCTCCGAAGTGGAGATAAATGGGGATCCGATTACAAGGTCAGGCGGGGGGAGCTCTGTCCCAGATCTTGGGCCCGTGGATTCGAGTGCATAGGTTCGACTAGGGAGCTCTTCAGTTGTGTCACCTGTTCGGGTTGGCGATCTGCCTGCCCTACCCAACACCATGGGCCGCAACCTTGATCTGCTTGGCGCGCTCGATAAGGTAGATTTGGGGTCGCCCCTCGCTGATCCTGTGGATGATGGACCGACGATGGGGGATTGGACTGCTTCAGAAGCTTGTGCTACGACCAGCGATGGTGGACCGACGATGAATGAGGTTGAGGAACCACTGGTGGCGAGACTTGCTGCCGCAGAGACGCCAGTGACGATGGGTCAGCTTGGGGTGCACGTTGTAGGAGGGGCACACGTGACCCAGTCTATTGATGGGGGGCTAGGTATGGTGCTGCTTACATGCGAGGTGGGTCCTTGAGATCTGAGTTGGGGAAGAGGCGGGTGGCTCTGCGTGCCTCCTTGGCACAACGAGAACCTTCGCGTGGTGCATCTCTATTTCTTAGCGGTTGATTGGAGTCTCAGAATCGTTTTGGGGTGCTCGACCCAACCGTCGCTCGAAGGTTGGGATTAATACCTCCGAAGCAATGTCGACGACCCGTTGCTTAATGAAGATTCTGTCATGGAACGTCAGGGGATTAGGCTGCCCTGACAAACGACTGGGAGTGAGGAACTTGCTTAAAGAGGTGGGGGAAGATATCCTTCTGCTGCAAGAGAGGAAATTGGCTGCGTGCGATGACAAGGTGCGACGTGAGCTAGGTGATGGGGCTCGCTTTGAGCTGGCGGATTTGCCGGATCTCGGTGCCTCGGTAGGTCTCCTGACTAGTCGGTTGGCTGAGAGATTTGACTTATTGGGGGTGGCTACAACATCGTCCTGCTTGTCGGTGAGCTTGAGAAGGAGGGCGGATGGTCTTCAGTTTTTGGTCACAAATATCTATGGGCTGATTGGGCTAGACAGAGGATCCGTGGCAGAGGAGGTGGAGGCTTTGGGTGGCGGTACCGCGGATTGTAGCTGGATCATCGGTAGTGACTTGAATGCCACGCTTTTCTCCGAGAACAGACAACGGTTGGCCATCGGTAGAGATGTAGGTTCGGAGGCATTCAGGGGGTGGTCCATTCCTTGGGCCTATCAGTATTCGACGTGGTTGGCTACTCTTACACTTGGCGGAATGTGAGGCCGCGTTCTAGATTGGATCGTTTCCTGCTGTCCTCGGCGACGGTGGAGGCTTTTCCTCTGGCTCGAGCACGGTCTTTGCCTCAGGCGTACTCGGATCACACCCCCATTCTTTGGTCGTCTGATGAAGATGGGCGTTGGAGGTTCACTTTCCGGTTCAAGTGTTCTTGGCTCCTGGAGGATGGTTTTAGAGATATGGTGGTCGAGCAATGGAGAGGTTGTTCGGTAGTGGGTTCGGCGGTCACTCGGTTTGCCGCTAAGTTGAAGTCCCTCAGAGCTTTCCTTACGGCTTACGGCAGGGAGGTTCGAGCTCGTCGGAGGGCCAAGCGGGGTGAGGCTGCGAGGAGAGTTTCAAGGTTGGATGGCCTGGACGATGAGAGGGCATTGAATCAGGAGTAGACGACGGAGAGGCTGAGGTTGCTAGAGGAGATCATGCTAGAGGACATAAAAGAGGAGGTTCACTGGAGGCAGAGGTCGAGGCAGAGGTGGTTGAAGGAGGGAGATGCCAATACCATGTTCTTTCACTCGATGGTGTCTGGGCGAAGGAGAAGGAACTTCTTGCATGAGTTTGAGGTTGGGGGTGCCAAGGTGTCGGGGGAGGACCAGATTAGTGCTGCTTTGCAGAATCACTTTATGGAGTGCTCGCGTAGGGCCTAGGGGGTAGGGTGATGATGGTTGGGGTTGGGCGGGTATTGATGCGGGTTCGGTGAATGCGAGGCAGGTGGAGTTGTTGGTAGCTGAGTTCTTTGAGGAGGAGGTGAAGCGGGCGGGGTGGGGACTGAATGCAGATGGGGCTCCCGACCCAGATGGTTTTCCCGTCCTGTTCTACCATGAGTTTTGGGATCTTCTGATGGAGGATTTATTGGAGGTTATTGGCGAGTTCAGGGATGGTAACCGAGGTTTCGAGGAGGTCAATTGGGCGTTGATTTTTCTCCTTCCTAAGAAGGCGAATCCAACAACGGTGGTGGACTTCGGGCCTATTTCTATTTCCAATGCCATTTATCTAGTGGTGTGGCAAAGGTTCTAGCGAACATGCTCAAGGTGATGGTGGACTCGGTGGTGCTTGAGGGGCAGTTGGCCTTCGTTCCAGGCAGGCATATGGCTGACAGTCTTATCGTGGTGTCGGAAATCTGCCTTCATTGGAAGCGTGAGAAGAAAAAGGGGGCTCTTTGGAAGATTGATTATGCCAAGGCTTATGATTGCATTCGTTGGAAGTTCATATGGACTTCCCTTAGGCATAGGGGGTTCCCTGAGCTGTGGGTTCAGTGGACGAAGAGATGTGTCACAACTTCCTCCTTCTCGGTTCTGGTTAATGGCAAGCCTGAGGGTGGTTTCTTTCAGCCTCAACGGGGTGTCCGTCAGGACTGCTCGTTGGCTCCTATGCTTTTTGTCCTTGTGGCAGACTATTTGACGGTTCTGTTGAAGCGGGCGGTGGAGGCCTAGTGGTGCGAGGCCTTCCGTTTGTTGGTAATCTCTGTCCCTTTGCTTCAATATGCGGATTATACGATCATCTTTCTGGGGGGGTCGGAGGACCAGAACCACAATGCTATCTGGCTGGTGGACATCTTCGGCAGCCTATCTGGGCTTCAGATCAACAGGCAGAAGTCGGTGGTGGTTACCTTTGGGCTGGATATTACCGAGAGTGGTAGGGTCGCTGGTTGGGTGAGATGTCCCCTGGGGAGTCTCCCAATGTCCTACTTGGGTCTACTGTTGGTGGATGGCAGGCTTCGGAAGTCTAATTGGGACAGCATTCTGCGCAGAATGGAGGAGAGATTGGTTGGTTGGAAGGCAGTCACTTTGTCAAGGAGAGGGAAGTTGGCACTCGTAAAGCATGTTCTCGCAGCTATTTCGGTGTTCTTATATTCTACTAGGCTAATGCCGGTTGGGGTTAGAATGAAGGTTGAATCTCTCATGAGGTCCTTGTGGTCGGATGGGAAGCACCAGAGGCACGACTTGCACCTGGTCGACTGGGATGATGTTACGAAGATGATTTCTGATGGGGACCTTGGGGTTTGTGATTTAGAAATCATGAATAAAGCATTGTTGACCAATGTGTGATTAAGATTTGGGGACCTTCGTCCTCGTTGGCGGCAATAATTTTTGAGATCAATTTATGGTGTAAAGGTGAGTTGACCGCGGTTAGGAGGAGATGCGAATCTCCCCTTTGGGCTGGGATCCGGGCCATCTTGCCATGTGTTCTTCCTAATCTGCACCCGAGGCTCGGGAATGGTTAGGTTTTCAGATTTTGGCTTGATGACTGGATGGGGGAAGGTGCTCTGGGGATCCGTTTCCCTAGAATGTTGGTTGTAGCGACTGATAGAGATGCGAAGCTAGCTGAGGTGGCAGATTCAGGCTCATGGGCACCGCTGTTCATCTCGGATCTATCCGATCAATGCTTGGAGGATTTCTTGAGGTTGCTGGCGGAGGTTCCCCAGCCTGGGGAGTCGTCTGATGTGGCTGACCATTTTGCTTGGTCTGGGTCGAGGTTCTCGGTTAAGAAGGCTTACGAAGCTATGAGGGGGGAGGCGGTGGATCGTGACGAGGTGATGCGTTCGGACATGAAGATTATCTGGGCAGCCATGATCCTGTGCTGGGTGAAGATCTTTCTATGGTGTTTGAGAAGGAATCGTTTGTGCGATAAGGTAAGGAGAGGGAGGCCATTTGGCTTGGCTGATATGTTTTGCGACAGGTGTGAGGGTGCGGTGGAAGATGCGGAGCACTTTTTTTCGGGTGTGCGACGTCGGCTCAGACATGGCGGGACGTGGGCCTTCTTTGGGCGCAGACCGGTAGCTTTGATGCCTTTTGGAGTTCGATTCGTGCTGTGGGCTTGGGGTTGACGGGTGACTGTGCTAAGCCCTTTTCGGTGCTTTGGGTGATTTGGCTTGGGAGGAATGAACTGATTTTTAAGAAGGCTTACGAAGCTATGAGGGGGGAGGCGGTAGACCGTGACGAGGTGATGCGTTCGGACATGAAGATTATCTGGGCAGCCATGATCCTGTGCTGGGTGAAGATCTTTCTATGGTGTTTGAGAAGGAATCGTTTGTGCGACGAGGTAAGGAGAGGGAGGCTATTTGGCTTGGCTGATATGTTTTGCGACAGGTGTGAGGGTGCGGTGGAAGATGCGGAGCACTTTTTTTCGGGTGTGCGACGTCGCCTCAGACATGGCGGGACGTGGGCCTTCTTTGGGTGCAGACCGGTAGCTTTGATGCCTTTTGGAGTTCGATTCGTGCTGTGGGCTTGGGGTTGACGGGTGACTGTGCTAAGCCCTTTTCGGTGCTTTGGGCGATTTGGCTTGGGAGGAATGAACTGATTTTTAAAAACCATAGATTTTATTCTGAGAAGGCGGTCACACACTCTAGCGCCCTTTATAATTTTTGGGCCTCAATTTAATGTAATGTTCCACACTTTCTATTAATGAATTTGTGGCTGCGATGACTCCCGTCTTGGGAGTTCACCCTATTTGCAATAAAAAAATGAATGAGGAGATAGATGCCCTTACCTCAAGGGGCACGTGTACTATGCCCACATGGTATCAAGCCTGTTACCTACCAATGAATCTTCGTGGCCAAACAATCACTTGATGGGTCTATTGAGAGATTGAAGGCCATGCTTGTAGCCAAGGGCTTCACTCAAACTTATGATATGGATTATTTTGAGACCGTTTCTCCAGTGGCCGAGATGAGGTCTATTAGAACTATTCTCTCTGTTGCTGCTAATAAGAATTGGCCCATCTTTCAGCTAGATGTGAAGAATGCTTTCCTCTATGGCGACCTTGAGGAAGAGGTCTACATGATGCAACCACCAGATTACTCTCTGTGTGTGTGTGTGGGGGGGGGGTTTGGGTGGTTATGTTTGCCGACTTTCATAAGGCTAATTATGGCGTAAAGTAGAGTCCACAAGCTTGATTTGATAAACTTACTACCGAGATCGATTCTCTTGGCTTCTACATGATGGCATCTGACTAATTTGTCGTTGTCAGATGACTGTCTACTAGCACAATTATTCCGACTGTCTATGTTGATGATATGGTCCTTACTGGTGATGATCAAGCAAGCATTCTAGAGACAAAGGCCTTTTTCCAGAAGATGTTTGTCACCAATGACCTCTATAGTCATTGTCAGGATGTTCATTTAATCCTTTGATATTTGAAGGAATTTTTAGGGCGAGATCTCTTCTGTGGAGTCAGTGACGACATTGATGTCACCGCTTTTATGCAGATGCGGATTATGCTAGTTCACCTAAGGACCGACGATCTACTACATGCTATGTCGTGTTTGTTGGTGGCAACCTAGTTACATGACGAAGCAAGAAGCAGACAATGAATCTATATTGACTGCAGAGACAAAATATAAGGTGATGGCCCAAGCTACTTGTAAGATTACCTGGCTTGTCTTTTTTCTACAGGGATCTGACTTCCTACTAGTACTCCCGTACCATTGTATTGTAACAAAGACCTTAAATTTCAGATTTCAGTTTCATTTCGCGAAGTTCAGAAAGAGAAATTTTGGAGAATTTCAGCGGAATTTCCTTTTCTTCCCCATGAGATTCTTTTTTTTGATGAAAAATCGGGCGACTCCCCCTCAAAGGGGTCACCAGACTCACCACTAAAAAAAATCATTAAAAAAGGAAAGAATAGAGTACATTACCTTAAGGACCCATGAGATTCTAAGATCCTATGTATATGCTACTTCACAATTAGCAATATAGTTATTTATTAAATTAACTCCTCTCTTTTAATTTTTATCCAACTGAATGTTAGCTACTATATGTATCAGAAGCTCCTAACTTGCAGAAAGTGGCGTAAAAGTGTTGTCCTAGTTCTTTAAAAAAAGTGTTGTCTCAAACTGCATCTGTTGGGGGATATAAGAGGAACTAGAGCACATTTAATCCATCCATTTCAAAAGAAGGAATATGTTGGGAGAAGAGAAGCTCCATGATCTTGTTTATGTGCATTACAACTTGAGGTTGAAGAGGAAAATACAAGAAAGGGGCATTAAGAATACACACACCCCATCGACCTTGCATATATTTTCAAAATGCATGATGACGATCTGGAGGAATATGTCATTTGCCAGTGGATGGATTCCAATGATGCTCCAAGACTTGATAATGCAAGAGAATGACCAAATCAAAACATAAGTCAACAATTGGGTATAGATGTTGACAATTACATGGCAAGATCCGATCAGACGAAGGACCTTTTTGAAGGGTTAGAAATTAATGCCGATGCTGATGGCGTAGTTCCTTCAGTTCTCGAGCAAAATAAAAAATCAAGTAGACGACGATAGAATTGATGAGGATGATGATGAGTTGGTGGTCGTGCTGAATTTGGTAATGGACAGACATATTCGGGAGGAGATGGATATCGCTCATATGATATGCGATTTGAGAAATGGCTATGAGCAAGCTATGAGTTTACGGAATGATGAATAAGTGCACAAAGACAATTTCTCCCAAATCCGAGTTCATGTCCTAGGGAGCTTATGGTTATGATTAATGATACTGCCACAACTATGGAAGTGATAGCTACATGGGGGATCAAATATCTTATTAGGGTTCATTGAGTATAGATGCGGGCAATTCAATCATGGTGACAGGGTAACATCAAGCCCTTGTGTGGATATGGTTGAAATATCATTTGGCATGCGTATTTCATGCTCCTCCTCCTTAGACTCCTCCATCCTCTAGGTATGGATACATCTATGAGTACTATAGTCAAAACTATCAATGTAGCCAACAAAACTATTCCAATCTGAGCAATATACACTTTTTTGGCATTGATAGTTATGCGATCTTTATTCGACTGTTACTCGGTAACACCTCTCCTCCGCAGAGATCGTCTTCGACTCCATTATCATCATCATGAGGTTTCCAAGTTCCTTTACATTCCCATCTTGTTATATATTATACCGATTCCCATGTTTCTTATCCTCACATTGATGACTTCTAGACATGGATTGTTAAATAATGCATCTATAGATGGGTAATTTGGATCCCTCTAGGGTTCAATTACTACATCCACATGTTTAGTCCCACTTCATCTATTAGTGGGACTTGATCATATCATTGGGGCTATATAAAGAGCCCTACACCCATTGTAACATTTGAGAGAGAATTAATAGAGTACTCAACCATTGAGAGGCCTTCTCCCGTGGTTTCATCCCACTCCTTATGGAATATGGTTCCACATAAAAACCTAGTGTTCTTTATGTTCTTTATCTTTATCTCTGATTATTACACTCATGTATTCTCATTTTCTACATGGTATCAAAGCATGTACGATTTTGGATTTGTTCTTGAAGATTATTATTCTTGAGTATGTTCATGTTTGAAGTTTGTTTAAGTTCGAATCATTATCAGTTCAAAAAAACTAGAGTTTCTAATGAAACCCTAATTCTACGCAGCCGCCACAGTCGCAAATACCAATGTTGATCCGATGGGTAATCTCCATGATTAGTTTGGGTTCAATGAGCTCTAGATTCTCTAGGCATATACGATTCACGCTCCTGACACACACGATTGTTCAACACTTATATTCGTATCAGTACACATTTTAGAGTTCTAGGGTTTCATCCAAACCCCATTTCCATGCTCGTTGAGGATTCATCTAATTCGCTGGAACCCTAATCAGAATAGGGAACCGTCATCCCAGCATACAATGGCCCTTTGTTGTTCGAAGAAGAAGCAGCATGTATGGATGCTTTAGTGATGGTTTCCCGACCTAAAGAAAAAGACGAAGCACAATGCCCCTTATCTCTTTCTAGCCGCATCTCTAGGTCACTATCTCAGGTGTTTTAGAATATGATCTCAATCATGCGAGTCCTCCAGGTACTACCACAACTCCAATCATTGGTGACACCACTTCCTCCCTGCAACACCTGCTCCAGTCGCACAACCACCTCATGTGCATATCTCCATCCAGGAAGAGCACCATCGTAAGGGCACCACCGTCAGGTGCGAGTATCCATCAAGCACGACAAGAGACTCCCAAGCATGAGATTTTGGGCCCAACTGTGGGCCACTTCTTATAAAAAGGAGAAGGGCCGTGGCCAAAAAAAGAGGAGATGGTTTTAAAAAAAGAGAAGCTAATTGAGAAAAAAGGAAGGGCTCATTTGAAAAGAGAGAGAACATCTTGAAAAGAGAGGAGAAAACTGAAAAAAATGTTTGTTTTTCCCGCATTTATTCTTTTCCCAACTTGGTCGATGTCATCCTTTTATGACAAGTATGTGTAGAGCTTTCAGATTTAGACTCTACCAGTTTGAGGCACTTTATGTTCGAGTGACCCAGTTCGACAAGGAGACTCAATTTTCAGACTTCATTTCCAGTGATCATGAACTCCAGTACGGGATCCTTTAGAGGTTCCTATGAGAGAGAACCCACATCGAAGTTCTTATGAGAGAGATCCATCTTCAAAGATCTGCATATAAATATTCCCAAGATATTCTTTATTAGGCCCTTCAAAGAGATGGAGCAGTCTTCCATGAAGGAGACAAGTTGCGAGCTAGAGTTCTCCAATAAGGAGACTCATTCTAGTTTTAGTGACCCTGCAAGGTACATAATGAACGTTCTCCGATGAGGAGACCCAATTCAATTCCGATGATCTGACAAATGCAATATAGAGCATACTTCTCTGACGAGGAGACTCGGTTCTTACACCAGCCCATCAGTTCCCTCAACTAGCACGACAAGAGAAGCAACGTCCTCAACATACATCCAATAGAGTATGTGTTGAGTAGATATTGACATATTGTCCATAGTGTCTTGTATTCTACGAGTGAGTGATTTCTTTCTATTTGTCCAAGCTAAGCATTGCATGCTCCAACTTGAGGGGGAGTGTTAGAGTATGCGTCCATATGTGGATAACCGGATCCCTCTAGGGTCCAACTACCACATTCACATGTTTAGTCCCACGTCGTCTGTTAGTGGGACTTGGTCATACTGATGGGGCTGTACACAGAGCCCCACACCCATTCTAGCCATTGAAAGAGAAGTAATTGAGTATCCGAGCATTGAGAGGACTTCTCCCGTGTTTTTATCCCGCTCCTTATGGACTAGGGTTCCACGTAAAATCCCAGTGTTCTTTATGTTCTTTATCTTTATCTCTCATTATTGCACTTCTGCATTCTTGTTTTATACATGGATGAACATGAATACATATAACATGTGATGGATTATGGAAACTTTATGGGAGTACATAGAGTTGGCAATGCAATACAAGTGACGACAAGGAAATGAAGCCATATGGACCCTCTCTGCAATTCTTGATTTTGATCGTTTTCACGTGCAATGAGTTTTTATTTTGTTACATCTTGTTATTTACTTTTTTAAATGAAACATTATTGGACGTGATTAGTTGTTTTTAGAACATGTCATCATTTAATTTTACGAAAGAAAGATGTCCCAAAATATTAATAATTTCACTCCTTTTCAATATCTCTAAGAAGTCAGCATTGACAATAACGATACATGCGATCAAGCACTAAATGTTGATTTGCTGGCATTTTGCAAGCCTTGGAAAAATGATATATCATTGACATGTCGCCAATGTCACCCAAGTTGACATGCACATGAAATTTATTTATTTTTGGAAACTAAGGACTCCAATGTGTTTGATTAATAAATAAGATAGAAATACAAACTTATTTCCTAAAATACAGGATCCAAATACAAGTTTTGTAGTGGTATCATCACATAATCCCAAACAAGCTGATATGCAATACTGAATAATGCTTGTCAACAAGAAGTTTAGTCATGTAGAATACAAATATTTCGAAATAACAAATAACACATTCTCACCAACTCAAAATTCATAATATACCAACACACCAGTAAGAACAATTATTGTATAAATAAGTTGAAGATTGGTTCAAAATAAATAGATTGAAGAGAAATTTGTCACCCGTTAGAAGAAAAATACAATTAAACATAACTGTATTATTATTAAAAACCTATATTGAACATATGGAAAGTATATATTATATTAACTACATGTCATGAACTTGTTAAGAATATCGAGACACCTTAAATTGTAATTCGTTTGTTCAATCACACAGTATATAGCTTTGTGCAATGTCGAATGTTGGCAGGCGTAGCCCGCTCTCTGGATGGTATGAGTAACATATATGTTCAATGGGAATGCAACTCTGATGATATGGGTAAATGAGGCCAAAGTTTACCACATTTCCCTTGAAAATGGAGGGAAATTGGCGCTGACATATCAAAGATATATCACCGATACTCAAGAAAAGGACATTACCCCTCTTCTGATATAGCGAGATTGGTAATAATAAAATATCGATGATATATCGCTGATATGTCGTGATATTTTCGAGCCATATGTGCGATATAATATGTACTGATGTGTTAAATACACCAAACTCTTGCTTGTAAGTGTGTATTTGTATGTTAATTATTTTTTAAGAATTAGGATAATTTTAATTTGCCAGAAAAATTACCTTTTTAGCCATCTCCTAGATTTCCACATATCATCTATGTATCCTAATTTGTCCCCGATATATCCATTTCCAAACTGACCTATACGTTATTGAAATTGATATCTTGAACCTTGCCATTATAGTGTCTTTGTAAGACATGCAATGGACAAAGCAAAGAACTAGAAATTCCATCTAGTTGTTATGGTTCCATGTACTACCTTTTCCTTGAGCTTATGGTTTATTTTTTCCCACTCCTCTCTACTTTCTTGCATATGTAATACAGAGAAGCTTATGCCTAATGAATGGACAATTGAATCCTTTTGTGTGTTCTTTATGCAAGGTGCATGATGCCTTGCAATATATTATTTAATAGACTAGGCATAGTTTTGTAATGCATAATTTTCATACAATTTCTCTATTTTAATGTGAATTTTTGGAACCAAACATAATTTAATTTTAAGTATATTGTAGATATACAAAGGGGGGAGGAAATGTGCTCGTTACTCAGAAGGATATAGAGACTAGATGGAAACAATATTTTCATGAACTTTTCATTGGAGAAGGGAATAAAGAGATCACTTTGGGAGATCTAACTAGTAGTAAAAGTTACATGATTCGTGAAGGTATAAATGAATACAAGTAGAGGCTTTGAAGGTTATGAAATATGGAAAAGGTGTAGGAGCTGATGACATTCCTATAGAAGTATGGGGAGTTATAGGTGAACGTGGTTTAATTGGCTAACAAATTTATTCAATGTTATTTGGCAAAGTAAGAAAATGCTTAAAGAATGAAGGAGAAGCATCGTGGCGCGCCTTAACAAGAATAAATGAGACATTCGAAATTGTTCTAATTGTAGAGGTATCAAACTGCTGAGTCAGTTTATGAAATTTTGGGAACGTGTAATCGAAAGAAGGTTGAGGCAAGTTTCCAAAGTAAAGAGCCAATTTGGATTCATGCCATGTTGCTTAACTATTGAAGCTATCGTGCCCGATGATGACACCCATGCTGTGATTGGTTATGGCTTACGGAGGAGCATTTCCATGAAGGTTGTGAAGGGCCACCTGCATACTTTCCTTGGTTCGCAGTTCTCGGGGGACGTCGTACCTCTTGATTCTTGACGTTGCTGTGCTCATGGTCTCTCCAGGCTGCAGAGAGAACGTTTGATACAAAATGGAGGGATGGACGATATTGTTTGGCGACATCTTCGCTTTGCGGACGGGGCGATTACGGATGTCGAAGTTTGCATGGCAGAGGTTCGTGGGGTTCCTTTCCTCTCCAAGACGGTTCACTGCTTGGGGAGGGTTCTCCGGTGATGGGGTTCGGTGCTCGCGGTGATCGATGATGGGTTAACACCCGGTTCGGCTCCTGATGTCACTCGTGTGCTGTTGAAGTGCAACAAAGGTTTGATCGATGGCGCGAGTGGCCGGGTCTTCTGCGAGTCTCTGGAGGTTGGTCGGTTCCAGTGCAGGGTGGAGATGTTGATCGTCGAACCCCCTCCTCTGCCGGAGGTTCCGAGGATGGACGGTGCCACCTCGCCTTCTGAGCTCCAGGTGGGCTTCCCTAAGGATGCGTTGCATGGTTTGTCCCGCGAGATTGATCTGGTGCGACCTTTGGGGTTCTCCTCTTGGGTCCTGTGCATGGTATCCCAAAAGTTCGATTTGTCTGCTGAGGTGGCGAGGACGGCGTCTCGTATATCTGCACCGCCTTGATCGTGGTCTCGGGCCTCGGATCCCGACTTTCGAGTTCCGCTCTCAGATCCTCTCGCGGGTCGGGCCCAAGGTGACACCAACTTTTGTGCTGCTTTCTTTTCGGGCGGGAAGGGCCTATCGGACGTTCTTCCTTTGCAACTCTCCTCAACTTCATCGGGCATCTTGGAGTTGTCTTGCCTGGCTCACTCGTCTGAGGTTGGCGGGACATTCCCCGTGATTGAGGTTTTCAACTCGTCTGCTTTTACCCCTACCATGGTGCCGCGATACTCCTGCGCCTCCATGGGGTCTGAGGGGTGTTCTTTGGGCATCTCATCTCAGTCCCATGTTGAGGCCCTCTTTTCCGTGGTGTCCGGCGATATCCCTTCTTCGTTACCAACTCTGACCCTCCTTGAGGTGGAGGGTGCTAGTGCTGCTGAAGGAACTTCTGATAGGAGATCCGGGAAGAGATACAGACGGAGGAATAGAGCTCAACCGGCGATCTCCGAGCCTCAACCCTGCTCGGCGCTTAAGAGGTCCGTTGCGGAATCCTCTGGGGTGGTCCGAATTCAGGGGCATCGCGATGGTTCGCTATGAAGGTTCTCTCCTGGAATGTGCGGGGGCTTGGTTGGGGAGTTGGGCAAGAGGAAGATCATGGGATCATGATTCATTGAATGGGGCTGCGATGTGGTCATGTTGCAAGAGACAAAGCTTCAAGGCGTCGACAATGTTCCTTGGAGAGCGTTCGATGCGGGAGGTATAGATGAGGTCAGGGCTATGGATGCGGTGTGTGCGGCTGGTGGCTTGCTGGTTGCTTAGAGGTCTTCGACTATGGCTTTTGGCCCGGTACTACGGGGGAGGCATGTCATCTCGATTCTATTGGTATGTGCCGGGGCCTTGCTGTCATATTCAAAGGAGGGAATTGTGGGAGGATCTGCAGGAGGCGAGTAGGGCCTTCGCGGGAATCCCGTGGCTCATAGGGGGGGTTTCAATGTTACCTTAGAACCTCAGACAGACCACGTTTCAGGGGTGGTCAGGACCCAGGTTCTGCGGACTTTGCTGTCGCAGTGGATTCGTTGGCTTTAGAAGTGTTGGATGTCGGGGATATCGCCTACACATGGAGGAATTCAAATTCTCGTTCCCGTATTGATAGATTTTTGGCATCTATGGATCTTCTTGATTGTTTTCCATTATCTTCTGTGCTTGCTCGGCCGCGGAGCATGTCCGACCACACACCAATTGTGTGTGATTCCGGTGATCAACCCGCGGTGAGGGGTTTCTTTAGGTATGAGAGGAGTTGGTTACTGGAGGATAACTTCAGGGAGTTGGTGACTTCCCATTGGTCCAACTTGCAGGTTGATGGTTTGGTGGTTTCTAAATTTGTCCACAAACTGGGATCTTTACGCACGAGATTGAGCTCTTTCAAGAGGGAGTCCAGGGCGGCAAGGCTTGCTGCTAGGCTGGAGGCTGAGGGCGTGGTCACCAGACTTGATGTGTTGAAGGATACTAGGGAGTTATCGATGGATGAGTTGGTTGCTCGTTCACTTGCCTAGAAGCAAATCACGGCTGAGGATCTCAAGCGTGTCACTGAATGGCGTCAAAGGTCGAGGAGCACATGACTGAAGGAGGGGGACACTAATACGACATTCTTTCATCGTATAACAAGCGGAAGGCGTCGCTCAAATACCTTGCGTTCGATCACAATTGATGGCCTTTGTGTGGATGGTAACAGGGAGATGGGGAGAGCAATAGCCGCCCACTTTAAGGAGTTTTCGGCGAGGAACATTCCAAGTATATGGAGGTGGACGGGGGTCGGGGCTACTTCACTCTCGCCTTCGTCGTGCGATGGGCTGACGTAGGGGGCCCTGGAGGAGGTTAAGGCTGCGGTGTGGGACTTAAACGCGGATGGGGCTCCAGGCCCGGATGGCTTCCCGGTGGCCTTCTACAGGGACTTTTGGGACTTGGTGGGCAATGAGGTGTTGGAGGTCATCTCCGAGTTCTGTGTTGGAAATGCTGGCTTCGAACGAGTCAATAAGTCCCTGATTGTTCTTCTTCCTAAGTCCGCTTCGGTCGAGCGGATTGAGGAGTACCGCCCCATTGCAATTTCTAATGCCTTCTACCTTATTGTGGCGATGGTGTTTGCATTACGGTACGATCGAGTCCTTGACTCCATCATCTCCCTGCTCCAATCTGCTTTTATACATGGATCCTTAGGCACGTGGCAAATTTGTGGGCAATATGGCTGGGCAGAAATGCATGTCTTTTCTCTGGGCAATGCTTCTACAAGGAAAACGTGGAGGTGCATTGTACGCTATTGGTGGATGATTGGGCTTTGTAGTTGCTTTTCTTGTTTCGTTTTCTCGTTACTTTTGTAAACTCTCTATTTACTTTTTCTTGATTTAATAAATGGGGCGAACACTACTGGGTGTCTCCCCCTGTTTCTGGCTTCAAAAAAAACTATTGAAGCTATTCACCTATTGAGAACAATGGAGATTTATAGAGCTAAACCGAAGAACATCCATATGATTTTTATTGATTTGGAGAAGGCTGATGATTTAGTCTCACATGAGATCTTGTGCAGAGTTTTGGAGAAGAGATAAATACCTGTCTTGTACATTAACCTTATAAAGATATGTATGATGGAGCTTCATCTTGTGTTAGGATCCACTCTGGGAAGAGCTATTTTGACATCAACATTGTCTGCATCAAAGTTCAACTTTGTGTCTATTTATTTTTACTTTGAGTTGACTAGTCACATTCACGATGAGATACCTCGGTGTATATCATTCACCGATGATACTGTATTGACTGACGAGACTAGAAATATAGCAAATAAGAAACTTAAGGTTTGTAGACATGCCTTAGAGACTAAAAGATTTCGTATAAATAGGGTAAGACTGAATGCATGGAGTGCACATTTGATGAAAGCAATGGTTAAGGAATCTCGATGAAGATTGGAGAAGATAACATTCAGAAGAAAGATTCTTTTAGATACCTGGGATCTATTTTGCAACAACAACAACAAAGCCTTTTCCCACAATTAAGTAGGGTCGGCTACATGGATTCTTTGCCTCCATTCAGATCTACATTGGGTCAATCCCGAGCTTATATCCATAAAACTAAGATCCCGTCGTATAGTTTCTTTCCAACACTTCTTGGGTCGTCCTCGCCCTCTCTTTACTAGCTCAACATCCCAACACTTGCATCTTCTAACTGGTGCATCAGCTGATCTTCTTTGCAAATGACCAAACCACCTTAAGCGATTTTCTCGCTTCTTATCCTCGATCGGAGCTACACCAACTTTCTTTCTGATTGCATCATTCCGAATCCGATCCTTACGCGAGTGTTTACACATCCACCTTAACATTTTCATTTCTGTTACAACCATTCTCTGCACATGTCTATGGTTCACAAGCCAACATTCAGATCCATAGAGCATAGCAGGTCTCACAACTGCTTTGTAAAACTTTCCTTTAATTTTTAAAGAAATTTTCTTATCATAGAGAACAACAGAGGCTCCTCTCCACTTTAGCTATCGTGCATTTATTCTATTAGTAATTTCTCCATCAATTTCCCCATCATGTTGCAAAATAGATCCCAGATATCTAAAAGATTCTCTCTTCCGAATGTTATCATCACCAATCTTCACCTCGATTCCTTCACCATTGCTTCCATCAAAGCTGCACTCCATATATTCCGTCTTAGCCCTACTTATACGAAATCCTTTACTCTCCAACTCATGTCTCCAAACCTCAAGCTTCTCATTTACTCCATCTCTAGTCTCGTCAATCAACACAATATCATTAGCAAATAGCATACACCGAGGTAACTCATCTTGAATGTGAATTGTCAACTCGTCCAAAATCAAAATAAAAAGAGATGGACTCAAAGTTGAATCTTGATGTAAACCAATGTTGATGTCAAAATAGCCAGTCTTCCTAGACGGGATCCTTACACAAGATAAAGCCCTATCATACATGTCCTTTATGAGGTTAATGTATAGGACAAATACTTGTCTCTTCTCCAAAACTCTCCACAATATCTCTCGTGGGATAGAATCATAAGCCTTCTCTAAATCAATAAAGATTATACGGAGGTTCTTCCTTTCAGCTCTATAAATCTCCATTGTTCTCAGCACATGGATGGCTTCAATAGTTGAGCGACCTAGCATGAATCCGAATTTGTTTTCTTTTACGTTAGAAACTTGCGTCAACCTTCTTTCGATCACACGTTCCCAAATTTTCATAGTATGACTCACCGGCTTGATACCTCTGTAATAAGAACAATTTTGAATGTCTCCTTTATTCTTATAAAGAGGCATCACGATACTCCTCCAATCTTCAGGCATTTTCTTACTTCACCAAATAACATTGAATAGATTCATAAGCCAAGTCAAACCGTGCTCACCTAAAACTCTCCATACTTCTACAAGGATGTCATCCGGTCCTACACCTTTCCCATGTCTCATAATCTTCAAAGCCTCCTCTTCTTCCTTTCTTTGTATCCGTCTATAACTTGCACGATTCAAGTAACTTTCACTACTAACTAGATCACCCAAAGTGACCTCTCTATTTCTTTCCCCAATGAAAAGTTTATGGAAGTACTGCTCCCATCTAGTCTCTATATCCTTTTGAGTAAGAAGCACGCGACCTTCCTCGTCCTTAATGCATCTCACTTGAGAAAGGTGTTTGATCTTTCTTTCTCTTGCTTTGGCCAACCTGAATATATCCTTCTGGCCCTCCTTAGAGTCGAGATTTTTATACAAAACTTCATAAGCTTTTGATTTAGCTTCGCTTACAGCCTTCTTTGCTTCCTTCTTCGCTATTTTGTAGTTTGTGATCGTTTCCTCTGTTTTATCCTTAGACATAGCCTTAAAGCATGCTCTTTTAATTTTTAGCCTCTCTTGCACCCCTTCACTCCACCACCAAGCCTCCTTTCGACCTGGGGCTCCTTCCTTTGACTTGCCTAACATCTCTTTGGCTACCTTTCGGATACAAGATGCTACTGCCTCCCACATCTCGTTTGCACTTCCGCTACAATCCCAAAATAAGTCTTCTAAAACCTTCTCCCTGAACGCAAAGTAATCCCTCAACTCCCACATCTCGTTGACAAGCTCGATTGCTTCAGTAGAAGATTCCACCATCTAGTTCTAGTGATCTTAGGAACCCTCCTTTTCTTTACCAGCCCTTTTATTTGTACATCCAAGACTAACAATTGATGTTGGGTTGTTAAACTCTCTCCTGGGATTACTTTGCAGTCTTTACAACACAACTGATCTCTTCTCCTCAACGCAAAGTAATCTATCTGTGTTCTAGTTGGTCTACTCTTATAAGTAATTTAATGCTCCTCCCTCTTCTTGAAGAGAGTGTTTGCTATGAATTTTCATATGCCGTTACAAAATCCAGGATGGCTTTTCCCTCTTCATTTCTATCCCCAAGACCATGTCCTTTATGAATACTAGCATACCCTGAAGCATCTTTTTCCACATGTCCATTAAGATCTCTACCTATGCAAATTATCTCTCTTTGTAAGATTTCTTGTAAAATCTTATCTAGATCCTGCCAAAAAGCTTGTTTAGTCCTTTCATCTAAACCAATTTGTGGTGCATAAACTGAGGTTATATTCAGAATTTCTTCTTCAAGCATCAATTTTAGCAAAATAATCCGATCCCCGAATCTTTGCACCTCAACCACACAATCTTTCAAATCCTTATGAACAACCACTCCAACACCGTTTCTACCCTTATCTTTACCTGAATACCAAAGTTTAAAGCCTGTCTTTTCGATCTCCCTTGCTTTCTCATCAACCCATTTTGTCTCTTGAAGACATAGTATATGAATCTTCTCTCTTCCTTCTTTCCATCGTATCCACTGTCTCCATCAATTTAGTCTCTTGAAGACATAGTATATGAATCTTCCTTCCTTATTTTGCAATGTAATGGGGAAATCGATGGAGATGTTACTCGTAGAATAAATCAAGGTTGGCTAAAGTGGAGAGGAGTCTCTACTATACTATACAAGAACACAACAACAACAAAGCCTTTTCCCACTATTAAGTAGGGTCGGCTATATGGATTCTTCGCCTCCATTCAGATCTATCTTGGGTCAATCTCGGGCTTATATCCATATAATTAAGATCCCTTCGTATAGTTTCTTTCCAACACTTCTTGGGCCGTCCTCGCCCTTTCTTTACCGGCTCAACATCCCAACACTCGCATCTCCTAACTGGTGCATCAACTGATCTTCTTTGCTAATGACCAAACCATCTTAAGCGGTTTTCTCGCATCTTATCCTCGATCGGAGCTACACCAACTTTCTTTCTGATTGCATCATTCCGAATCCGATCTTTACGTGTGTGTCCTCACATCTACCTTAGCATTTTCATTTCTGCTATAACCATTCTCTGCACATGCCATGGTTCACAGGCCAACATTCAGATCCATATAGCTAGCGGGCCTTACAGCTGCTTTGTAAAATTTTCCTTCAATTTTTAAAGAAATTTTCTTATCATAGAGAACAACAGAGGCTCCTCTCCACTTTAGCCATCCTGCATTTATTCTATTAGTAACATCTCCATCAATTTCCCCATCATGTTGCAAAATAGATCCCAGATATCTAAAAGAATCTCTCTTCCGAATGTTATCATCACCATTCACCTCGATTCCTTCACCATTGCTTCCATCAAAGGTGCACTCCATATATTCCCTCTTAGCCCTACTTATACGAAATCCTTTACTCTCCAACTCATGTCTCCAAACCTCAAGCTTCTCATTTACTCCATCTCTAGTCTCGTCAATCAACATAATATCATCAGCAAATAACATACACTAAGGTAATTCATCTTGAATATGACTTGTCAACTCGTTCATAATCAAAGTAAAAATAAATAGACTCAAAGCTGAACCTTGATGTAAACCAATGTTGATATCAAAATAGCCAATCTTCCCAGACAAGATCCTTACACAAGATAAAGCCCTATCATACATGTCCTTTATGAAGTTAATATATAGGACAGGTACTTGTTTCTTCTCCAAAACTCTCCACAATATCTCTCGTGGGATAGAATCATAAGCCTTCTCCAAATCAATAAAGATCATATGTAGGTTCTTCCTTTTAGCTCTATAAATCTCTATTGTTCTCCTCAGTAAATGGATGACTTCAATAGTTGAGCGACCTGGCATGAATCCGAATTGGTTTTCTTTTATTTTAGAAACTTGCCTCAACCTTCTTTCGATCACACGTTTCCAAATTTTCATAGTGTGACTCATCAGCTTGATACTTCTATAATTGGAACAATTTTGAGTGTCTCCTTTATTCTTATAAAGAGGCACCACGATACTCCTCATCCAATCTTCAGGCATTTTCTTGCTTCGCCAAATAATATTGAATAGATTCGTAAGCCAAGTCAAACTGCGCTCACCTAAAACTCTCCATACTTTTACAGGGATGTCATCCGGTTCTACGCCTTTCCCATGTCTCATAACCTTCAGAGCCTCCTCTACTTCCTTTCTTTGAATCCGTCTATAGCTTGCACGATTCAAGTAACTTTCACTACTAGCTAGATCACCCAAAGTGATCTCTCTATTTCCTTCCCAATGAAAAGTTTATGGAAGTACTGCTCCCATCTAGTCTCTATATCCTTTTGAGTAACAAGCATGCGACCTTCCTCGTCCTTAATGCATCTCACTTGAGAAAGGTCTTTGGTCTTTCTTTCTCTTGCTTTGGCCAACCTGAATATATCCTTCCGACCCTCCTTAGAGTCGAGATTTTTATACAAAACTTCATAAGCTTTTGACTTAGCTTCGCTTACAGCCTTCTTTGCTTCCTTCTTCGCTATTTTGTAGTTTGTGATCGTTTCCTCTGTTTTATCCTTAGACATAGCCTTAAAGCATGCTCTTTTAATTTTTAGCCTCTCTTGCACCCCTTAACTCCACCACCAAGCCTCCTTTCGACTTAGAGCTCCTCCCGTTGACTCGCCTAACATCTTTTTAGCTACCTTTCGGATACAAGATGCTACTGCCTCCCACATCTCGTTTGCACTTCTGCTACAATCCCAAGATAAGTCTTCTAAAACCTTGTCCCTGAAGCTCGATTGCTTTAGTGGAAGATTCCACCATCTTGTTCTAGTGATCTTAGGAACCCTCATTTTCTTTGCTAGCCCTTTTATTTGTACATCCAAGACTAACAATCGATGTTGGGTTGTTAAACTCTCTCCTGGGATTACTTTACAGTCTTTACAACACAACTTATCTCTTCTCCTCAACGCAAAGTAATCTATTTGTGTTCTAGTTGGCCCACTCTTATAAGTAATTAAATGCTCCTCCGTCTTCTTGAAGAGATTGTTTGCTATGAAAAGGTCATGTGCCGTTGCAAAATCCAGGATGACTTTTCCCTCTTCATTTCTATCCCCAAAACCATATCCTCCATGAACACTAGCATACCCTGAAGCATCTTTTCTTACATGTCCATTAAGATCTCCACCTATGCAAATCATCTCTCTTTGTGGGATTCCTTGTAAAATCTTATCTAGATCATCCCAAAAAGCTTGTTTAATCCTTTCATCTAAACCAATTTGTGGTCCATAAATTGACATTATATTCAGAATTTCTTCTTCAAGCACCAATTTTAACAAAATAATCCGATCCCCAAATCTTTGCACCTCAACCACACAATCCTTCAAATCCTTATGAATAACCACTCCAACACCGTTTCTACCCTTATCTTTACCTGAATACCAAAGTTTAAAGCCTGTCTTTTCGATCTCCCTTGCTTTCTCTCCAACCCATTTAGTCTTTTGAAGACATAGTATATGAATCTTCCTTCTTTCCATCGTATCCACTATCTCTATCAATTTTCCAGTTAAAGTGCCAATATTCCAATTACCAATCCGCAACTTCCGTTGCAATCTCTTTTGGACTAACTTCTTTACTCGCATGCGTCCATTATGCGAGAACCCTTGTAAATTTTGGACTGTATCCGTGCAATGATGCAGTGGAACTAGCTTAATTACCCGCATGCGTTCCTCATGCGAGAACCCTAGCAAATTTTGAACTACATCCAGGCTGCGATGTAGTGGCCCTTGCCAATTTTTCATTGCATTCGGACGATGCAACGCGTCGCAAGTAGAGAACACCCCAACAAAATCTGTATGTTTGCTTAAATCCATGTTGAAAAGATCTGACTGTCATGAGGCAACTTTCTAAATAATATTTTTTTAAAATATTATTTAAGAAGTTGTCTCAGACTATTTTACGCTAGCTGTCGGCTACCTAACGCAACCCTCCTCATTTACCCGGGCTTGGGACCGGCCATGGCTGAGTTAGTCTCTACTATACTATATGATAAGAAAATTCCTTTGAAAATTAAAGGAAAGTATTACGAAGTAGCTGTGAGACCTGCTATGCTTTATGGATTTGAATGTTGACCTATGGACCATAGACATGTGCATACTTGTACAGAAAATGCAGTAGCAGAAATGAAAATGCTACAACGGATTTGTGGTCATACAGAAAATATCGGATTTGGAATAATACGATCAGAAGGAAAGTTGGTGTAGCTCCAATAGAGGGTAAGGTGAGAGAAAATCGCTTAAAATGGTTTGGCTATTTACGAAAGAGGCCGGTTGATGCTCCAGTTAGAAGATGCTAGATTTGGGATGTTGAGTCGGCTAGGAAAGGGCGGGGAAAGCCCAATAAGTGTTGGAAGGAAACTATCCAAAGGGATCTTAGTTATTTGGATCTACGCCTGAGAATGACCCAAGATAGATCTGAGTGGAGGCAAAAAATCCTTGCATTTGACCATACTTAATATGGGAAAACGCTTTGTTGTTGTTTAATGTAGATGCACAAATTTATCTTTTTTCCGATAAAGTGCCAATCAATTTCTACCCTTTTTGTCCCAACATAGTAATCTCAACAAGATAATATCATCTTAATTGTAAAGACAATAATGGAACAGTTCTTGATTTCAAATCAAAGAAGATTGATTCTAAATACCTTCATTTGATTAGTTTAGACTAAAGGACGTTTCAAAGAGCTCAAGCTTGACACATTCCTGTGCCATCTTGTGCTGAGTGTTGCCTGTATGATCTTTTATCTTCATTTCATCGTCTATTTCTGCTTATACTTTTTACTTTTCGCTCCATCATATAGCTTAGCTGATATTCTAAATTTAAAGATAATGATTTACATTATAAATCTGAATTATGATCTGACCATTACCTCTATCAGATTGTAGAGAGGAGGAAAGCCGTTTCATCTACAAAAGACTCTGTTTTAGATTCTGGAGCTGGTTTTGTCTCGTCTTCTGATAATGTCACATCTCTATCAAAACAGAACTCCACTGTAACGACTAAAGTTGAGGGCCTCAACAGAAGCAATAACCAGATTTCATCTGAAGTTCGTAGCCAAGCAGAAGGGGAAAGTTCTGTTGCAGAAATTCTTGGCCTTTTAAGGGAATCGGATATACAAACAGGGCACAAAGCAGTTCAGTTGCCTTCGAAAGGTGCTGCTCGACAGATGACGGAGGATGCATTTGAGAATGCAATAGCAACGAAGGACAGAGGCGGAGAAGGCTCATCTTCCGAAAAGAAAAATGTGGAATCCCCTCCTTTGGCCGGAGAAAATGTCATGAACGTTATTTTTGCAGCTGCAGAATGTGCCCATTGGTCTAAAACTGGCAAGTTCGCTAAACTTTTTGTACTTATATTGGTCAATGATATTGGCATGCCACTGCTCTATTGTTTAATTGACCAGCAGATTATCTTGATAGGGGGGCTGGGAGATGTCGCCAGTGCTTTACCAAAGGCGTTGGCCAGGCGAGGACACAGAGTGATGGTATTATTTTCTATTTTTATTCTCCCCAGGTTGCATGTAAATAATTAAAAACCATTCAAAGTTCTATTTGCTGTTTCTTCCTACATACTAGTCCCACATGATAATATATTGTTCCATGAATCAATAAGCTCTAAAATCTCATCTTACAAAGTTACTATTTTATTGTAAGGATATTTATTTAGATACTCCTGATTTCTTTTGCAATCATGCATTTTTTTGAAAAAAAAACATTTTGCAACGTACTCCCCTTTGTTCCATATTTATGCAGATGCCTTTTGAGCTTGCTCTATTTATGGCATCACCTTCCTTTTTTATCCGTTAGGCTATGATGCTAGCTTTGACGTGATAAAATAAATAATATTGAAAATTTATAAGCAACATATTTTTTATATTCTTTCTTGGCTCCCCTCCTCTTTCGACATGTCCACCCTTCCCACTCAGAGTCTCTCGGACCACTCCATCTCTTTTAGCTCACCTTCGTATACCTGACTAATATACTGCATGGGAGAAGCTACCTGTGCAACCGTACAACCTTTAATAGTCTTCTCATCATTGCTTGCACATTTCCATTGATCTTTCTCTTCATGCACACTGCAACATCGCTCATAATTCTTTTCATGACTCTAAATGTTGATTTCGTTGGCATTTCGTCAGCATGGGGAAATGACATATCGTAAACATGTTGCCGATAATTTACCCAAATTGGCAAAAAATGGAGGAAATACACATGAATTTTGATTTTTTTTGGAAATTAAGGTTTCCAAAGAAATTCTTTTAGGGTAGCTCTGTGGAGCATGGGTCCGGACGACGAAGAAAACTGGGTGGTGGTGTCACACAAAAATGCGGCCAGAGCGGGGGTTGTGGTCAGACGAGGCAGATTTTTGGCAACCGCTTCGGGAGGGGATGTTATTGCTGCAACTCCCTGTGTCACTGGGCTTGCCAGTGCAGGGAACCGATACGGTGTTTTCGGTGCAAGGGGTTTTCTCATCGGCGGAGTTCATGCCCACTAGAGCTTAAGCGGACAAAGGAGGGGAGTTTCAGTGGTGCTTAGTGGGTGAGGGCATCGACGACGAGGTGCTCTTCAGGGGTACCTCGGACGTGGGCTTAATTTCGACGACCCTGTTCAAGGGAGACATTGTCCTTTTGACCCATTGTCGTGTGATGGCGAGAGGTCTCTCTAAAGACGAGGCCAACGAGTTGCTGTGGTGGACGAGCCTACGATGGAGAAGACCGGACGAAACCGATGGCATCGTTTATCCTGGGACCTTGGGCTGCATTCACGTGAGGGGAGTCCCGCTGGTGGCTCGGGGACGGAGCGACCTTTCCTATTGATGGGTCTGCTGGCGCAGTTTATGGAAGTGGAAGCGTCAGGATGCAGCTCGAGGGAGCCTCCAGATCCAATGCTTAGAGTTTGGAATCTCAGCATGGAAAGGCTGGGTTGGTAGAAGGTTAAGTTTGGGGGTAAAGAGATCACGATTGAGTTGGTATCGACGGCGAATGACCGTGTAGCTGGCCCCTAATGCGGGCCTCGGACCGACAATCTCCAAAGGGCGCTGGCTCAAGCTGTTTCGATGCCGGGGGAACAATGTTGCTATTCGAGAAGCTGACGTACGGGGGAGATGAACGGGCACATGCTTGGGGGGGGGGGGCTCGCGGGGAGTTTTGGCGGTGAGACGTTGCAGGGGATATGAGGAGTCACATCCCTCTGGGGAGACGCCTCGTCTCCGGCGGGAAATCTACTTTAGTTCATTGCATGTGGAACTTCCGAGGGGGTGTCTTCACTCCGCATCTCTTCATGTTCCAAACCGGACCGTAACGAAGGATGTCGGGCCGGGTTCGCTTCTTATGGGGGGCCCGGGTTCCATTGGGCAGGCTCGGGTCTACCCTGGGCGGACGTAGTCGGAAGATCTGAATGCTGTTGCGGACCCAAGTCCGATTACTATTGTGGACCCATGTCCGATTGCTGTTGTAGATCCAAATCCGATGCACGAGTAGCCTCTGTATGCCTCTTCAGATCTGACTTCGGCCGATTAGCGTGACTTCCATGGAAAGTCAGACTTTGAAGACTCGGAGGGGTTGCCGCCACCCATGTCGAGCCCGGAGGGACTGCCGCTACCCGACGTCGACGGAGGGGCTGACGCCACCCGTGTCGAGGGGGAGTGCAGGTGCTATTCACACTCTTCTGAAGGGAGGTTGGAGTGGCAAGCTGACCATAGGAGGCGACCGGACAAGCCCACGGCCGCAGCAGCATAGCTTACGACCGAAGATGGAGTGATCATGAGGGGCAACGCGATGATTAGGAGGGCCAGATTCTGCACTATGAAGGCTGAGGCTCCAGATTCGGCGCGTGCTATTCACGAAAAGGTTTCAATAAGGCATCGAGGAGAGAAAGGCGCTTGCCTAGGCAGAGGACTGCGAGTTTATTTCCTTTGGCACAACATCATCGGCGGCGAATAACATGATTCTTCGAAATAGTTTTGATGTGCTGGACAGGGAAGTAGCCGAATTATTGAGCTGATCCCACCCTCGAAGACCTCTCGTGTTACCATATGAAGATCCTATGATTCCTATCCTGGAACGTCAGGGGCCTGGGGTGCCCGGAGAAGTGCTTGGGAGTGAAGAATACCATTGATGAAGCTAAGGCAGATGTGTTCCTCTTGCAGGAAACTAAGCTGTCCGGGCATGCGGCAACGATGACAAGAGGATTGAATGGAGGGGGTCATTTTGAGCTTGCGGAGTTGGAGGCGCAGGGGGCGTCGGGCGGCGACATGACTGGATGGAAGAAAGACTTGTTTGATTCTCTTGAGGTCTCCAGGGAACGGTTCTGTCTCACTGTCGCTCTGAGAAGGAAGTCAGACGATATTATTCTGGTCATTACAAACGTGTATGGACCAACGGGCAACGTCGACGGTTCTCTAGCGCAGGATCTGGCGCATGCCGACCTGGCGCGCCCGGAGGGGCTATGGCTCATCCTGGGGGACCTGAATGCCACCATCTTACCTGACGATCGTCTGCGGAGTAGTGAGGGGGGACCCTAGCTCTGAGGGTCTTCGGAGGGTGATTCAGAATCTGTTGCTTTCGATCATTGATGCCAGTGGATGCGCGCTTACGTGGCGCAATGTACGGGCGCGGTCCATGCTGGACAGATTTTTGCTGTATCCGGAGGCGTCGATGAGATCCCCTCTTTCGCACGCGTGGGTCCTCCACTCGGACCACACTTCGATCCTCTGGTCTTCGGGGGAGGCAGAAAAGAGCAGATTCTTTTTCCGTTTCGAGCGCAACTGGCTGTTTGAGGAAGGTTTCAGGGAGATGGTGGCGGAGAAGTGGAGAGGTTGGTCTCCGGGGGGTCCGCTGTTTCACGGGTGGTTGCCAAGCTTCAAAATTTGAAAACCTTTCTGATATCGTACGGGGGAGGCATGGACGAGGTTGAAGGCTAGACGGATAGAGGCGATGGTTGGGGTTTCCAGACTTGACTCTGTGGATGGCGAGAGAGGTCTAGATGAGGTGGAGTTCGCTGAAAGTTAGGCGCTACTGGAGGAGCTGCGTCTTGAGGACTGCAAAGAGGAGGTGGAATGGAGGCAAAGATCTAGACAGAAATGGCTAAAAGAAGGGGATGCCAACACTAAATTCTTCCATGCTGCAGCCTCGGGGTGACGGAGAAGGAACCAATTGCATGGGATTGTTGTTGTGTGTGGGGGGGGAGGGGGTTTCGTATCTCGGGGGAGGTGACAATTAGGAGCGCCTTACGAAGCCACTTCGTCGAGGCGTCTAGAAGGAATGATGTGCGCGACTGGGGTTGGGTGGTAATAGGGGTTCAAACTCTGTCGGATACGCAGGCTTAAGGTTTCTTGGTACCTTTCTCCAAGGAGGAAAGAAGGAGGGATATCTGGGGCCTAAATGCAGATGGGGCCCCAGGACTGGACGGCTTCCCCATTTTGTTCTATCGGGAGTTCTGGGATCTCGTGAAGGGTGAGATAATGGAGCTTCTGGACAAGTTCAGGAAAGGAATGGAGGGTTTGAGAAGGTGAATCGGGCGTTGCTGGTCTTATTGCCAAAGGACACCCCTGTTCGGATGGAAAATTACAAGCCTATATCACTTTCGAATGCAATATATCTTATTCTCGCCAAGGTTTGGAGAATTGCCTAAAAAGAGTCATGGACGACGTGGTGCTCGAGGGTCAGACGACATTCATACCTGGGAGGTAGATGGCGGATCGCTTGGTCATGGCCTTGGAGATTTGTCTCGAGTGGAGGAGGACGAACTTGAGAGGGGCTCTGTGGAAGATTGATTATTCCAAGGCTTACGACAGCATCAATTGGCGTTTCTTGTGGGCGTCCCTGCGTCAGCATGGATTCCCGGCCTTATGGATAGACTGGATGAAGCGGTGTGTCACTACCCCTTCCTTTCTAATATTGGTGAACGGTAGACCGGAGGGGGGATTTTACCAACCGCAACGTGGGGTGCGGCAGGGGTGTCCGTTGGCCCCTATGCTCTTTGTCATTGTGACGGATGCCTTGAACGTGCTATTCAGGAGGGTTGTCGAGGGCGGGTGGTGCGAGGGCTTCTGCAAGGATGACATTTTGGTCCCCTTCCTACAACACGCCGACGACACGATTATCCTACTCGGCAGAACGAAGGAGCAGAATGATACTGTGGCACGAGTAGTACGTATTTTTTGCTGTATTTTGGGCCTTAACATTAATAAGCATAAGTCGATGATGATAACTTTCGGTATAAGCGATGAGGAGAGTGCCAGACTGGCGGGGTCGACGGAGTACCCATTTGGTGTTCTCCTTATACACTACTTGGGCCTTTCGTTGGTCGCGAGGAAGTTGAAGGAGGCGGATTGGGATGACGTGGTTCGGAGACTTGAGTTGCGCCTGGAAGGATGGAAGGTGGTCACGCTGTCGGGGGGGGGGGGGAGCTGATCATGCTAAAGCACGTTCTGTCAACTGTTCCCACATTTTTCCATTCCACAAGATTAATGCCGATGGGGGTCAGGAAGAAGATTGAGATTCTGATGAGAACTTTCTTCTGATCGGACGGGAAACAACAAGGACGTGGTGTACACTTGGTTGGTTGGGAAGAAGTGACAAAGATGAGTAAGGACGGTGGTCTTGGCGTGCGTGACGTCGAATGCATGAATAAGGCTTTAATTGCAAAATGGATCATACACATATGTTGGTCGTCGAACTCCCTTGTCGTCAGACTGATTAGGAGGATCTATGGGGTTGAAGCTAGTTTGTATGCGGCCCGAATTCATTTTGAATCTCCGTTGTGGGCAGGCATATGGGCGGTCTTACTGAACATTGCGCTTAACCTCTGTCCGCAAGTTGGCAATGGCATGCTGTTCAAGTTCTGGCGGGATGACTGGACTGGGAGGGTTCTTTGCAGGACATATACCCTCAGCTTTTTCCTCTTTCGGCTTCGAAGGACAGTTCTCTGGCTCAGGTGGCTTCCTCGGGGTCTTGGACTCTGACCTTCCTGGCAGAACTTTCTGCTCAACGCCTGGAGGAGTACCTTGGGTTGCAGGCAGCAATTCCCCCTCCGGGAGACCTTTCGAGGGGGAGAGACCACTTCCTTTGGGGGGGATCAAAATTCCCAGTCAAGAAGGCTTATCTGGTTCTGAGGCAGTCTACAATTTGCACGGATGAGGAGCTCTGCCGCGACATGCACGTGGTCTGGGCGTCGAAGGTCCCCTGCAGGGTCAAGGTGTTCTTGTGGTGCTTGAGGAGAGGACAAGTGTACGACAAGGTTAGATGGAGACGGATGTTGGGGGTAACCGAGGCTCGTTGTGACAGGTACGCGGGCTCAGAGGAGGATGCCTAGCACCTCTTCTTCATGTGCCCGACATCTGAGCAAGTTTGGAGAGCGGTGAGAATTCCCTGGCTGCCATTGGGCGATGCTGCGATGTTCTGGGATAAAATCCGAACGGTAGGCTTCAACTCCACGGATGATTGTGCCAAAGCTTTTGCGGCTTTATGGGCAATTTGGTTGGGCAGAAACAAGCTTGTCTTCAACAACAAGAGCTTTTCTGCCATAAATGTAGCAAATCATTGTAATGCGCTCTATGATTTCTGGCTTTTGCGTTAATGTAACTTAAATTTTCATTAATAGAATTTTGGCGGTGATCCCTAATGCGGGACTCACCCTCCTTCAAATAAAAAAAGGTTTCCAACATATTTGATCAATATATAAGATGAAACACACACTTCTTTGCTAAAATAGAGATCAGAATACAAGTTTGGTAGTATTATTGTTATTATAATCATCACAGAGACTAATATGCAGTATTTAATAAGGCATGTTATAAGAAGTTTAGTCATGTAGAATGCAAAAATAAGCCAAAATAACACTCTTATAAACTCAAATAAGTCAAAATAACAAATAAAAAAATCTAAAACCTATATTGAACACATGCACACTAGATGCTATTTTAAATACATATGTCGTTAACATGATTGAGAATCTTGAGATACCTTAAAATCCTTTTGTCTAATTAGATATATTATAGAGGTTATTGTGCTACCTCGAATGTTGGGCCAAAGCCCGCCATCTAGAGGGGGATCTCACTGGACGATCAACATGCCTAGTGGGAAGGGGGCGCAAGCACATCCCTTGTGTAGGGGCTCAGGGAGACGGGGAGACAACACCCCCTGAAACAAAATTGAGTTTCATGTTTGCATGCATGATATATTATGACCGACGTATATGTTTGTTAGATTTCACATCATAAATGGGTAAGTGGATCCCTCTAAGGTTAAATTACTACATCCACAAGTTAGTCCCATATCATCTATTAGTGGGACCTGGTCATACTGGTGGGGCTATATAAGAAGCCCCACACTACATGTAACCTTTGATAGATAATTTACACATCAAGCCTTAAAGAGGTCTTCTCCCGTGGTTTCATCCCGTTCCTTGTGGAGTAGGATTCTACATAAATCTTGACTGTCTTTATTATTCTTTATCATTATTATATCTGATTACGCTTCCATGTTGTCGTTTTTTACATGGTACCATAGCGAGTTTAATTATGGTTATTTCTTCTTGAATATTATTCTTATGTTCATGATTTGTTCAAGTTCGAGAAGAGATCTAGGGTTTCCAAAACCCTAATTATGTGCTTACATTGTCAACACCAATCCGATCGACTACACCTTTCGAAAGCCCTAATTCTGCATAAGCATTATTCATCCAACAAGTTTTGGCGAGCAAGATTCATCTAGGGTTCTTTTTGGAACCCCAATTCATGACGTTGCAGGCCTCAAGACCCCTCTAGATCTCTATGCGTCCGGTGATCTAGCAATGACTGCACACCTTTCTTGTGCACACAACTCTAGGCTGGAACCCCGGGGTTCCCTTCTCGTTGTCCATGTACGAAGTTCCCATGAAGCACCCATCTCCAAGGCGGTGCGTGAGGGCCATATCTCCATTCAGACCTAGTTTTCAAAGAGGAAGAAGAAGAGATGCTGCTGCTCCACCACCTCTTCACCTCTCCTCTTGCATGAGAGCCATCCTAGGTAGCAACCCCTATTGCATCTTCTCATGCCTCCTTCCTAGATCAAATCACTTGCAGCACCACCACACATGAGGCGACACCACCAGCCACGTCACCGAGGTGTCTTGCCACTGCCTCGAGCGACGCTACCCTATGTGGGTACCTTCTTTCGTGGGTACATCCCCTAATCCTGCCGCAATACTCTCCAACGGTGGCGATGTCGATCCCCTCCGAGCGATCGCTAGGGATTTCTCTAGGCACATTGGGCCTCAAAGAGGGAACCCTAAATAAGGGTGGCTTCCTCCATTTTTCATGGTTGGTATGTTTCATCCCAAGTAGGGCTCCATCTCTGTCCCCGTCTTGCAGTACGTTGATGACACAATCCCGCTATTAGGTGTACGGAGGTACAAAATGCAAATGCGGTGCACCTGGTTGAGATCTTTAGCTCTCTCTGGACTCGAGATCAACATGCACAAGTCGATGGTTATTACCTTTGGGATGAATGAAGCGGATCGTGCTGGCCTTGCGGCACTGACCAAGTGTCCTTTACGAGATTTACCTATCACGTATTTGGGATTGCCGTTAGTGGAAGGAAAGCTGAGGAAGGCGGATTGGGACGGGCTGATACAGAATGTGGAACAGAGACTGGCAGGGTGGAAGGCGGTCGCTCTATCCATGGGAGGAAAGTTGGTTCTGCTCAAGCATGTGCACTCAACCATTCTGATCTTCTTCTACTCCACAAGGCTGATGCCGGTCGGAGTCCGAAGGAGATTAGAGACTTTAATGAGGATGTTCTTCTGGTCCGATGAGAAGTAGCGGAGGTTGGGGTTACCCCTAGTCAAGTGGGAAGACGTTACTAAAAGGTACATCGATGGGGGCCTTGGATGCGTGACTTGGAGTGTATGAATGAGGCGTTCTTGGCTAAATGGGTGACTCGGATTTGGGGTCTTTCAAACTCGTTGGTGGTCAGGCTGCTAAGAGCTATTTATGGCGTGGGGATGAGCTTCAGGCTAGGAGATGCCGTTTTGAGTCTCCTCTTTGGGCTGGGATTCGACAGGTGTTACTGCTATTGTCGTATAAGCTCCGGCCTACGGTGGGCGATGGTCACGGGTTCAGATTCTTGCGGGATGATTGGACGGGCGATGGCACTCTGGAGGAGAGATTTTCGAGACTTTTCGCGTTGGCAGTGGTGAAGGAGGACACTCTCTTCCAAACAACAACCATGGATGGGACTTGGGCACCACAGTTCGGACCAAAGAACATTAGATTATCTTATGATGCTAGACGAATTGTCGGAACAGAGGGAGTTCTCGTCGGTCGTGGGCCACTTTGCATGGAGTGATATCCGATTCTCTGTTAAAAAGGCGTATGAGGAGCTGAGGAGAGGGATGGAGGAGAGAGATTCTGACCTTTGCGCAGATGTTAAATTCATTTGGGCCTCAAGGATACCAAACCGAGTCAAGGTTTTTTGTGGTGCTTCAGAAAGGGGCGCCTATGGGGCAAGGCACGGAGGGGGCAGATTCTTGGCATTTAGGACTCGATATGTGACATGTGCGAAGGGATGAAAGAGGATGCAGAACATTTGTTTTTAAGTGCCCGGAGTCAGAAAGAGCGTGGGTGGGGGCCGACCTCCAATGGGTGGAGAGTGAGGGGACGACGGAATTATGGAGATCCATACGGAGGTTTGGAGGCAACTTAACGGACGACTGCTCGAAGGTGTTTGCGGTTCTATAGGCAATCTGGATGGCAAGGAATGATTTGATTTTCAGCAATAAGAGGTTTTATTATGAAAATGTAATTTCGCACTGTAACACACTCTACGCTTTCTGGAGCTCACGGTAATGTACCCTTATTTTCCCTTTTTAATAAAATACGTCAGCGGTGACCCCTGAAAGGGAGGGTTCACCCGTTTTTAAGATAAAAAATATATATGAATAATTGGATAGTGCTATCCACATTATTCATATCCATAATAATTAAATCACATTTAATTATATTGGATTATCATTGTCATGCATTCAAATAATATGAATTAAATTCATATTATTCATGATAATTAAATCACAGTTAATTATCCATTTCTCAATGCTTAGATGTAATTCAAAAATGGAATTATTCTTAACTCTTTCAAGAATAATGCGCTTTCTCCGCAAATACTTGGAGATAAGGACATAATGATTGTACGCTTCACGTATAGTGATTTGGATATTGAGATAACATCTCAAATCTAGATCTCATGAACCTTTCATAGATGCTTGATTAAATCAAGGCTACAAATCTAATCTTCTAATTGCATCTGAATCTCAGTCAGATCAATGTCCAACACTTAGATCAAGATTATATTACTTCTCTATTAAGATGAGTCACTAAAATCCAGACCTGTTTCATCACTCCCTCGGAATGGAAGCGTCATGGTTATACAATCGTTTATGATCACATCACCCTCAAGTATTCCCGATACCTGCACATCATGAATACTGGAAGACCTATGATAAACTTGGAGATATAGATCAATTTTACATTGTCACCTTTGGGGTTTCATCATCAAGTTTCTCGTTCTTGGTCATTGGAAGTTGGTATCGATCATGTGCTTTCCAAAAGCATATATCATACCTACAAATTCTTGTTATGCTTCCGAAACACGACGACCATGTACGAAATTTGATTGGTCCCAATACCTTATGAGTGAGCTCATGTCTTCCGGTTCACAAGTGAACCTGTATGATCCTTTTGAGAGACCGTATTACTCATATGCACACCAGTTTGCGGTGTAAAGACCTTGGTTAGGTCATCAACCTATTGGTCTGCCAAATGTACACACTTAGACATGTAGCAGCACATCTGTCTTCGCTCAGAGGATGTGTGCCTATATTGTGACAGTATACGACGTAGGACTTTGGATATCTTGATCTCGTTAAGTCAACTCTTTAATCTAAGTAGAGTGTCAAAAAAACTCTTTAATCTAAGTATTCTGACACATCTGAATCTCTATTCCTATGCAGAGGACCTTCATCAAAAGGTCGGTTAGATATCAACCCACTGAGAAAGGATTGCCATCTCCTACTCAAGCTGGAGATCATCTCTTAACAATCATTTGACGATGCTTGATGAGTCCTCTATCTAACTCTTTCGATATTCATCCAAGCATCAAACTTTATGATTCGATCATTGATCAACAACTGTATGATCATTAAGAAGGCCATGATACATAACCCTAATTGTACAGAGGGACCTTATATTGTAGTCATTCATTTAATCTCAGATAGGGAGTGAAAGAATAAATAACATTTATTGATAATCAAATATTACAATAGCATTTATTGTAAGAATGGTTCACCTCAGGCTTATATGGCTAACAATCTCCCACTAGCCCTCAGAACCATTCAGGTACAATCCTTAAACCTATATTCATTACATGCTATTCGAAAACCTTCTGTGTTATAAGTTTGGTAAGAGGATCAACAACATTGTCGGCAGAGGTCACTTTGGTGATGATGATGTCACCATGCTTTTGAATCTCCCGAATGATGTGGTATTTCCTTTTCACGTGCTTGCTCTTTTGATGCCATCTGGCTTCCTTCGCCTTAGCAATGCCTACCATGTTATCACAGAGTAACGGGATGGGAGTATCAGAGGAAACTAGGCCAAGTTCCAGGATGAGCTTGCGCAACCACACCGCCTTCTTTACAGCATCCGATACTGCAATGTATTCAACTTTTGTTGTTGAATCTGATGTAGTGTCCTTCTTGCTTCTCCAGCTCACAACACCACCATTCAACAGGAACATAAACCTTAATGTCGACTTTCGATCATCAATATCCGACTGGAAGTCTGAATCTCTATATCCCAAGACTTGGAGATCATCATCTCCACAAACTAAGACGTAATCTCGTATCCGTCTTAGATACTTGAAAATGTTCTTCATTGCATTCCAGTGTTGTTCTCCATAGCAGGATTGGTAACAACTTACCACTCCCACTACATGACATATATCTAGCCTGTTACACATCATGGCGTACATTAAGATTCCTACAGCTGATGCATAGGGGCATCCAGCCACAACTTTCTTTTCCTCATTAGTTTGAGGACACTTTAGACATGTGGATACCATGTCTTAAGAGGAGGAAACCTTTCTTGGAAATCTCCATACGGAAACGTTCAAGAATTTTCTTAATGTACTCATGTTGTGAAAATACCAATATCCTCTTTTCTCGATTTCTGAACAGCTTCAGACCTAAGATGTAAGAGGCTTTTCCAAGGTCTTTCATCTCAAAGGTATGGGATAACCAAATCTTAACACTGATCATCATCCCTGTATCATTCCCAATGATAAGGATGTCCTCTACTTAAAGCACGATGAACACAATGTCGCTCCCACTAAGCTTCTTGTATACATAAGAGTCATCAAGATTCTGCACAAAATCATAACTCTTTATGTTTTTGTCAAATCTGATGTTCCAGCTACGAAAAACTTGTTTGAGCCCATAGATGATTTCTTCAGCTTGTATACCCTACCTTCTACAGTTATGAAGCCCTTGGATTGCTCCATATAGATATCCTCCTCGAGGTATCCATTGAGGAAGAATGTCTTGACGTCCATCTGCCAGATGTCATAGTCAAGAGATGCAATGATAGCTAGCAGTGTCCTGATGGACTTAAGAATGACCACAGGAGAGAACGTCTCATCGTAGTTGATGTCTTCTCTCTGTGTGTAGCCTTTGGTTACAAGCCGTGCCTTGAAAGTCTCTACTTTCCCATCATGTGCCCTCTTTCTCTTGAAGATCCATTTACACCCAATGTGTTTTACCCCTTTAGGTGGATCCTATAGGGTCCATACACCATTCTTATGCATGGAGTGATTCTCTGACTTCACTGCTAGCATCCATCTATCCATGTCATGATCCGCGAGTGCTTAATCAAATGAAGTGGGATCATTGTCAGTTTCACCTGACACTTGGAATCCATACCTTTTAGGTGGTGCAAGCACCCTCGAACTCCTTCGAAGAGGTATGGGTGTTTCATCTTTATTTATCTCTTCAATTTCTGGTTTAAGAAGTTCATAATCCTCAGGGGACTCAATGAGTTCCTTTACTTGATTTTTGTCTTGACCTTTAAGGAAGTCATCTTCCAGAAATCTCACATCTCTAGAGACAAAAACCTTCCTAGTCTCAGGATCATAAAGTTGGTATCCAATACCATCTTTAACATACCTAATGAAGTAACACTCATGAGAGCAAGATTCTACCTTACTTGTATCCCTGTTCTTAACATGGACCAATCAACCCCAAACCCTCAAGTGTTAACACTAGGTTTGGTTCCCTACCAGAGTTCATGAGGAGTCTTAGGTATAGATTTTTTAGGAATCTTATTCAGGATATATATTATAGTCTCTACTGCATATCCCCATAAACCAAGAGGTAAATGTGCTTTGCTCATCATTAAACGAACCATATGATGGTCATGTTGTGTCTTTCAACAACACCATTAAGTTGGGGGGTTCCAAGAGGAGTGAGATTGGAGACAATTCCATTCTTTTTAAGGCATTCCTTGAATTCATCTGAGAGGTACTCGCCACCTCGGTCAGATCGAATCCGTTTAATCTTCTTATCGGTTTGGTTCCCAACCAAAACCTTGAACTCTTTGAACTTTTCAAAGGTTTCAGATTTATGACGTAGTGGGAAGATAAACCCGTATCGCGAATGGTCATCAATAAATGTTAAATAATATCGATATCCATTTCGAGACGCTTTTTGGGAAAACCATCACTTCCTTTGACAAGCCTTTCTTGATTGGGCAATCAAGGTTGGTGTCCTGACCGAAGAAGGCAATTGATAAACACCTGCACATGATAGGGAGGTGGTTAATACAGACATTTAGCAAGGTGGACATGTAACAACAACGTCCACCATCTTCTAAAGAATTGTAGTTCACTGATGGGGAAATGCTAAACAACATATTTCCCATTTTCATATGTTATTTTTAGGGGGCACTGTCTTGTATCCTCCGTGCATGGGGAGGGCTATATATACAAGATGAAATGTGTAAGGATGATGGTTTCAAATATAACAAGTTCCTCCTTCCCAAATTTCTCTCATCTCTTGTTGGTGAGGGTTATCATCAATACTATTGGGTTCTCATACTTCATCATCACCCCTCACGTTCGTGAGGCATTTTGAGTGCCTACACAGCCTTGTCAAACTTAGCAACCTCTTTGACATCGAGTCCACCCTTTTTTTGAGGAGAATGAGAATGCAATCCCAAGATTGGAACCCACCGCAAATTTATTCATTCAAAAGAGATACCAAGTACATATATGCTTTAACAGAACCGAAACAGAAAAAGAAGCTACATGTTTTGCCATAGATACACTAATGCCCTATAGTGCCCCAAGACTCGCTCACAGAGAAACGGACGGCCCCGAAATATTTTCTCATTTCTAGCACACCAAATGGTTCAAAGCAGGGTAAAAGGAGTAGCTGCGTCCTCCTGAGAACTACCACACGCCGATCTAACTGAACTCCAGTATGAGGCGCTGTCCACCGAGTGAAGCCAAGGCATAGGTGCCTGCTCCCAAACCGTGACCGAGGTACACCAACAAAAAAAGATATGCTTTGATTCCTCTTTCTCAAGGTCACATCTATCGTAAAGGATGTCTCCGATACCCAGCAGCCTCATCCCGTACATCTTTGAAAGCAGCCAGCCACGTCACGCTAACCACATGAAGACCTTGATCTGCATTGGAACTCTGCTAGCCTAGATGAGCATGTAGTCCCAAGCAACCTCCTCCTGAAACGCTCTAGGTGTCCTTCCGAAATACCGATAAGCCTTCTTAACTATAAAGCTCCCCTCCTTCCAAGCAAAATGGTCCTGCCCCCACCGGGTCCATCAACATCCACAAGATCCCTCAAGAGGGCTATGATCTCATCGCACCTCTGGTCTGACATCGACTCCACCCTTTGAAGTGCCATCTTGGAAGAGGGTTGCTTCATGCCACTGGACCTCACGACCACCATTAGGTTGTAGCAAAGTACTGCATACGACACTTCAAAGCTCCCCCAACAGTCCATGAAGAAGTCGTGGATGAAGGGCTCCCAGTCCAATACGTGAGTTCACAATTGAAAATCTGTGATCACCAATGTTCAGTATGTACTTGCACATCCTTGCAGTAACAAAGGAACTTGTCCAAAGACTCCAAACATGAGTTGTTTTTTATATATCCGGTTGAAGAGGAAGCACTACCAGAGGTCGAAGCTCCCCACTCATGGACGTATAAAACAAAGCACATGTTTCCAAATGTATTGTTTGAATGGATGAAGAGACCAGGGAAAACAAAATAAATTTGGGTTAACCAGTGTCAGGTAAAATTCTTTCCAATTTTGTTCAAAGTTTTGATGCAGGCTTTGCTTCCTTCAGTATTTTTGTGAACCCTCGAGGATCCGGGTGCCCGTTTACGACACATTCGCATTACTACATTCATTAATATCGCCTTAAGTACGAGAAAGTCCAGGAAAGAGAAGTTGGGAACATGAGAGAATAAAAAGGGGAAATTACATACATGCAGGGCAGCAAAAGAAATAGGAAAGAATTGTACCTAATTCCAGGCTTGAGAAACAATTTGAACCCCAAATTGGAACATGCAGGGCTGATCTTTACATGGAGCAGCAGTCCTTCTTGAGCTGTAGGTTGCTATTCTAACAAGGAAGAATACAGCCAACCTTGGTTGAAACTTGAGGGAAATGAGAAAAAGGGGATATGACATGAGATGGGGAAATGGAAGAGGAATGGAAAGGGATATCACGTTGGTTTTTTTGAACAAATAGATGGAAAAGAGGGCTGATATATATATAGGATTTTTCGCGGCACGCATTACGATGCGACCGATTTTTGATTGATTTCGCCCGAACGATTTTTGATTCACGATCAATTGATCGTTTAAAGTTGTTTGGCATTGCCCAACAACTTTATTGGGTTAATTGGATCTAAATCTGATCGGCTCTGAGTTTGATTGGAAACTGGATGTTACAATTTTGTATATCCTAATGCAATGTCATTACTGTTATTTGAACGTGTGATGCCATTACTGCAATTTGGTAATTGAATAAACCAATGGTTTAATGCTAGTTGTATGGCAATATTGAACAAGTTTTTTTTCCAGGTTGTTGTACCACGTTATGGTGACTATTCTGAACCTCAACAAATAGGAGAATGCAAACACTATAGAATAGATGGAGAGGTGAACAATTTCTTGAGTATGCTCACTGCAAGCATTTTTTTCTTACTTGTCGTCTATTCCTACAAACCTTTGTTTCACAGGATATGGAGGTGAGGTACTATCATGCCTACATTGATGGCGTGGATTTCGTTTTTCTGGATAGCCCAATCTTTCGGCATCGTGAAAATGATATATATGGTGGGGAGAGAGTGGTAAGTTTAATGCCAATCTACTTTACATTAATCAAGCTTTCGGAATATTTTGTTACCCCAGTTGATTTGTCCCTTGTGTATCGTGCCTTGTGCTAATTGTAAATCAAGCTGGATACACCTTCTTCTGCAATCCTAAACATGAAGCTGTTTATTCTATCTGAATGCAGGATATCCTCAAGCGGATGGTTTTGTTTTGCAAGGCGGCGGTGGAGGTAGAATTCTTATTCTTCTGATCTAAGAATAATATTTTTTTGTTTGTTATCTTGGTTGCTGATTGACGCAGTTCTGGAAATGTATTATTAATAGTTTTTGGATGAGTATATCATATATCAGAACATGAAGAAGATAGTCTCAGGACCTGCAATATGATATGTGAGTTACTAACTAGGAACATATATTACCTTGGTAATTAGGAATTGATGCAGGCAAAATCGGGTATGAGGTCGATATGGGTTTCCATTTAATTTGTGTGGAACGTAAATTTTATTATTTGTTAAATAAATCGAGATCAATTGAGATATCTTCAAGTTAGTGTAGATAAATTAGGTACTGATTTAGGAGACTGTCAAATAGGGTTTGCTAGGGTTTCATTCTATTTCAACTATTCTTTATTTTGTAGACTCATGTCCGTTGTATCTCAGAAAAAATAAATCTCATGTCCGTTGCATAAAGAAACTTATGAGTAGATTAAAAAACCATATTTGAGTAATACAAAATTGGGAGTTTTCTTCATATTCTCCCTTATGTCATTCTCTTTCCGTGGATATCTTTGTGTTTCTTTATCCAAATTGTCGATATACCTTAAATCCTAACCATGGCCCAGGTTGAAGAATCGTCGTTTGCACCCCGTCCCGTTGTACCATACCCCAACAAGGCATGGATCTTGGTGCCCAGTCAACAAGCCAATGGGGGGGGGCTAGGGGGAAAGCATGTGCAACATTCCCCTGGATTTTTTTATTAAAGGTTCTATTTATATTTGGGTATATGGATATATTTATATCAAGGATCTCTCTGTACGTGAGTAGTATAAAAACTCTCGTCGGGTTATTGATCTAAGTATCCTATGTACTTTCTTCTTTCTCCACATAGTGAAAATCGATCGCCGCCGCCTAAGGACGTAGCCTAGCTATGAGTGAACCTTGTAAATCCGTGTCTTAGTGATTGCGTGATTGATTGTTTGCGCATTTTTGCTTCCACGATTCACAACACAAAATCCTCCACACAGGGCATATTGTCCCCTGCTATCCCTCACCATATATTTTTTCTCTTCCCTCAACATGTTCTACATTGATTGATATCTAAACATGACATCCACATCGTCCTCACGATTTGAAAATCCCACTAAAAAAAGGAGAATGAAGATTAAATGGCTATGAAAAGTTTGTCCATCATCTTCCTTTAAACGTGCATGAAAAAACTTCTGCAAGGATCTTGCTTAGCTACAAAATCCAATTTTGTTGTTAAAGTTTCAAAATACAATAGACACCTAAGAAGAATAAATCTAAGAAGAAAAATGAAAAAAAGACAATGGCATGTCCTCCGACTCTATCACCATCATGAGGAGTTACTGTTGCCCCCATCATTAACCCTACTGCTTGATGTTGAAACACTATGATCTTGTGTCCTTGTATAACCAAATCGACCGTGAATGTGTGCAGCCATGGGGCTGCTAGCAATACTCTGCCATCCTCTTCTAGCGTTAGTATGTTTCCTTACTCCCTTACATTTTCTGTGCATGCTGACTCCTCCAACTTTGTGGCTTTTGTCCTTAATGGTCCCTAATGACCGTTGTCGAATTACCTTTACATGAGCTTGATGCACGTGCCACCACATGTATGTTCGATTATCGCATAACTGACATTTCAAAGCCACTATAATCATTAGCCATAGCTACATTTTCCTTCTTTCCAAACTATGTCGCCCTCTAGGCACCGACAACTTCTACATCATAATAGTGTCATGTTGATGTCACCTTTATTGGTTCCCTAATTTCCCTTCATTATTATGACTAGGCACAACATGAGGTATGAGTTGCACATCAACCTTTGAGCATCCCCATGCTCGATGTGCACACTCATCATAACATTAACTGGGAGATCTTCATGGAATTTGAAATGACAGAGAGCCGACTGCGTAAGCGTCTTCGGTGGGTCGCTCGGGCTGGGGAGGCAAAGTGGAGGAGGGCTTCCGAAGGGAAGGTGAGGTCGGGAGCGGCGAGGGGGGAAGGTGGGGAGTGGGTGGTGGTGTCTCAGAGGAAGGTAGGGTGCAGATGCTTTAGATGCGACGAGGGTGGTCACTTGGCTTCGGGCTGCACCTCTCCCCCACGTTGCTTTTCTTGCGGTCTGATCGGCCATCACCGACACTCTTGTGCGTTGTTGGCGGACCGTGCGGTGGGAGGGCATGGGGTTGAGATGTCCTTCGGTTCTTCGGAGGGGGAAGCTTTGGAGTCTCGGCCTGGCGACGAGTGGGGAAGCCGGTCTTATGCCTCTATGGTTGGAGCTTCTTCCTTGGAGTGGAAGACTAGCTTCTTGGTAGGTTCGTGGTTAAAGGAGTCATTGTCGGTGTCTTCGGTGTGGGCGGGGCTCTCGGACATGTTTGGCGACGCTTTCACGGGAGATGTTGCAGAGCTTGGTGCTTGGAGGTGTTGCGCGCGAGGTTTGTCGAAGCAACAGATGGCACACCTCCTGTCTTTAGGCCCGCGAGGCGACGTTGCATGGACGGTTCCATGCTTTACCGATGGATTTACTAACCGCTTGGTCAGGATGATTATGCAAGTCCGTGGGGTAACTTTTCTCTCACGTTCTGTGGCTTGCTTAGGGCCGACCCTGAGTCATTTTGGGTCGGTGGTTGGGCTTTGGCAGACGGAACCTTACCGGGTTCCGACCATGGTGTCACCTTGCCGATGATGGATTCCCCTTTTGAGCCGATGCTGGGGTCAAATTCCGTGACAGATTTGGATGTCGGTCGCTTCTCGTTTCGCATGAGCATTCGTTTTCTGCCTCATTCGTCGCCGACTTTTCTGTCGGGGGGCGAGGGCAGCGATTCATCTTCCGCCCCAGGTCCAAGTCCGTCACGTACGGGTTCTGTGGCACGTCTTCTGAGGAGGCATGTTAGGAGACGTTCGTTCCACCTTCCAATACTGTGCTCTCTTTATTGGAGGCGGAGGATCAACTATTTGTTTCGGCTTCGGCGCGGATGATGAGTTTTATCTCTCGGGGCCAGAATTTGTAGGCTGAGTGTCTTTTTGCTAATCTCGGGAACGTGGGCCTGGTCCTGACCCAATTGGCTTTCGCGAATCTTACCGCTTCGGCGGCTCCTGCCCTTCCTCTCTTGGCTCGGAATTATCTGTTGGGGAGACCTCTTGGGTTTGACTCTTTCCCTACTAGCCCCAGTTGGGAGGGGTCTCAGTCTCCGGTTGATTGCCCTTCTTCGGTGGTTTCAGTTGAAGGCTTAGCCCTGGAGCTTCCTACTGAGCCCCCACTCGGGGTGGCGGTCCCAGTCTCCGTTGGTGCTGAATGATCGACTCTTTTGGTGTATGGTCCAGTGGGCTTAGATGCAGCGAGTGAGTCAATTGCGGATAAAAAAATCTCGAAAGAGATACAACAAGAGGCAGTGTTCCAAGGTGCAGCAGCCTGCTGAGCCTCCTACTATCTCTGACCGAAAGGCTCTCGTGGCTTAGTTGGCAGGAGTGGTTCACCTATGGGGATCTACCTCAGGTCCTAAATGAAGGTCCTTTCTTGGAATGTAAGAGGTCTGGGTAACCCGAAAAAGGAGGGTTTTGGGGTCGAGATTCATGGAGTGGGGATGCGATGTTGTTTTCGTGCAAGAAATGGAGTTGGATTCTTTCACGGATGTGGTCTGGCGCTCTTTCGATGCGGGCTTCCTCACGGGTTTTTGATTGATCGATGCTTCTGGCTCTGCGGGTGGACTGCTTATTGCCGGGAAGGAGTCCGCTTTTGCATTTCGGGTAGAGTTAAGGGGCACTCATGTCCTCCCGGTGCTTTTGGAAGGCCTTTGTTCGGGTGCGTACTTTGCTTTCTTCTGCGTCTATGGGCCTTATCAGCCCGACCTCCGGTAGCAGCTTTGGTTTGATCCGAGGGCTGCGAGGGTTGCTTTCTAGGGATGTGCTTGGTTGCTAGGTAGAGATTTCAATGTTACCCTTTTCTCTTCGGATCGGCCGAAGATGCGAGGTGGTCAGGATTCTGGCTCTACATATTTTGTGGAGATTGTTGATTTCTTGGAGCTGGAGGTATTGGATGCCACGACCACCAAGTATACTGGGAGGATTTCTGGCTCTCGCATTGATCGCTTCATGGCCTCTGCCGAACTCATGGAGTTGTTCCTTTTGTCTTTCGTTGTCGATCATGTGGGATTTGGGAGAGCTCTCACCTTGTAGGGATTTTTTAGATTCGAAAAGCTTGGCCTCTTGAGAAGTCCTTCAGAGAGCTGGTCGCATCTCATTGGTCCTCTTTGCAGGTTCTGAATCCGCTGTGTCAAGGTTTGTTCAGAAGTTAACCTCTTTGTGTGTGCGGCTGTATGCTTTCAAGAATGAATCTAGAGAGGCTCGTCGTGCATACAGGAAGGCGGCGATGGAGGAGGTTTCCCGCCTTGACAAGGTAGAGGATGTCAGAACTTTGAATGTAGATGAGCTTGCGCAAGGAGCGGAGGCTCAAAGGAAGATCATTGAGGAGGACATGAAACGTTTGGTGGAGTAGAAGCAGAGGTCTAGGCACAACTGGCTCAAGGAGGGTGATGCGAATATTGCCTTCTTTCACAGAGTGGCTAGTGGAAGGCGTCGTAGCAACACTATCAGGTCGGTGATCGTGGATGGTGTCAGGGTGGGTGGCAACAGAGAAATGGGAAGGGCGACTGCAGATCACTGTCATGACTTCTCGACGAGAGAGTTTGTCAGACATTGGAGGTGGACTGGTCATGGCGCATCTCAGCTTTCTGCTGCTCACGCTTGCAGCCTGATTTAACCGGTTACTTTGGAAGAGTTGAAGGTTGCTATTTGGAGTCTGAACGCAGATGGGGCTCCTAGTCTGGATGGGTTCCCTGTCTCCTTTTACAAGGAGTTCTGGGACATTGTGGGGACTGAGGTGCTAGAGGTAGTGGAGTGTTGCCGGTGTAATGCAGGATAAGCTGAATAAGGCTCTGTTTTTTCTCCTTCCAAAACATGAGGCGACTGAAAGAGTTGAAGACTTTAGACCAAGGCCTTAAATGTCGGTTTCGGTCACCATTTCGGTATCGACCAAAACAGAATTTCGATGGAATTTCGGTGGAATTTCGACCGAAATTTCGGTCATTTCGGTCATTTTTGTACTAGGACCCCCATATTTCGGTCATTTCGGCCATTTCGGTCGAATTTCGATTTCGACTGGATATCGATATTCGACAGAAATTCGACCGAATTTCGCTGAAATTTGAGGCCATGCTTTAGACCGATCGCGCTTTCGAATGCCTTATATCTTATTGTGGCGAAGTTCTTTGCTATCAGACTTAGCAGGGTGCTTGAGCACATTATCTCCCCCTTCCAGTCAGCCTTTGTCCATGGGAGGAAGATTGCAGATTGCTTGGTTATGGCTTCTGAGATAGTTGCCGATTGGGAGAGGAAAGGCATTGCTTTGGAATGTTGATTTCGTGAAGGCTTACGACACATTGGATTGGCGATTTCTCTGGTTGACCTTGCATAGGAGGGGTTTTCGAAGATCTGGATTTCCTGGATGAAACGTTATGTGACCACGGCTTCTTTGGCAATTCTGGTGAATGGTCGTCTGGTGGACGGTTTCTTCCAGCCTCAGAGGGATGTCAGACAGGGGTACCCTCTAGCACCTTTGCTATTTGTCATCGCCTCCGATGTTCTTGCCTGTTTGGTTGACCGGTTCAGTGTGAACCCCTTAGGATCCGGGTACCCGTTTACGCGCAATTCGCAAGATATCATTCATGTTTAATCGCACAAGTCGCAAAAATACAGGAAAATTTTTTTTCAACTATGACATTCATTCTCAATACATGACCACAAGTAAAAGAGACAATATGGCACCAAAATTCTTTTTATTAATATTCATATCCATTTACAACATGTACAAGCATATTCCATGTTACAACATATATCCCAAAATGTGATACAAAAGAGATAACATTTACATCATTATCTGGACAAAAACTGAGACAAAGTAATTCATACCGTCGGGTATAAACTCTGTCTCCAGGAAGCATGTATAGCTACTGAGCTGCAGCCTGTTTGCCTGCCAAACATGTTAGGAAAGAAAAGGCGTCAGCGGTTGCTGGTACCTCCCAAAAACTTATATAAAATAACAAGCATTTATTATTTACAAAAGAAAGCAAGTAGAGAGGCGAGAACAACTCAAATTAAACTTTATTTCTACTTTGCAATAAAAAAGGTTTTTCAGGCTACTTGTAAGCATCTCAAATGTTTGTTCCATACCCCGGCATTTCCCACATGTGACATATTTTATAGTACTTGAGTATTCATGAGTATCTGAGTGTAAGCACATATCTATTCATAGATCACGTTGTTGAGTGATAATGGAAAAGTTGTGATCGGAAAGATCTATTAATTTATTTAAATCATTGGGTAGAGAGAATGGTCATTTCCTACTAATCCTAACTGTTGATCGTAACTTCTCAACTCTTAATCCCAATGTTTCAGATACAACTCCAGATGGTGTGGATGCAGATATGGATGATCTAGATGTAGAATCGCCATGTCTGTTGGCGAAGTAACTCAAGCGGTGAAGAAGCCTACAAATGGCTCTTCCGTCTCGCCCTCTAATTGGAAGCGCGGTCCAATAGAGGGATAGGTCTACTTCCCAACTACACCACTGAGACGGGTGAGAGTGACTCCCTAGAAAAGTCGCTCTAGAAAAACAGCCCGACTAGTACGGGCAACCGAGCTCGTACGTAAAGCTGAAAAAACCAGGATCCCCCGCCTAGGTATCCTAAAAGACAGGGTCAGCGGAACCGGTCTAAAGTCGGGATCCCAACGAGGCGTAAAAACACTGCGAGCTCGCGTAAAAACCGAAAAGGGACTGGGATCCTAGACCCGCGCACTTGACGGCCGCTGCCCTAACTGGGCTTCCTTTCCTCCGCCCAGTTGAGGGTCACCGCGCCCTCGCACGGTCAGGTGTAAGGAGCACCGTGACCGGCACTCAAATTTATGTCATTACTTATTCACGAACATCTTCACTTTCCTGATCGCTTAACTCTTTTTCGATCTTTTCTGTGGTTGATTTTATAGATCTAGTAACTTGTCACAACTTATCGTTTATGATGTATAGAAAAATTGTACTCAAGGATCAATTGATTGAAGATATCTATTTATAATGATCTTTAAACCGGTTGCAAAATATATTGGTGTTCTGATCATGAACTACATGTGTATATATTTCCTCGCGTCTCCCCTTTCTTGCATTATACATCTTAATGTCCTCCCTCACTCACCAGGTTCTCTTGGTATGGATTAATAACACTCAAGTCTCCTCACCATTCATATGCTAAGCTCCTGAAGTATCGACATGCTTTAAGGCCTTGATGCCGGACTTTACATTATTGATATTGTAAAATACACCAGATCTCATTAGTGAGCAAGGTCAAAATCAGCTAATTTAAATTTACTTCTTTAACTCTTTGGCACTAACTTAAGAAAGATCTACACACTGTAGGAACGGGGTATATAACTAGTCTTCCTTTACTCATATCTATTGAAGAAAGCCTGCTAGTCAAACTCAACCAATACATTGCTCCAATCCTATTTAAAGTGCACACCAAATTTTTGGAGCCATCAGAAACTCAAATTGCCAAATGCCACAAGCTATCAAAGTGCTATATTAATTTGGGGAAAGGGACCCTACAACAGAAGGTTGCTCATCCAATTTGTAATGGGGATAGTTACAACGTTCTAGAAAACTTATGCCCATTATTTGGTAGGGACAATCAGCTATGATATCTGAAATTGGTTAAATTTTTACACTAAAACCCCCATATTAAAACATGAATTTTAGTCATTGTACATATCTGAAACTTGGATTTAATATAAATCAAAACCCTCAATTTTTTTAGAATCAAAACATGAATTTTTGGGGCTCTAATTCAGATCAATAATTCTTGAGAGAATACCTTCAAATTTCCCAAATTCATCATGAAAAATTCCAGCTCTTGAACTATAATTTCAGGTCTGAAATATAGAGATAAAAACATCCAAAATCCTTAAATTTTAGGTGATAAATACATGGCTCTTGGGGCTCTAAAACTGATCTGAAGCCAAATGATAGTTCTGAATTTAGGCCCAAGTCGTATGCTAAACCCCCCAACTTTTCATCTCTAAACTGTGAGACCTGTAACATCAAAATCTGATCTGATTTCAGATTAGAATTATATAAATCAGTGGCTTTTGAAGAGCATAATGTTGCATGCAAACCCCTCAGTTTCAACTTCATTTCAACAGAATTTCATCATCCAAATTCATCTACGAAATCCCCCAATTTTCATCTCTAAAATCCCAAGTACATGAGCTCTAATCAGATCTGAAATTTCTCCGACTTTTACACTCGGGAACTTTCAAAGAGTGATAAGTTCACATGGAAATCCCAAAATTTTACTCTTTTCAAATCTGAAACTCAGGAGCTAAACTTGATTTGAATTAGGTTTTAAAGTCACATAGAATGACAGCAAGAAGGGGCTAAGATTTTACATAAAATCAAGCACAATGATCATGCATGGCAGCAATGAGGGGAAGAAGGATGGTACCTTATTAGATCTTTAAGGGAGATCTTCTTGCATGCTAAATTTGGTGATTGGAGCAGCTCCAGAGCTCCAATGGAAGTTGTATCTCCAGCAGTTGTTCCTGGTTTGGAGGAGAAGTAGCAGGGTGTTGGAGGATTTTGGCTTCTTCAACATCTGTAGCAGCAAGGTTTGCTGCCCATTTCAGCAGCAGCATCTCCAATTTGAAGAATAGCTTAGAGAGATGTTTGGCTGTTCCCAACTGCTGGAGAGAAAAATAGAGAGAAAATGGCACATACGCTGGAGAGGAGTAGAGAAAAGAGGTCTTTATCGTCCAGATTTAAAAAGGGGAGATGTGAGAATGGAAAGAAGATTTGGGTTGGTGTATATATAGTGAAGATGAGGGTTTTTTATGATACCACGTGGAATAGTGAGGGAAGCTAAGTGGAGAAGAAAAAGAGGATCCAGGTGGCTGCCTGCTGCACTGTACAACAGTTGGGGATTTTTTTTATCATTTTTCTTTCACTTATTAAAGACGTTAAAATGGATCGTATTCGCACATCGAGTGTCGGATTTCGACGTGCAACATCTCGAATTGATCGTCTCTGAATGACGGTCAATATGAGTATAATATTGATATACTTTCGGTCGAGTTTTGACTACCCGAAATTTTCGGATACAGTTTTTGTTTAAGATTAAATTTTACGATTTAAAAATATCAAACGACCCCCGATTGACGAACGGTTGATTCCGTTGGTCTTGTTTCGTCGAATCGGATCTAATGATGGTCTCGGTTTATTCCGCGGCTTCCGAATTTGCGTCGCGGCTTTTCACGGCGCGCTCTACGATGCGACCGTTTTTCGGTCGATTTCGCCCGAACGACTTTTGATTCATAATAAATTGACCGTTTTAGGTTGTTTGGCATTGACCAACAACGTTTTTAGGTTCATTAGACCCAAAATCGGACGAGTTCGGGTTTGTTTGAATATGGATGTTACATTCAGGCCGACAGGATCACGAGTGGCTATTCGAGGGATGAGCTGGTTGTCCTTCTTCTGTAGTATGTTGATGACACCATCTTCTTCATTGTGGGCGGCAGGGAGGAAAAAGGAAGGAAATATCGATATCGATATCGTTTCGATACAATGTCGATACCGATATATCGCCGATATATCGGCGATATATCGACGCATATCGCCGAAACCCGGTATCCATTAGGCATTTTCTCCTGTCGATACCCGATATCGTCCATATCGACGATATATCGGTGACCTGTCGATACCGATATATCGCCGATATATCGCGATATGGCGATCCCTGGAGGAAGCCAATGGGATGATGATTGCGCTTGAGTTGTTTGGGGGAGATGTCTTGACTGTCCATGAACCATGGCAAGTGTATGATGGTCCCTTTTGCTCTTTCTGAGGATGAGGCACGCTTTTGTAGTGTTAAGCTGGGTACAGAGTGTGGTTCCCTCCCTCTTCGCTACTTGGGATTGCTGCTGGCTCTCGGCAGGGTCAAGGTGGCGGATTGGTTGCCTGTTGTTGAGAAATCGGAGAAAAAGCTGTCTGGGTGGAAATCTTCTATCCTATCTAAGGGGGTCCCCTTGTGCTGATGAAGGCGGTGCTGCCGACTCGCATTATGCCCACAGGGATTAGAAAGTGCATTGAGAGGTTGATGAGGAGATTTGTGGAGCATAAGCAACCATGAGGCGAATGGTATGTACCTTGTAGATTGGGGGACTATCACGCTCCCAAAGGTTGAAGGTGGCTCGGTATCAGACGTCAGGATGTGATGAATGAAGCCTTGCCGATGAAATGGGTAAGCAGACTTTGGGGGAGCAACGATGATATCTGTTGTGCTCTCGTTCGTCGGATTTACACCATCTCTTGTACGTCGTTGATGATTCTCCTTCCTGGGGTATTGCCCTCACCTTTCTACCTTTCTGGAAGGGGATCCTTTCGATTCTTCTGCACTTCCATGAGCATTTTCGGCCTATGTTGGCTAATAGGGAATCCTTTGCCTTTTGGACAGATGATTGGTCGGGCAACAGGTCGCTGGAGAGCCGTTTTCCTCGCCTTTTTGCTTTGGCTGCCGACTGCGAGGTGCGTGTTCTAACTGCTGGAGTGATGGAAACTGGATGCCGCTTTTTTCCGCTAACTTTTCGGACCAACGCCTGGAGGAGTTCCTTCTTTTACTTGACTCCCTAAGAGATTCGAGGAGTCCCTCGGCAGGTTGCGATCATTGGGTGTGGAGTGGTGGCTCTTTCTCGATCAAGAAAGCCTACGGGGCAATATGCAGACCGCCTCCCTAGCGGACATAAGACCTGATTAGGGATTGCAACTTTATCTGGGGGGTTGGTCTCCCTGAGAGAATCGGTTTTTCATAATGGCTTCTCAGGCTAAAGAGAATTATGACGGGAGATCGATGTGCCAGATTCTTTGAGGTGGTTTCCAACTGGGCCTTCTTTGTAGGTCTAGGAATTAGTGGTGTATCTTTTTTTCTCTGTCAGTGTACAACGCCTATCTGAACTGATCCTGATCTGGACTGGGTTTGTGTGAGGAGCATTGGCACTTTCTGGGGCTCCCTTCTAGAAGCGAGGCAATGTCCGAGGAAAGATCTATTTCGTCCTTTGGTCCTTCTGTGGGCAACTTGGTTGGCTAGGAATGCCCTTCTTTTCTCTGGGCAAAGGTTCTATCAGGAGAATGTATGTATCCAGTCAAAGGGTCTTGTTGAGTCTTGGATTTTGTAATGGTTTGAGGCTGTACTTTGTTTAATTACGTTTAATATAAATCTGGGGCGGACATCTTGAGTGTTTCCCCTCTTCCCGAGTTCAAAAAAAACACTAACTGGTCTCCTTCCCGTCCTTTATCCCGTAATGCTTATAGAGCCTCCATCATGTGCTATGGGACAACTGAGCCCTAATGAGGTTCTCACTTCATAACTTTGCGGGATCCATAAGCAACAAAGAAGAACAACAGAAGGGCCCCCTCTCTTTAATGCTTTTCATAGGAAAGTTAAAGTAGGATAGTTCTAATTAGAATGGGCCCTTTATTAGAAATGATAGAAGATTTACACTTCATCCTTTTTGAGAGTTATTTGTGGTTATATATTTCTTATTTCTTTCTTATGTAATTTGCCATATAGGGTTTCTCCTCTCTATATAAGAGAGACATATTGCCTCTTGAATAATCAATTCATTCATTTTCCCACATGGTACCAGAGCAACAATTCTAGACCAAAGCTCCGTTACCGAGAGCCCTATCCCTACCCGTCGCTCCCCTATCTTACACAGCCGTTGCCCACCACCTACCACCCCCATGTACAACAAACCCCCTCCCACATGCGGCACCTCCCAGCATCTTCGTGCCATAACACCTCCCTTGTCGCGATGCAACTGTCTTGCGGTTGTCATAGCAACTCCCTCGTCGTACGGCGTTGCTTTGCGATCATTGTAGTGGCTCCCTTGTCGCGTGGCACCTCCTTACGGTTGCCACGACCACCTCCAGCAACACCCTTATCACCCAACAGTAACATTGCGGCCTTGTGGTTGCTGCGTAACCTCCCCTTCGTTGTCTAGCGGCTTCACTATGTGAATTAGGTCTTAGTGCATGATGATTTTGATTCTTTTGGGTCGATTCCAAATTTAATGTTTCACCCCACTGGCTCTTGCACCCTCGGAGTTCATGGGAATAGTTGTTATTTGAGTTTGTACATACAATCAGTTCCCTCCATGAACGTATAGACAATTTCTGACCATTCTACACCCCCAGTCGCGTCCTTCCCGGGCTCCATCGTTCTACATGTTAAAGAGCAAGATAGATGTATCCTCCTCAGGGCTTTCAAAGGTCTGGCTCCCATCGTCAAGATGGATAAAATAAACTATGATCTATAGTCCAGTTCATGAGTGTTGAGTCGAGATATTAGTTATCTTCTATCCTTTTTATGTATTCTCTTTTCTTTCTATCTATACTATGTAAGTTGCCCAACATGTTTCTCCTCTATATAAGAGAACCCTAGGGCCTCATGAGTAGACAACTTATTGCATTCTCTCATCTCTCTCCGCATGGTATTCGAGCAGTTGTCCTAGACCGAGGCTTATTCCTAAGGCCCATTGTCACCACCAGCTTTCGTCCTCCTTGAGCCTTGCACAAACCCTTATTCCTTGTCTAAGGGTCCCGCACGAGGCCTCGATGGGTTCCCCAAGCCTACCCTAACGCTATAGTGCTAACCCAACACTGCCCATGCACTACCCAGGCGCTACCCAACGTTGCCCATGCGCTACCCAACGTTGCCCATGCGCTACCCAACACTACTCAACGTCGCCCAAGTGCTACCTGATGTTGTCCAGGAACTACCCAATGCTACCCTAGCATTACCCATGCGTTACTAGCACTACCCAAGCGTTACTTAGCACTACCCTAGTGCTACTCATACCACGGATGAGTTTGCTTAGGGTTGGTTGTGTTATGAGCATACACCCACAACCACCCCCTTGATGTCCGCATAGACATCCTACCACTTGTCTATGATCCCAGTCGTGTATCAATCTGATACTGTGTTAGAAAACAGAATTGACATTCTATCCACAGGTGCCTTTAAGATTCCGACACTTATTGTCAAGATGGATGGCACAACCTACGAAATGTGGGTGATGCAGTTTATAATTCTCTTGCTAAGCTATGGTAAGAAGCATATTCTGATGCAGGATGAGCCAACCGACAAGATTAGGACCAATGTCCCATGGGAGGCTGATAGTGTTTATGCAAAAGTTTGGCTATATGAAATCATTTTTGTGGAAATAACAAATGATATCTTGAGTCAGTCCATAGTGAAGGCAATGTTGGACTCCCTCACTATGACATACTCTCGAGCGAGGAATGGGTCGAAAATCATGCTACTCCAGCATGGTATTTTTTACGACCAAACATGGTGTCCGTCATCTTCATGCCTTGTATACATTTAGGGGTATGTTTGAGAGACTCCATACCTATGTACATCTGACGGCTTCACCAGAATAGCACAAGGTTTATCGCAATTCTGTTATTACTGGGCTCTTTTTGGTAGCCCTTAACCCTGAATATGACTCAACCCGCTCTCAGTTACTCATATATGCTACTATACCCGTAACCTGAAATTTCGATCGAAATTCGATCATTTCATTTCATTGCGATCTATTTCGATCGAAATCATTCATAGATTTCTAGAATTTCGGTGGAAATGGCTGAAATTTCGGTTCATTTCGATCAAAATTGTTCTATGCATTATATATCTTGCCTATGCCACTAATTGATATTTATAGGGTACTATTTTGCCACTAAATGGAATTTATAGGTCACTATTTCAACCATCATTGTAATAAAATAAGGCTATTAGGGATCCTCTTTAAACCATATAAATATAATGTACTTCCTGTACACCTTCGAGTGCTTTCCTGTACCTTCCCCCTTTTTTTCTCCCCTTTTAATAAAACTTTGGGGCGAACACCTTCGAGTGGATCCCCCTTTCTTGGCTTCAAAAAAAAATATAAATATAATGTATACGTTCTCATTCCATCTCACAAGTCACAACCCAACTTAAGTTTTGGAGAGCCAAGTTTCCGATTTCCAAGCAAGGTGAGATTTTTTACCATCTTTTTTTCATAACACACCTTTTTTTAACATACGTCGAGATGCCAAATATGTTTTTTTCATCTTTGAGTGCTAACTTCAGAATCTTCAGAGTTCCAAATCTTTATATAACCATCTTGTTATCTTTGCCTAGGCCATCTTGGAGAGCCAAATATTGTTTTTATTATTTGACTGCTAACTTTAGATAACCATCCTCTTATCTTTGCATTAAAAATACAATTTGTTATGCATCTCATGACTAACATGCTCACAAACCAACATTATTTTAATTCTCTCTTGACCATTGGTGCAAATGCCATGCATGTTGAATAAAAAGGCTAACCGAGTATTGAGAGTGTTACATGGGCCATTTACAAGGAAATAATTATTCTGCCTACTATCCTGGAGGCTATCTAATCCACATAGAAATTCATATTAGCATGGAGCACCTTATCATTTAACCTGAGGTCATAATCTAGACAAATTATTACTAATTATCTTGCATCCCAATGCATTTAGCCAGAATGAATCCATTCAACCAAGGTTTAGCTCTATCCTTTCCTCCAAAGAATGAATCAGAAAGAGTACATGGACCCACCAAGGAATTCATGGTTCGTTTGAATCTCATTTCTATCCCAAATAAGAATGTAATACTTGTAATTAGTGGTTAGTATTAGTAGGTGCAGATGTATTATGTGATTGTTGTATCATGTGATCTTGTAAACTTGTATTATGACATTTACTATTTCAATTTTAAAATTGTCTACGCATTATCTATAATAAAAATATTATTGTTCTTTTGAGAATTGACAGAAAATTTGAATGTCAAAATGTAAGCTTGTGTACTGAAATTTCATTCTGGACGGTCATTAATATGGTGACCAAAACCGTTTTTTAAGGCATTGATCATTATATCATCTTACTATAAGTAAAAAATTTGTATTTCTATGATCGAAATCGTTATTTAAGGCATTGATCATTATATCATCTTATTATAAGTAAAAAAGTGTATTTCTATCTCTTTTATTGATTAAACAACATTAGAAATCTTAAATTTGAAAAAAAGAGTTTTCAAGTCATTTTTCTAATTTATGACCATTTCATCGAAATTCCACATAAATTCCTTTTCCGGGCTTACCAAAACGAAACTGAAATCTGACATTTGAGGCCTTGATTATACCGCCTATGGAGGAGGCACCCCGTAGGCTAAACAGACTGAGCATCCCCTCTGCTGCAACTTCTTAGACGTCATCGACTATAGCAGCTTCATGGTAGAGGCGGTTTGTCTCGATTCAGAGGATGGGGCACATACGGCAGAGGATGCTCCCGCCTAAGGTAATCTTGTTTATATTGTCATCGACTTGATCATTCAGAGGACATGTTATATTCCAATCACGACTTTCCACCATCAACTCATGCTGCTAAGCAGGTCCAGACTGCCCCTGGTTCTACCGATCATCATTTTGATGATTTTATTTCTCGATTGAGAGAGATCATGCCTGCAATTGCTGGATCTTCTAGAGTTTCTACTGGACCATCAGATGTTGCTTCTGCTTCCACCAAGACTTCAGGTATGACTCATGCATTTACTAGTCATACTCGACCAGATCCTTCAAAATGGATCATGGGCTTTGGAACTTCTCATCATTTATGTGAAGATTGCTCACAGTTCGGTTCTTATAGCCCTTTACAGTCTGGTAGATCAGTGGTCATTATCGACAAAACACATTCTCCCATTATTGGGCAGAAGGGGTGCATTTGAGTCCCTCCATGCACCTATCGAATGTTCTTCATGCACCAAAATTCTCAATGAATTTATTGTCTTTCAATCATATTATAAAAGATTTACATTGTTGTGCCTTATTTGACCCTTCTTTCCTTGTTTTTTAGGATATCCTCGCATGCAAGGTGATTGGATGTGGCCGTAATCATGAAGGGTTTATGGAGGGTTTACAGGTTGATTCGGTCTCTTTATGCTGGTGCTAGCTCTCTTTCTGCTGGATCAATTTCTCCATACAATTGGCCACTGGGCCAGTAAATCGCATACTCGTACTCGACAGCCTTGCCGCTCCAAGTATGGTGAAACGACCATGCATGCAGGTTGACCCCCATACTTGGCTGAGTATACCCCCTATGCAGTCGCCTACTTGGCCACTTTTCTAATAAACATTTTTTTATTATCCACATAATAACATAAAACCACATACACCCTACATATAGCTGCATACTCTCCCACATAAAATCGTATACTTTCCCGCATAAAACCGCATATTCCCCTCCGCATAGTCTCCCAACTGAGAATATTAACATAATATTAATTTTTTATTTATATTTTTAATAATAAAATTACCAAACCACATAAAACCGCATACTCCCTGCATACTCTCCTGCATACCGCATACTCTCTATGCAGTCACCCCTCCGACTGAATACCGTATAGCGCCTTCCTAAACATTGCACTTGGCGTATCTGTTTTGTCATCTTCTATTGCAAAAGATATGGCATCTCAACCTTGGAATTTTTATCAAGTCCAGGTTTCAGTGCGAACAATGTCAACTTGGAAAGAATCACCGCTCTAGCTTTCCAAGCGGTCAAGGTTGTAGTAGTCAGAGTCCTTGTGAGCTTTTCCATTTTGATATGCAGGGTCCGAGTCGTTCCCCTTATCATCAGGGGCACACGTATTATTTGGTTGATATAGATAACTTTTCCAGACCATCTGTGTCTTTTTGTTAAAGAATAAGTCTGATGCTAGTACCATGATGCGGAATTTTGTGATTGAAATGAAGAATCTTTTCTTTACTTCTATTAAATACATTCATTCTAATAATGTTGTGGAGTTCTGTACTATTCAAACATCACAATTATTTAGCTTACACGGTATTATCCATCAGACTTCGTGCCCTTATATCTCTCAGCAGAATGGCGTTGCTGAACATAAACACCGTTCTGTACATCACCTGGACTATTCTCATACAGAGTCGGGGTCCTTATTCCTTTTGGGGTGATGTTGTGATGACAACATGTTACCTAATCAGTTGGATGCCTTCTACCATTTTGGGTGAAAAGGCTCTCTTCTCTTTTTCTCTTCCTAAGGACATTTTCTCTCTTAGGCCACTGGTCTTTGGCTGTGTGGCATTTGTTCTCCTTCTGCATCCATGTCGTGACATGCTCGCTCCTAGAGCTGTCAAATACATGTTTGTTGTGCACTTTCGTACGCAAAAAGGATATAGATGTTTTGATCATGTTTAGGGAAAATACTATGTCAATGCTGATCTTATTTTCGTCAAGTCCATCATGTACTATACTCCTACAGATGACATGTTGAGTCCTTTTAGGGCTGGGGATGCTGTTCTTCCACCTCCTACATATATACCTCCTCCTATTCTCCATGCTCCAGTACCTTCCCCAACATCCATCATACCTCAGGTAAATTATGAAAATTTGGTTTCCATTGATGACACTGGTGGTGTGAATGGTGTACATGAACATTTACACAATGAGCATGGAGATATATAGGAAGAGCAAGGACCATCACAAGAGGATGATCTGGGTGGCCTATTGCCTTGCGTAAAGGCAAATGTAGATGTACGAGATACCCCCTCACCGGACATGCGTCTCTGGCATGACTTTCGACAGATTTCAAGAAGCTTGTTGTACGATTATATGCCATTGAAATCCCATGCACATGCCAAGCGGCTCTCACGGAGAGCAAACAACGACTTGTCATAGAGGAGGAGATGGTCGCGTTACAATGACGTGGCACACGGAGCATTGTTGCAGCTCCTACATGAGTGTCTGTTGTGGGATGCAAGTGGATGTTCACAATGAAGCATTGAGCAGATGACAACATAGATCGCTACAAGATAAAGCTTGTGGCTCGTGGGTTCACCTAGACATATGGGGTGGACTATCATGGTACTTTCTCTCCAATGGCTCGACATTCTACATTACAAATCTTCTCTCTGTTGCAATGGTATTTGACTGCCCGTTATATCAACTTGATGTGATGAATGTGTTTATCTATGGTGGCCTACATGAGGAAGTCTACATGCATCAGTCACATGGGTTCATTGTTGTGGGGGTCGTGTCAGAAGGTGTATAAACTTCATAATGCTATCTATGGCCTTAAGTAGAGTCCAAAAGTATGGTTTCAGAAGCTCTCGGGCTTGATAGCACAACAAGAGTTCGTGGGATCGACTTTAGATCATTCATAGTTTGTTCACAGGTCTTCGAAAGGTATTGTTATAGTGGTTTATGTTAATGATATCATTATTTCAGAGGATGACGTACAAGATATTCAAGCAACTAGGGTTTTTCTTGGTTAGCAGTTTGTAACCAAGGACGTTGGCAGTCTACATTACTTTCCTTGGATTGGAGTTTGCCAGTAACCATCGAGGTCTTGTGATGACTCAGATGAAGTACGTTACAGATCTTCTCTTTGAGATAGGCATGTCAGATTGCAAGCCTGTCATCACACCCATGGACCCAAGTATGAAGCTATATGATGATGACACTGAGGAGGTGACAAGAAGAGGTACATGGAGCTCATTTGGAAGCTCTTATACATGACCATCATCAGGACATATATATCTTTTGCAGTGAGTCGAGTGAGTTAGTTCATAGAGCGGCCTTGACATGCACATATGAATGCAATCCATATGATTTTGAGGTATCTGAAGACCTTATGTGGCACTAGTCTTTTATTTAGTGGAGGCACACCCCTTGCCCTTACAGCTTGCACAGATAAAGATTATGCGGGATGTCCCGAGGACATGAAGTCTACCTCTAACTTTGCATTGTTCATAAGTTCATAGGGAGCTCCTTAGCATCATGGAAAAGCAAGAAGAAGATGGTGGTCGCCAGATCTAGAACATAATCAGAGTATTGAGCTATGACATAGGGGACTGCAGAGATGATATCGGTCAGATCCGTTTTGACTAACCTAACTATTGAGGTGCCTCTTCCCATGTACCTCCAACGCGACAACCATGCTGCTCTTTTCATTGCCAACAATCCAGTCTTACATGAGAGGACCAAGCATATCGAGGTAGACTGTTACTACACTCGAGACATGATCTAGAAGGAGTTTCATTTCTACCTCTCATGTCTGCTTAGGAGAACAGACATCAGACATGTTCACCAAGGCTCTAGCTAGAGGGTCATTCCTGAGATGCTATTCCAAACTGAGCTTGATTGATATCTATGCTCTAGCTTGAGGGGGAGTATAGAGATATTAGATATCTTCTATCCTTTTTACGTATTCTCTTTTCAATCTGTCTACGCTATGTAATTTGCCCAACATGGTTCTCCTTTATATAAGAGAACCTTAGGGCCTTGTAAATAAACAACTCATTGCATTCTCTCCTCTCTCTCTACTATGAGTATCATGGAGAGCAATAACAAGGAATACATCTTGATGCAACTTGAGCTGGCCGATAAGACCGGGGTGAATCTCTCATGGAAGCAAGACAAAGCATGGGCACATATTTCTTTATTTGGTACCCTTACTACAGAGATAGCCAACAACATTCCCCATCAACCTACTGCCAAGACAATGCGGGACGTTCTCGTCGTCACATATTCTCAGGCGAGGGATAAGACAAAGATTCATCATCTTCAATACAACATCTTCACAGCTAAACATGATGGTTGTCCTCTCCATGCATTCTTCTCCTGGCTCAGGGGAATATTCGAGAAGCTTCATAACTTCATGCCTCTATGCTACCATCGAGCAACAACTGATGTATATGAACGTCTCGGTGGTAGGCATATTTCTTATGACACTTGATTCACAATATGATGCCGCCTACAGAGAACTTCTGACAAGCGTGTCTACACCTCCCTTGGAGGAGGCCTATAATCGATTTAGCCAGATCATGGTGTCCCCTGCAGCTATTACTCATACCTCCTCTGTGATGATCGCATCTTGCTTCAGAAGAGGTTCAGTACAATTCACAGATCGTGGTATTCATGGTAGAGGAGGCAGACACTCGTCAACAATGCACATACTGCCGCTGTTCCATGCACTTGTTACCGTAAGCATGGCTATCCATGTATGTCCATGTTGCCAAGGAGATTGAGCCCGCTACCACGCCTGTTGATCAGAAGTTCAACAGTCTTGTCTCCGTCTGAGGGAGATTATTGCACCTCATTCAGTCCCTCCTGATGTTGTAGCCTTTGCTAGTACCTTAGATACAACTTATGTGCTTACGAGTTTCATAGGGCATGCATTAGAGTGGATAATGGGCTTCAGAGCATCTCACCATCTCCATTGAGATAGAGTATTATTTACATCCTACAATTCGGTTCACCTTATCCATCAAATCTATAATCATTGCAAATGAGAGTCATAGGATACATTCTCCTATTAGAAGACATGGAGAGATTCAGTAGACATCGTCTATACGTCTGCAAAATGTGCTATATGCATCTGATTTTTCTATGAACTTATTAGCTATTAATCAGGCTACCAAGGATCTGAATTTGTCATGAAATATTTGACCCATCATCTCTTGTGTTTCATGATATACTCATATGCAGGGCGATTGGATGTAGCTGTGACTGTGAGCAAGAGGGTCTCTACTGACTGGTCCAGTCATCCTTATCTAAGCAGATCTTCCATTCCCACTCGATCAGTTTCTCCGTACATGTGACATCTTTGGTGCAATCTTCTTTCTCTGCAGAAGTTGTGTAGAATCCATCCACAGATTCCTTCCTAGCATGCTTTTCAATGCAAGACTTGCCAAGTTGGGAAGCATCATTGTATAAGTTTTCCCATTCGTCAGAGTTGTATCTATAGTTCTTATTTGAGTTGGTGCATTTTGCTATTGGAGTCCCAATCGTGTTCGTGATTACTAGGAAAACGAGTTCTATCTAGTTGCAATTGATGACTTTTCTAGACTTCCCTAGAATTTCTACTAGAAAACAAGTCTATTATGTAAATTTTCATTATTGAAATAAAGAACATTTTTTCCTCTCGTTTCTCTCTTTTCTTCAGATCCCTCAGCATCTTACATCAGACCTCATGTTTCTACACTTCTCAGCAAAACGGTGTTGCAGAAGCAAACACTGTCATTTTCTTGATGCTACTGGGACTCTTCTTACCCACTTAAATGGTCTGGTGGTAGTGCACTGTGCCTATCACCTAAAAGATCAGGGTTCATCCCTTATGGGGGTTGAGTTAGGTAGTCGACAACTAGCATAAAAAATAATCGTATCTTTCAACATGGATTTCAGCAAGAATTCATGTAGCTGACCCTACTTATAGTGGGAGAAGGCTTCGTCATTTTTACTAGGACTCTTCTTATCTAGAGTCATGCTCGCCACTATTTCTAGGGTGATGTTGTCCTCACTGCCTACTACCTAGTCAACCATATATCGTCCTCTGCATTAGGAGAAAAGGTTCCTTTTTTGATTTCATCTCCCGATAAGGACCTTTTTTAACACATCATATATTTGGCTCTGTGGTTTTGTTCATCACCTAACTCCTGTCTATGAAAAGCTCTCCTCCAAAGCTGTCAAGTACGTTTTTATTGGCTACTCCCTGTTGAGAGTATATTTGTTAAGAGAATATTCTATAGAGAATATTCTATGTGGCTATTTGGTAAGGGAATATTCTATAGAGAATATTCTGTGGTTATTTCTTAAGAGAATATTCTATAGAGAATATTCTCCTTTGAACACTCTAGGTTTTTGTCCTATATAAGGACCCATAGACCTCTTGAATAAGATAAGTCTTTCTATTCTTTCATATTTTCCACATGCTATCAGAGCAACGGTCCTAGACCGGTATTCTGACCTAAATCCCTCCACTACTGCCAGCCCCAAGTCCTCCCCAAGGAGCCGCCGCCTACCTGCGGCAACGCCTGCACCATTGCTAGCGGCTTCAGGCGGCCCAACGTCGTCCCAGGCGGGGCGCTTCCACGGTACCCTAGGGAGCGCCGCCTCTGGCCCCTAACGCCCTTACACCTACATCGCACCTTGCCCTTGCGCGCTCGACCTCCCTCTGCATAGCAACGTGGGCTCTTGATTTCTATGTAGTGTCTATTGCTACAAGCGCAGGTACTTGATGTTCGGTTAAGAACAAGATACATTCTCGAGGTCACTTTTTCTTGACCTAAGACACCACCATGACGACCACTGAGACAAAGCCCGTGTATCCTACTTCTTTGATGATACAAGGCACCTCTATCAAGCTAAATCGGTCTGAAAAAAATGTTCTATGGTTTTGGTCGTTCAAAATATTTATCGGTGGCCAATGAAAAAGCTATGTTCTTACGAAGGACCCGCCTGCATAAACTGACAATGACTACGACACATGGTTTGTTGAAAACTGTCAAGTTATCACCTGGGTGACAAACAATGTCGATCCAAATATTGCTGCTAATCTTTTTTACAAAGAAACTGCTAAGGCGATGTGGGAAAACCTTGAGCGCACATACTCTCAGAAGACGACCAAGTCTCATCTTTCTGACATATAGATGAGGATCTGGTCAGCCATTCAGGGAGATTTGAGTCTTATTGAGTACTACAGGCTTCTTACGAGCCTTTTTGAGGAGCTCCTTATCTTTCAGCCTGCATGTTGTGATAAACAAGTAGGCAAACACGCTGAATGGGAAGTTTATCGATTTCTATCAGGATTGAATCCAAAATACAAGCCGGTGAAAGATCACTTTCTAATGGCGGACACTCTACCGAACCCTGACCATCTTTGGACGCTTACAGGAGCTTGAGGCTCCCATTCAACAATCTACCATCTGTACTACTACAGAGACAACAACTCATTATACATCCTCAGGATATAGAGGGCGTCGAGGCGGTATGGGTCGAAACTTTGGACGTGGATGTGGTCGTGAATCTGGACACATTCGCGAATCTGGACGGGGGTGTGACCGTGGTCGTGATCGTGATTCATCTGCTGCTCGATATCCAGCTTGTGTATACTGTGGACGTTGGAATCATCCTTCTGACAGGTATTGGGCAACTTTTGGCATGCGGTCTAATGCCAATAATGCCTATGATGAAGCATCTTCTGATGTAATTGAAGATACATCTTCTCAGCAAACTGGAGGGGTACAAACCCCATTTACTGCTTCTGAATATACTCGACTGCGACAACTGCTACAAGACTCTGCTTCCTCTGCTGGCAATAATATTGCATCCGCCTCTTCTGCTAGTCTAGCTACTACCTCAGCTACAGTAGCAAACTCAGTCTCTACCTATAAACGTGCATGGATTATTGACTCTGGAGCCTCTACCCATCTGATGGGAGAGGAAAACCTGCTCACGTCTTCCCAACTATCCTCATCAGTGAAGACTGTTCGTGTTGCTAATGGGGATTATTCTCCAATTACTGTTGGTATTATTGATTTCTCTCCCAAGCTACGATTGACAAATGTTCATTGTGCTCATGCTTTTCCTCTCATTCTCTTATCTGTACAGAAGATATGTCGTGAACTTAACTGTCGTATTATTTTTGACGAGTTCTGTCGTTATTTCCAAGACATCCGGACGAGGCAGATCTTTGGTGGGGGGCATGAGAGGAATGACCCCTATTACCTCGACATCCCTTCTGATTCCAATTTTGCTGGTGCAGTATCCATCTCTGACAATCCTCTTCTATGGTACCTTCGTCTAGGTCATCCTTCAGCCAAAGCTCTCTCCATGATGTTCCCTGAACTTTCGACCCTTAAACCCTTTGAGTGTGAGGCGTGTCAGTTCGGGAAGCATCATTGAGCCTTATTTCCTGCACGGACTAAGCCTTACCGTAGTTCTCATTTTTCTCTTGTTCATTGTGATATCTGGGGACCTTGTCCTGTCCGTACACTAAGGGGTCATAGATACTTTGTTTTCTTTGTGGATGACTACAACCAATTATCTTGGGTCTTCTTATTGAAGGAATGATAAAAAATTTATAATGTTGTCAAGAATTTCTTTCATTATGTCAAAAATATCTTCTCCACTACAATTAAAATATTTCGTTTTGATAATGCCTTGAAATTTAGAAACAAAGATCTGACGTCCTTTTTTGCCTCCTAGGGCGCCATCCATCAAAAAACTTACCCATATACCTCTCAATAGAGGAGCATCACAGAGAAAACTAAGAAATCTTCTTGATATTGCCTGCTCTCTTCTTATCTAAATGAAGGTTCCCCAGAATTATTGGGGAGATGCTATACTGACTGTTGTCTACCTTATAAATAGGGTCCCCTCGGCACCACTTAACGACTCTACTCCCTTTGGCTTACTATACCCAAATGACTCACCCTTCCCTCTGCCTTTGCGGATTTTTGGATGCACAACATTTGTTCACAATTTTCATACTCCCGATAAATTATCTCCTCGTGCGATTAAATGTATTTTCTTGGCCTACTCTCACACTCAAAAAGGGTACAAATGCTATGATCCTTTTGTCCATCGGTATTACATATCTGTCGATGTGACATTCTTTGAACAAACTTCCTTCTTTACTCAAGACATGTCAAATATATTGTTAGACCTTCCTACCCCACCTACTGTGTATAAAAGAAAACATGTCTCTTGTCTTGTTCCTGTTCCTTTAACTGTTCCTTTATTGCAGGAGAATACGCCATCTTCAAGTGCTCCCACCAACTCTATCCCAGATGATCCTCAAGAGCTTCCCATCGCTCTATGCAAAACCAAGAGGTAGTGTACACATCACCAATATCTCATTTCACGTCCATTAATAGATTATTATACTCTGACAAAAGATATGCAGATGCTCTTATGACATTTCGGTTCCCAGAGATCATAATAACGCACTGAAGGGTTCTGGATGGAGAAAAGCAATGTATGAAAAAATGGGCGCTCTTAATTCCCGAAGGACATGGGATCTTGTGCAGTGTCCCTGTAGAGATAGTTTCTTTATTATCGTTTTATGTATCCTGTCATTATTTCTTTTCTTATATAGACTTCTTTGTAATTTACCCTTTAGGTCTCTCCCTATATAAGAGAGCCTAGGGTTTTTCTTTAATCATAACAAAGACTCTTTTTCCAACATGGTATCAGAGCCACCCTAGGGCTCACCACCCGCCGCCCCTCTCTCCACCCGCCTCCCTCTTCTCGGCAACGCCCGCCGCCTCTCCCCATCCGCGTCGGTCAGGTCCTGCTCAGACCACACATCAGCCTATCATCACGCCTCAGGTATGTTCAGATGGCATTACTACTGACGGGTCAGATTTGGTACACGTGCAGGATTTTTCAGTACACGACGACACTGGCCCATCCAGTATAGCAGATGATGACCTTGATGTTCCGATTGCTATTCGAAAGCAGCAGAGGCAGTGTGCTTCATATCCATTGGCTTCACAGGTTTCCTTTCACCGTCTCACTGGTGAGTTTCAGCAGTTTGTCACAGCCCTGTCTTCCGTGGATATACCACGGACATACCAGGAGGCTTTAAAGAATGAGTGCTGGAGATTGGCTATGGAAGAAGAGATGAAGGCCTTGCAGTCCCGTGGCACATGGTCTTTGGTCCTTGCGGTTCCTGATGCATCCGTTGTGAGCTGTAAGTGGGTCTTTACAGTAAAATATCATGCAGATGGCACGTTGGATAGGTACAAAGCACGCTTGGTCGCACGAGGGTTTACACAAACCTATGGCGTGGATTACATGGATACCTTCTCTCCAGTGGCGAGACATTCGACCCTTCGTATTCTCTTGTCGGTTGCTGTGGTCCGTGATTGGAGTATATCTCAACTAGATGTCAAGAATGCCTTTCTGTACGGGGACTTACAGGAGGAAGTCTACATGCAGCAGCCACCAGGGTTTACTGCTGAGGGGGAGATGCACATGGTTTGTAGACTTCACAAGGCGATATATGGCCTCAATCACAGAGCCCGAGAGCATGGTTCCAGAAGCTGTCCAACCTAATTGAGCAATATAGATTGAAGAGGTCAAATGCCGATCACTCGTTGTTTGTCCAGAAGTCATCGGCAGGTACGGTTGTCATTATGGTTTATGTGGATGATATTCTTGTTACATGAGATGATGCTCAGGACATAGAAAGGGCAAAGACATTCCTTAGCCGTCAGTTTGTTACGAAGGATCTTGGGACCCTAAGATATTTTCTGAGGTTGGAATTTGCAAGGAATGCACAGGGCTTGGTGATGACCCAATGGAAGTACATTATAGACTTCCTGACTGAGACTGGAATGGATGGATGCAAACCATCAAGTATTCCCATGGACCCTAGTGTGAAGCTGTATGATGGTGATATTGATGAAGGAGATAAGAGGAGATATAGAGAAATGGTGGGAAAACTCCTTTACATTACCATTACTCGCCCAGACATTCAATTTGCAGTTAGCAGGGTGAGTCAATTTATGGAGTAGCCAAGACAGGTTCACATGGATGCTATACACATGATACTGAGGTATCTGAAGTCTTCTCCAGGGTCAGGGCTGCTATTCAGAAAGGGCACAGACTTATCTATCTCAGCGTGTGCAGACGCAGATTATGCAGGATACCCTAAGGATCGAAAATCAACCTCAGGGTTCGCGGTGTTTGTTGGAGGCTCTCTGGTTTCTTGGAAAAGCAAGAAACAAACTGTTGTGGCAAGGTCCAGTGCTGAATCCGAATACAGGGCCATGGCCCAAGCTAGCACGGAAATGATGTGGGTTCGTTCCGTACTAGAAGATCTACATGTAGTTGTGCCACTACCTATGAAGCTTCAGTGTGACAATCAGGCAGCGCTATTCATTGCCAACAACCCAGCATTCCATGAAAGGACCAAGCATATTGAAGTTGGCTGCCATTACACCAGGGATTTGATTCAGAGAGGATTGATATCTACTGCACATGTAAGCTCAGGAGATTAGACGGCAGATGTATTCACCAAGCCACTGCTCAGAGGACCCTTTCAGAGATGTTCATCCAAGCTGAGCGTGATAAACATCTATGCTCCACCTTGAGGGGGAGTGTAGAGATAGTTTCTTTATTATCATTTTATGTATCCTGTCATTATTTCTTTTCTTATATAGACTTCTTTGTAATTTACCATTTAGGTCTCTCCCTATATAAGAGAGCCTAGGGTTTTTCTTTAATCATAACAAAGACTCTTTTTCCAACAGTCCCCATGGAACAAAACATGTTACCTGCTGATGGATTTTTACTACAAAGCAGTCTCCAAATGGCTCCATTGACAGATTGGAGGCAAGACTTGTGGCTAAAGGCTTTACACAAACATATGTAGTTGACTACTTCGATACCTTCTCAGCTGTTGCACGAATGAGCTCCATACAGACCATCTTCTCAGTGGCAGTAAACAAGGTCTGGAATATTTTTCAACTGGATATCAAGAATGCATTTCTATTTGGCGATCTGAAGGAGGAGATTTACATGATGCAACCTCCAGGATACGAAGTCGAGGGGGAGTATGTGTGCCGACTTAGCAAAGCAATCTATGGCCTGAAGCAAAGCCCGAGGGTATGGTTTGACAGACTAAGTACAGAAATTAGCACTCTAGGGTTCCAGAGAACTACACCTGACTAATCTATTTTCATCCGAAAACGATCGTCTGTTACTGTCATACTTGCTGTATATGTAGATGATATGGTTGTTACAGGTGGGCATAGAAGTCTTATGTACCAAGAAGGGACTTCATATATTACAAAGGAAGTATTGCCTAGATATACTAACTGAGGTTGGATTACTTGGATTCAAATCCTCTGGTATTCCTGCAAAACCAAGGAAACACTCTACCTCTAGTGATCCTCCATTTGAAGACACTACACGATACAGAAGCCTTGTTGGAAAACTGTTGTATCTTACTGTTATTAGACTAGACATATTCTATGTTGTGAGCAGAGCTAGCCAATACATGGAGAAACCATGTTACAACCATTGGGAGGACGTTCTTCTGATTCTTCAATATCTGAAGGAATCACCCGGACGTGGCCTATTCTATATGGTAAATGGATACACTGATGTTGCCTATGCTGATGCTGATTATGCAAGCTCACTTGAGGATTGTCGCTCCACTAGGGGCTATGCTATGATGGTAGGAGGAAATCTTGTTAGTTGGAGGAGCAAGAAGTAGACTGTAGTCTCCCAATCCAGTGCAGTGGCAGAATACATGGCAATGGCTCAGGCTACATGTGAAATTACTTGGCTACTGATTTCTCTGCAAGAACTCAGTATTGATATCACCACTCCTGCTCCTCTATATTGTGATAACAAATCTGCTACTTACATTGCCACTAATCCTGTATTCCACGAGAGAACCGAGAACATCGAGATTGACTGCCATTTCATTTGTGATGCTGTATGAGGCAATATTGCTACACCACACATCTCGACAGATCTTTAGCTTGTAGACATATTTACAAAGGCCTTGTCAAAGAAACGCCTTTCCTGGATTGCTTCCAAGTTGGGCATGATCGATGGATAGACTCCAACTTGAGGGGGAGTGTTGAGAGTATATTTGTTAAGAGAATATTCTATGCGCCTATTTATTAAGAGAATATTCTATAGAGAATATTCCGTGGCTATTTGTTAAGAGAATATTCTATAGAATATTCTCCTTTGTACACTCTAGGTTTTTGTCTTATATAAGGACTCCTAGACCTCTTGAATAAGTGAAGTCTTTCTATTCTTTCATATTTTTCCACACTTCCAAACCCAGAAATTGTATCAGTGCTTTGATTATGTCAGAGGAAGTATTATGTTAGTGTTGATGTCACATTTGAGCTCCTCCAGTAGTCCCTTCTATACCATCTCCACCATCACCTCCTACAGTGGTCGCTCCTCCGTCCCCACCACCTAATACGTTGGCTTAGTTTGCCACATTTTTACATTCACATGCCTTTTACTTTCCCCCTGCTCATGGGCCTTCCCCATCATCCAACACGCCTTATATATGTAAGCACACTATTTCTACTGATAGCACTGGTGATTTGCCTCTGTCGAGATATATTATATATTTCTGTACTCTCTAGGTATTTTCTTGTTTTTTTTGTCTACTGTATGTAATTTGCCTGTAGGTCTCTTCCTATATAAGAGAGCCTAGGGCTCAAGGAATAAACATCTTCTTTGTTTTTCCCAACATGATATCAGAGCGGCGGTCCTACACCGAAGCTCCGAAACCCTAACCCTAGCCCCATGTCAACCCTCTCCCATGCGCATTGACCGACCTCCCTCGCGTTGCCCGACCTTCCTCGCGTCGTTGGTCCTGCCTCACGCCATCGATCGGGCCCTTCCTCCTCTCAAGCGCCATCACCCTTCCGCGCGTCACTGCCTGACGTCGTAGCCCAACCCCACCAGCTGCTCCTCTACGCGGGCCTCGCTGGTTCTCCACGTGTTGCTGTTACGCTGTAACGTCTCCATGCAGGCTTACAACCCGGTCCTGCATCCCAGCCACGCGAGCTCGCTACCCGGTTCCGCAACCCTTTCACGCAGCGTGGCCGCGGTTCTCCTATAACTCCAAAAGGTATGCCTTTACCCTACTTTAGACATGTCGTCGCCCGTCGTCAAGTTCTCTTCCTTGATGGGATTGGTTGCATGAGTCTACATATACAATCATATCTCTCTATGTCAATGTAGACAAACCCGGGTCTAGTCTTCATCTCTAGTTTTCTCGTACCGTCATGTCAGAAAACAAGGTCGAGGTTCCCTCCATAGACGCCTTCAGAGATCATGCGCCTATAATAAAGATGGATGGGCCAAGCTATGAACTGTGGACTATGCAGTTCATGAGCATGATGAAGTCTATAGGTAAGAAACATATTCTTACCGAGGAAGAATTGACCGAGAAGACTGGGATTAATACCTCATAGGAGGCGGATGATGATTATGTTAAGGTTTGGCTTTCAGGTACATTGGCATTAGAGATAACCAATGATATACTCCATCAACCCACAACCAAGGCGACGTGTTGCAGCCACTTATTCACAGGGGAAGAATGAGACAAAGATTCTACATCTCCTACATGATATCTTTACTATCAAACAGAATGGACGACCTCTCCACTCGCTATATACATCCTTATGTGGGATGTTTGAGAAGCTTTATAGCTTCATGCCTCTGACATCTACCCCGGAGCAGCAGAAGACTTATCGGAATGCCACCATCGTTGGTATGTTCGTGGCAGCCCTTGATCCTAAGTATGAGGCGACCTGTTCTCAGATTTTGGCAGACTCTACTATTCCTCCGATGGAGGAAGCCTTTTGTATGCTCAATCGGATTACTGTTCCATCTTCCACTGCCAGTCAGACTTCTTAAACGATGCTGCCTCTCGAGGTCGAGGAGGTTCTTCTCAGTTCTCAGTTTCGTGGACGAGGACCTTGCGACATAGGAGGTCGTGCTCGTCAGCCCTGCACCTTTTGCCTTCGTTCTGGACATATTGAAGACACATGCTACTCTAAGCATGGATTCCTGCCTCTGTTCGTGTGGCTGCGCAGATTGAGCCTCCAGCTGCCACTTCTATGGATGAACGGTTTGATGACCTTGTAGTACGATTGAGTGGCATTATACCTCCAGCTAGTCCTGTCATGCCCTCCTCAGCCTTTGGGAGTCAGTCTGATGTGGCTGCTTCGGCCTCATCCAATACCTCATGTAGTACTTATGGCGCTCACTAGCAGTTGTAGATCCGATGTAGTTGAATGCATTATGGATTCTGGTGCCACGCATCACTTGTGTGGAGACAGAGATCAACTCACGGCATACAGACATGTTCCTCCAGGACGCAAAGTTATTGCAGCTGGGACTCATTCCCCAATTACAGGACAAAGGAAGATTAGTTTGACACCCTCTATGCATTTACAGAATGTGCTGCATGCACCTGACTTTTCTATGAACTTATTATCTATTAGTCAGATTACAAAGGATTTATATTGTCGAGCTATTTTTGACACATCTTCACTTGTATTTCAGGACATCCTTATGGGCAAGGTAATTGGCTGTGGCCATGAGCAGTGTGGCCTCAATCGCTTAACCCGGACTCCATATGCTGGCATGTCTTCTTTGTCTGCCGGAACTGTTTCATCCTTCATGTGGCACCTGCGCTTTGGTCATCTCCCGCTTTAGAAAATATGTCATGTTCTGCCTCAGATTTCTCTTCACTCGTCCTTTCAATGTTAGGCTTGTCAGTTGGGAAAGCATCATAGGTCAACATTTCCTAATCATCAGAGTCGGAGCAGTAGCTCCATTTTTGAGTTGTTTCATATAGATATTTGGGGTCCCAGTCGTGTTCCGGATCATCAGTGACATAAGTTTTATCTTGTTGTTGTGGATGATTTCTCTCGTCTGTCTTGGGTCTTTTTATTACCGAACAAATATGAAGCTAGAGATGTTATCAAAATGTTTCTCACTGATGTATAAAATGTGTTTTCATCTATTTGTGAGAACTGATAATGCCTTGGAATTCTGCATCTATTCTCTCTCCACTTATTTTTCCACCCAAGGTATTATTCATCATACATCTTGTGCCTATACTTTCCAATAAAATAGTGTTACAGAAAGAAAGCATCGTCATTTACATGATGTTAGAAGGACCCTTCTCATTCAAAGTCGTGCTCCACATTCTTTTTGGGATGATGCTATCCTTACGACATGCTACATTATTAATCGCATGCCCTCGTCGATTTTAGGTGAGAAAATTCCCTTCTCTCTTGCTTTTCCTGACAAGGAATTATTCTCACCATGTATTTGGCCCGGTCGCATTTGTCCACCGGTTATCTCCGGGTATTGACAAGCTCTCCAATAGGGTTGTCAAGTGTATCTTTGTAGGGTACTTTAGGACACAAAAAGGGTACAATGTTATGATCCACTACGCAAGAAGTATTATGTTAGTGTCGATGCCACATTTTTTGAGTCAGTGATGTACTTTTCTCATATAGGTGATCACTTAGCCTCCTCGGACTCTGATGATGAAATATACATGCCACCACCACCTTTATCTCCACCAACACTATCACCACTGTCACCACCTCCACCACCTACTATGGTCCTGGTTCCACTTTTGCCACATCACTGTACCCGCCAACCTACTTCTGCTCATAGTCACCGCTCATCATCTAGCACACGTAAGGTTTGTTCTGAATACATATTTTCTAATGATGGGTTTGGTGATCTACTTGAGAAGGCTATGTATAGGAGACATGAGTGGAGGTTACTAAGTTGGACGTACTTATTGTGCTTCGGAAGCAGAAGCGCAGCTACGTTACGTACCCTATTACATCCATGGTCTCCTTTGATCACTTGACTGGCGATTTGTAGAGCTTTACAGTTGCCTTTATCTGTCGTGACCATTCCCCGGACCTATCAGGAGGCCTTGCATGACGATCGGTGGCGATTAGCTATGGAAGAAGAGATGGCTGCACTTGAGTCCAAGGTTGCAGAAAGCGGTAGTCGGTACTCGGTCGGCGGGGTCACTGACTAAGGATTAATCGGCAATCGGGAGACTAATCAGATTTAGTCGGCCATTAATCGGTTTTGAATTTTTTTAATTATTTTAAATATATAAATCAATTTTTATACACATATTCTTATATATTTACATTGATTTGTAAATTTTTTATACTATCATAATGAAATAAAAGAAGTAATTATCTTTAAAATATAACATTAAGCATATTATAATAAGTTTTCTTTAAAAAAATCGAAAAACTATAAAAATTTAAAAAAATCTATGTCGGCCTTGTAGTGATTAGTCGGCCCGATTAGTCGGGTTGAGCGACTGATGGCCGACTAGGCCTAGTCGAGTCGGCTACCCCACCGACTCGACTAGTCGGGCCGATTAATCGGCCTAGTCGGCCGACTTTTACAACACTGCTTGAGTCGAGAGGTACTTGGAGCTTTGGCCCTGCCCCCGCTGGAGCATCTATAGTCAAATGTAAATGGGTTTTCACGGTGAAGCAGAATGCAGATGATACCATTGATAGGTATAAAGCTCGACTGGTTGCCCTGGGTTTACACAGACATACGGGGTGGATTATCTTGACATGTTCTCCCTTGTTGCTTGACATTCTACCCTACGCATCCTTTTATCCATTGTCGTGGGGTGAGATTGGCCTCTGTTTCAGTTAGATGTCAAGAATGCTTTTTTGTATGGTGATCTTCAGGAGGAAGTCTACATGCAACAACCGTCGGGATTTGCTGTTGAGGGGGAATGTTCACATGTGTATAGACTTCATAAGGCAATCTATGGCCTTAAGTAGGGTCCTAGAGCTTGGTTCCAGAAGCTCTCAGACTTATTTGCGAAACATGGGTTCCAGAGGTCGAATCCAGTTCACTTTCTTTTTACATAGAGAACCTCCAGAGGTATGACTGCTATTATGGTGTATGTTGATGATATACTCATTACAGGAGATGATATACAGGGAATAAAAAGAGCAAAAGAATTTCTGGGTCGTGAATTTGTTACCAAGGATCTAAGAGCCCTAAGGTACTTTTTGGGATTGGAGTTTGCCAGAAACAAAGAGGGGCTTGTGATGACTCAGAGAAAATGTCACTAACTTGTTGAATGACACGGGTATGATTGGATGTAGACCTGCGACTACACCCATGGATCCAAGTATGAAGCTCTATGATGATGATACTGATGAGGTGGACAAGAGAAGATACATAGAGCTGGTTGGAAAGCTTCTTTCTGTTACCATTACTGGACCCGATATTTCATTTGCAGTCAGTCTGGTGAGCCAATTCTGGAACAACCTCGTCAAGTTCATATGGATGCTATAAAGATGATACTAAGGTATCTCAAATCATCTTCAGGTGCAAGTATGTTGTTTAAAAGGAGTGATTCTATGACTATCTCAGCATGTGTAGATGCAGACTATGCATGGTGCTCCAAGGACAGGAAATCCACATAAGAGTTTGCTATATTTGTTGGAGATTCTCTCGTCTTGTGGAAAAGTAAGAAGCAATCTGTTGTTGCTAGATCTAATGCTTAATCTGAATATTGAGCTATGGCACAAGCATGTACAGAAATGATGTGGGTTCGAGCAGTCCTAACAGATTTACATATAGATGTTTCTCTTCCAATGTCACTGGAGTTCGACAATCAGACTGCCCTATTCATTGCTAATAATCCTGCATTTCATGAGAGGATAAAGCACATTGAGGTTGATAGCATGGCCTCAAATTTCAGCGAAATTCGGCCGAATTTCCGTCGAATATCGATATCCAGTCGAAATCGAAATTCGACCGAAATGACCGAAATGACCGAAATATGGGGGTCCTAATACAAAAAATGACCGAAATTTCGGTCGAAATTCCACCGAAATTCCATCGAAATTCTGTTTTGGTCGGTACCGAAATGGTGACCGAAACCGACATTTAAGGCCTTGGTTGATAGTCATTATATACGTGACATGATTCAGAAGGGCTTCATCTCTACATCTCATGTCAGCTCAGTGAACCAGACAACAAACATCTTCACCAAAGCTCTACGTAAAGGACCCTTCCAGAAGTGTGCATCCAAGCTGAGCATGATAGATGCCTATGCTCCAACTTGAGGGGGAGTGTCGAGATATATTATATATTTTTGCACCCTCTAAATATTTCTTGTTTTTCCTATCTACGCTATGAAATTTGTCCATAGGTCTCTCCCTATATAAGAGGGCCTAGTGCTCAAGGAATAAACATCTTTGCTTTTTCCAACAGCCTCTGCAGCAAGTTCCTATATCGGGCGAGCATGTGCCTTCTCAGGAGGCTAGTTCTCAGGATGCAGATGACCTTGATGTGCTTATGTGCAAGTGAAAGAATCAATCGCTTATTGATGAAGTCCTATGGTCCTCTTACATAGGAGAGTAACCTGTTGAGAAAATTACATAAAGAATATAAAGGAAATAAATATTGCACAAAGAATATGAGTATAATTAATATCTCGAAACTCTCCCTGTGAACCCCCTCGGATCCGGATGCCTATTTACGCCGCATTTGCAATATCACATTCATTAAATATGGCATTGATATGTGAAATATGGGGAATTTTTCGTGATGCTTTGCCTTTGTGTATGCCATTTACATTCAATAGCATTTTAGCAACCACAGAACAAAACACCAACAAGTCTTTTCATTAATTCTCATAAATTTACAACATATACAAGGACCCAAAATTTTGTGCAGAAGAGAAAGGGAAGTATTTACATTATGAACCGAACAAAAACTGAGACAAAAGTATACGTACCATATGGTATATACCCTATCGCTTGAAATCATCAACAACTACTGAGCAGCAGGCTCTTTGCCTGCCAAAACATGTTAGGAAAGAAGAGGCATCAGCGGACGCTGGTACCTCCCAAAAACTGATAAAATAAGCAATCATTTAATATGTTCAAAAGCAAGCAAGTAGAAAGGCAGGAACAACTAAAATTTATTTATACTTGCGTATGTAAAAAGTTTTTCAAGTTGCTTGTAAGAACCTCCTGTGATCACCCATTATCCCAATATTTCTCATATACGACATATTTATATTGTAGTTGATTGTTCATGAATGTATGATTGTATGTATATATTCTCATTTTGTTCAGATATCATGTTTGTGGATCTTGACGATAGGAAAAGTGAGATTGGAAAGGTTTAATGATTTATTAAATTATTAAGTCTAGTGGATAGTATGTGGTCTTGGTTAGTGTGCAACCTCACACTATGACTCTAAGACGTAGGGAATGCCTTAGGGTTGGGGTGCCTCCGTAGGCATGCAGTGTTCTATAATGCATCCTAGCTAAGTTCCCAACACGTCCGCTAACTTATAGGGATTTCGAATCAGATTATAATCACTTCCAATCAACTCAACTTTAATTGTAACTCCTCCAAACCTCAACTGCAACTGCCTGTGATGTAACTCTAGATGATTTAGATGTAGATATGCGTGATTTGGATGTAAAATCGCCAAGTTTGCTGGCGAAAGTAAACAAAAATCAAGCGGTGAGGTAGCCTACAAAAGAGCTCTTCTGTCTCGCCCTCTAATTGGAAGTGCGATCCAATAGAGGGAAAGGTCTACTCCATAACTACGCTCCAGAGACGGGTCAGAGAGACTCTCCAGAAAAGTCACTCTAGAAAAACGGACCAACTAGTATGGGCGAACGGGCTCGTACGTAAAACTGAAAACCGAGGATCCCCGCATGGGTATCCTAAAACAAAAGGGTCAGCGGAATTGGTCAAAAGTTGGGATCCCAGCAGGCGTAAAAACATTGTGAGCTCGCGTAAAAACCAAGAAAGGGATTGCGATCCTAGACCCGCGCACTTGGCGACCGTTGCCCTAATTGGGCTTCCTATCTCCCATCCAGCTGAGGGTTACCGTGCCCTCGCATGGTCAGGTGTAAAGGATCACCTTGACTAGCACGATTATTTTATAGGTCAATACTGACTCAAGATCATTTTTACTGGCATGACTATGCATTCTCTTCTCAATCCTTTATGTGGTTGTATAGATCTAGATCCTTTCTTAGCCACCTTATTCAATACCGATCCATGGTTAGTGATTCATAACTAAAGGATTGATCACGAAGATTTTCATTCAGTATCACCGATTTCCCAATGTATTTTTTTTTTAAATTGAAATTAGAATTTGTTTATTGAGTCGGGATCTAAGTTCAAATCAACGTGAATTTCCCAACTTTTCTTATTGTGATCATGAGATTGGGGCTATTCCTTAGATCTTAGATCTAGATTTAAATTTAAATCAATGTGAATTATATATTTAACTGAATCAACAATATTTAGTTACTTCAACATTCTGACAAGGTATCTACTTCCAACCTCAAAGTAACTACTAGTGTTAGATCAACCTATACCAAGAGATGAACAAGCATATTCTTAAACTTATTATCAGTTCTAAATATTAGCTACAACTATCATTGTTAATTCCATATTCAGACATCGAAACTAATCTTATCAAACGTACAAGATACCAATTTAATCAAAGTTATATATATACATATAACCAAGAAACCACCATATTTAAAGTTCACTATATTTGTCATATATATCCATAGGACCATATCCGTAGCAATAATTAACTAGAGATTTCAGAATGTGTTGATAACAGTGATAGTTCTTTTGACTGATACCATAAGAAAAAATATATTAAGAACCAACTAATGTGTCAATGTGAAAACCAGAACTGTTTGAAAAATAAAATAAGAAAACATTAAACACTGTAACATTAAGCAGATTATAACTACTACTGATTCTAAATATTTTTATCCTTACTATTTGACTAAGTTCAGTTAACAGATTTTGATATAACTACTGTACACAATTTTTTTTATAAGTGTATTTAAGGAGAATTAAAAATGATTGGAAGGCATGTGCCATAAAAAAATTATGACGGGTTGTTAAGAGGGAATAATTTCCAGTCACAATTTCATGATTAGATCAGCCCTAGTGTTCATTCTTTAGATGTGGAAATACAAAATAAACTTCGAAATTTCCCTTTCTCAGAATACAGACCCTTAATTTTTGCATGTCTATCACATGCATTTTGATGATGATATTATAGGAATAAACTTTAAAAAGAAACTGAAATTCCAGAAATAACAACTAATTTAAGTGGTAAAAGAAACTATTCCCAGTGCAAAATTTTGTACCTAGTTGTATTCTTTTGGCTGAAAATTATTGGAACTTCCAGTGAGCTAGAACATCCCCCCAACATACCAATTAGGCAATTACTATCTATAAATCTTGAACCAAACAACACATTACTCATGAAAAGAGTACTAATTCTTGGATCAAAAAGGGAAGAAATGGCATGCATGGCAGCAAAGAAGGAGGTGGGGAATTGTACCTTTGATTTAGAACTCCAAACTAAAGGTCACAAGCATGCAGGAGCAGCTACTGCTGTAGGGAGTCAGCAGCAGTTCTGGTTGTTGTTGATGCAAGAATAGGAGATTCCTGAGCCTTAGGATTAGGCTGAAATTCTCCTTTCTTGGCTGGAATTTTATTAGAATCAATGGAGAAGTAGGAAGGGAAAAAGGAATCCCCAACGTTGGTACTTGTTGGTATTTGTTGGAGAAAATAAGAGCGTTTATTTCTGAGAACACTAGGCTCTCTTATATAGTAGAGAGGCCTATGGGTAAATTACATAAAGTGGAAAACAGAACTAAAAAATAAGAAAGAGATACATATGGAATATGGAAAACATAAATATCTTCATACTCCCCCTCAAGATGGAGCATAGATATCGATCATGCTCAGCTTGGATGAACACTTCTGGAATGATCCTCTGGGCAGTGGCTTGGTGAAGATGTCCGTTGTTTGCTCTCCAGAGCTGACATGGGAAGTAGAAATCAGGCCCTTCTGAATCATATCTCTGGTGTAGTGACAATCTACCTCAATATGTTTTGTTCTCTCATGGAACGCAGGGTTGTTTGCAATGAACAGAGCAGCCTGGTTATCACAGTGTAACTCCATGGGTAGAGGAACCTCTATATGTAGATCACCTAGTACCCCGCTCGGACCCACATCATTTCTGCACTTGCTTGGGCCATAGCCTATTCGGATTCGGCACTTGATCTTGCTACAACTGTTTGTTTCTTGCTTTTCCAAGAAACGAGAGAACTGCCAACGAATATCGCAAATCCCGAAGTCGATTTCCTATCCTTAGGACAACCTGCATCGTCTGCATCAGCATTTGCAGATACAGAGAGTGTTTCTCCTTTCTTGAATAGTAATCCTGAGCCTGGAGATGATTCTAGATATCTCAATATCATATATATAGCATCCATATGTACATGTCGAGGTTGCTCCATGAATTGACTCACTCGACTCATTGCAAATGCAATATCTGGTCTGGTGATAACATAAAGGAGTTTTCCACCCATCTCTCTGTATCTTCTCTTATCGACTTCATCTGTATCATCATCATATAGCTTCATGCTAGGATCCATAGGAGTAATGGAAGGTCGACATCCAATCATGCCCGTCTCTGCAAGCATATCTTAACATACTTTCTTTGGGTCATCACAAGACCCTGTGCATTTCTAGCAAATTCCAACCCCAAGAAATACCTTAGGGTGCCCAGATCCTTAGTCACAAATTGACTGCCCAGAAATTCTTCGCTATCTTGATTCCCTGCTCATCATCTCCTGTAACAACTATATCATCAACATACACCATGATAGCAACTGTACCTCTAGGCGTCTTCTGCACAAATAAAGAATGGTCTGCATTTGACCTCTTGAATCCCTGTCGCTCAATCCGATCTGAAAGCTTTTAGAACCACGCTCTAGGACTCTGTTTAAGGCCATATATTGCCTTATGGAGTCTACAAACCTGTTGACACTCCCCCTCAGCAGCAAACCCCGGAGGCTGCTGCATATAGACCTCTTCTTGTAGATCTCCATATAAAAATGCATTTTTCACGTCAAGCTGGAATAAAGGCCAATCACGTGCTACAACAACTGAAAGAAGGACGCGTAAAGTGGAATGTTGAGCAACTGGAGAAAACGTGTCCAAGTAATCAACTCCATAGGTCTGAGTAAAACCACGTGCCACGAGACTTGCTTTGTAACGATCAAGTCTCCCATCTGCATGGTATTTAATAGTAAACACCCACTTGCAGCTAACAACAGACGCTCCAGAAGGAGGAGAAACAAGGGTCCATGTTCCACGGACTGCAACGCGGCCATTTCTTCTTCCATCGCCTTATAGGCGATTTCCAGAGATTTGCAGTTGCTTTATCTGCTGTAGAAGTTCCACGGACTTACCGGGATGCATTGCAAGATAGCAAATGGAATGGGTAGGATGCACAAGTACGACTATGCTTCCTAATAGCAATAGGCACGTCCAAGTTTTCATGAACATCATCTTGCTGCGATCCCTGTATCAATAGATCTTCAGACTCATCGTTAGAAATCATGTTATCAAAATAAATGTGGGACCTGCTGGATGACGGACAATGACCATGAGCAAAAGAGGACCGATGAGTATAGTATTTTGGTAAAGGGGAACGACGGTCACTGGAGGTGGTGAATGTGGTGGTGAAGGTATGACAAGAGGTGGTGAGGGAGGTGGTGTAGAAGGTAACTAACTCATAGGAGGAGATGGCATGTAGACCTCAGTATCAGAATGGGAAGTAGTCATTCTATCACATGTAGGAGAGAAAAACATCACAGATTCAAAGAATGTGATATCGGTGCTAACAAAGTATTTTTGACGTAGCTGATCAAAGCAACAATATCCCTTCTGTGTCCTGGAGTATCCCACAAACACACATTTGATAGCTCTGGGAGAGAGCTTATCAAGACCTGGCACCAACTGATGGAGAAACACAACACAACCAAAGACACGGGGTGTAAGAGAGAACAACTCCTTCTCAGGGAAGGCTCTAGAGAAAGGAGTTTTCTCACCCAAGACAAACGAGGGCATGCGATTTACTAGGTAGCAAGCATTGAGAACCGCACCCCAAAACGAGTGTGGAGCATGACTCTGAATAAGTAGGGTTCTAGTGATATCCAATAGATGATGATGTTTTCGCTCTGCGACACCATTTTGTTGTGAAGTGTAAGCACAAGAAGTTTGATGAACTATACCACGAGATGAAAAGAACAAGGAAAGAGTTCTAGTACAGAACTCCAATGCATTGTCAGAACGCACAATTTTCACAGAAGAAGAGAAAATATTTTGAACTTCATTGATAAACATTTGAATCACATCTCCTGCTTCAGATTTATTCTTCAATAAAAACACCCAAGACAAGCGAGAAAAATCATCTAGGGCAACAAGATAGAACCTGTGTCCCTGGTGGTCAGGAACACGACTGGGACCCCAAATATCAATATGGACCAACTCAAACAAGGAGCTTCTGCTCTGACTCTGACGACTCGTGAAAATAGACCGATGATGCTTTCCCAACTGACACACTTTACACTGGAAGGACGACTTTGGAGAAATCTGTGGCAAAATACGGCACATCTTCTGAAGAGGTAGATGACCAAAACGGAGATGCCATGTATATGGAGAGTCTGATCCTGTAGAGTAAAGAGATGCACCGACATAGGGAGTACGGACCATACGATAGAGACCATTCTGCTCACGGTCACAACCAATCACCTTGCCCGAGGGTATGTCCTGAAAAACAAGAGACGATGAGTCAAAAATGGCTTGAGAGTTCAAATCCTTCGTAATCTAGGTAATGGACAGTAAATTCATAGAGAAATCGGGAGCATATAACACATTCTGCAGTCACATGGAAGGCATCAATATAATCTCCTCCCGTCCTGTAATCGGGGAATGTGTCCCATTGGCTATCACCACAATTCGTCCTGAAGCGACCTGTCTATATGCAGTAAGCTGCTCTTTGTCCCCACAAAGATGATGTGTTGCTCCAGAATCCATAATCCAGTCTGTAATCATAGATCCATCACAAGAGGTGAGAACATAAGAACTATATGAGGTACTGGCTGTAGCAGGTGAACTAGCAGAGGCAGAGACGACCACATCTGACTGACCTCCAGGAGTTGTATCAGGAGGCATGATATTCCTCAGTCTGGCAACAAGATCATCGAATCGCTGGTCCAACGAGGAAGGTGCAGGGGACTCAACTTGTTCTGCTACCCGAGCCGATGCTGGAAAGCCATGCTTAGAATAGCATGTATCCTCAGAGTGGCCAGGGCGACGACAATAATTGCATGGTTGACGAATCCGACCCCCACGACCCCGGGGGCCACGACCACGAAAAGTAGAGGAGCCACCTCTTCATCTGGAGGCAGCCATCCCTGAAGGTGTCTGGCTAGTAGTCGAGCTTGGGACAATGATTCGACTCAGTCGGCGGAAAGCTTCCTCCATAGGAGGAATAGTGGCGTCAGCAAGAATCTGAGACCGGGCAGCATCGTACTCTAGATCAAGGGCAGCCAGGAATACACCTACCATGGTAGCATTCTTGTATATCTTCTGCTGCTCAGGAGTGACCGGCAATGTGATGCAGCGTGACCCCAAATTATGGGGCCACATTTATTCAATTAAATAATTATTATTTTTATTTACGTTTTTAGCGGTCGTAGTGGTCAAATTTAATAATTGAGATCACATGTGATCTCAACGTTTATTTCGTAGAGTTTAATTGCAATTTTGGTCAATTAAATAAGTTAGAGTCCAATTAAGTTAGTTAGAGGTCAATTAGGATTAAATTAGTTGTTAATTTGATTTGTTTACTATTTTTGTAAACCCTCTCTCCTATATAAAGAGAGGGTAGTCCATCAGTTTTAGACAGTCAATTATGAAGTGAAATTTGAGATTTTATCTCGTATCTCTCTCTTATCTCTCTTCTCCCTCCACGCGATCTCCGCGGTCTTCTCCTTCAACCTCTCGCATTCCCGGCGAGTTTTCTTCCTCTCAATCCCTCCAATTTCTCTTCTCAACCACTCTTTTCTTCTACCAAAAATCCACCAAAAATATATTATTATTATTTTCGCCGACGCCGACCCCAATTTGCATCAATTGGTATCAGAGCATGGCATTTAGATCGTCCTCACGATCTAACGATCCGCCCCGGCGTCCGCACCGACACCATCATTCATCCGAACGAAGACGGCAAGCCAATGAAGCCTACGACAAGGAAATGAAGCGCATGTTATGTGATTTGCACAACAACTTCCGAGCCATGTCCTCAATGTTTCGGGACCTCACGGCCCACCTTGAGGCCTACCGCGACGCCCAATCGAAGCCGTCAACCACCGAAGCCGCGACCGCGAATTTTGACGAAGAAAACGACGCGGAAGAAGACCGAACGGTTGCTGTCCAGATCGTTTCAGGAGAAAAATTCGACGAATCGGCTGCTGTCCAGCACCTTCCACATCCTAGTTCGCCGCCGGAATCGTGTCCATCGGCCCCTCCGGCCGTCCCGACGTTGCCCAAACCACCCCAGGTAACCCCGGCACCACCCCAGGCCCTCCAGGCCCTCGCCGCGCCGCCGGCAAACCCCTTGCGTGTTCTCCCTCTCGCCCATCCACCCCCGCAACTTCGCCCTCATCCCTACAGCCTGCGCGAGCCCACGCGATCTCGCCATCATCCCTACTACCGCCTACGCGAGCCCACGCGACCTCGCCCCGTCCCTACAGCCTGCGTAAGTCCACGCGACCCCCTGCGGGATCGCATCCAGCCACCATCCCCAACCCCATTGCCACCTCCATACCCCCGACGCCCCCCAACTACTCCCGCGCGCCAGGCACCTCGCCCCACCCTCCCGCACCGCCACCTCCTCCGAAAACAACCCCCCAGCCGCCCCCGGCTGTGCCGCCTGCCGCCCTGCAGTCGTTCCCCGCCGGCGCCTCGCCTCCTTTTCGCCGCACCCCCGCGTCAAGGGCCTGTCGAACCCCATCTCTCCGCCAAACCCCACCGGCCCCGCCCGCGAGACCACCGCCCCCGCCTGCCCCAGCGAGAGATCGCCGCCGCCGACTTATCGGGGGAGCCCTGCCACCCTCCCGTGTATAAAATGAAGACCCGAACCCTAAGGGGTGGCCCGAGGAAGACGGGATGCGAATCCCACGATTGTGGGGACTGGAAAGCTTTTGGAAAAAATTGCAAAATTTTTTTCCATGAATCTCATATTTCAATCGTATCCCCTAACATGGATTCTAGTTGGGGTAAAATGTTTTGGAAAATTTTCAGGCAGCCCCCCCCCTCACAAGATAAGTTACCAAAAGGGCCAAGTGAAGATCAAATTACATGGTGGCTATCTTTTAAACGAAGGGGTAGAACAATTGCAGTCATACCCCTCGGTGGAAAAGAATTACAAACGTAACTTTGAAAAATCGGATGGGAGGAAATTGAAGCCCCATTCAAGGATGATTTCTCCAACTATCCACCTACATCACGCAATTCGTCAGGAGCCGAATTTTTAAAGCGGTAGAGAGTTGATGCAGCGTGACCCCAAATTATGGGGCCACATTTATTCAATTAAATAATTATTATTTTTATTTACGTTTTTAGCGGTCGTAGTGGTCAAATTTAATAATTGAGATCACATGTGATCTCAACGTTTATTTCGTAGAGTTTAATTGCAATTTTGGTCAATTAAATAAGTTAGAGTCCAATTAAGTTAGTTAGAGGTCAATTAGGATTAAATTAGTTGTTAATTTGATTTGTTTACTATTTTTGTAAACCCTCTCTCCTATATAAAGAGAGGGTAGTCCATCAGTTTTAGACAGTCAATTATGAAGTGAAATTTGAGATTTTATCTCGTATCTCTCTCTTATCTCTCTTCTCCCTCCACGCGATCTCCGCGGTCTTCTCCTTCAACCTCTCGCATTCCCGGCGAGTTTTCTTCCTCTCAATCCCTCCAATTTCTCTTCTCAACCATTCTCTTCTTCTACCAAAAATCCACCAAAAATATAAAATTATTATTTTCGCCGACGTCGACCCCAATTTGCATCACAATGTCATGAAGCTATGGAGCTTCTCAAACATTCCTCGTAGGGATGTGTACAGTGAGTGAAGGGGACGCCCATTCTGTTTGACTGTAAAAATATCATGTTGCAATTGAAGTATCTTGGTTTCATTCCGTGACTGCGAATATGTCGCCACTAGAATATCCCACATAGCCTTGGTCGTGGGCTGATGCAGTACATCGTTGGCAATTTCTATCGTCAACGTTCCAGATAGCCAGACTTTGGCATACGCATCGTCCGCCTCCCACGAGGCATTCACCCCAGTCTTCTCCACCGGCTCCTCTTCGGTAAGGATATGCTTCTTACCATTCGACTTCATCAGGCTCATGAACTGCATAGTCCAAAGCTCATAATTTGTCCCGTCCATTTTCACAATAGGCGCTGGACCTGTGAATGCGCCAGTGGCGGGTACATCGACCTTTTTTTCAGACATTACCGGAAGAAGACTGCTACGGGTGCAGGAAACCAAAGTTTGTATGTACACAGACATATATGGGTTTGGATGCACGTGTAGACTCATGCACACCAACCCATCGACCAACTAACGAACTTGATAAGCATGGAACGTGAGAGGCGTGTGAACCCAGTTGCATGCTCACCCTCACGCCCTAGAAGGTTCAACAGTAGCTTGCTGGGGTGCCGCGCACAAAAAACAAGCCACGCGCGAACCGTTGTGCGTGCGAGACAGTGTGTGAGGAGGTGCGTGAGGGAGCGCGTGAGGAGGCGTTGTGCGCGCAAGAGGCTTACCGGGGAGATGCGCGAGGCCGCGACGCACTAGGCGGTGACGCGCGCGAGGCAACTGTGCGCGCGCGAGGAGGGGGGGTTGGACGTAGGGTTAGGGTTTTTCGGGAATCGAGAACTCTGGTCTAGGACCGTCGCTCTGATATCATGTTGGAGAAAATAAGAGCGTTATTTATTTCTGAGAACCCTAGGCTCTCTTATATAGTAGAGAGGTCTATGGGTAAATTACATAAAGTGGAAAACAGAACTAAAAAATAAGAAAGAGATACATATGGAATATGGAAAACATAAATATCTTCACAGTATTTATAGGAGAAAAAAGGAGGGCGTGGGGATATATAAATAAGGTAGTAGGGACTCCATAATTTTGCCAAACAAGACTAGTAACCAAGCCAAGTATGAAGGAACCAAGAGCCAAGTGGCCGGAAAAGAAAAACCCAACGGCTGGACTTGCAGTGACAGTGCACAGTCTGTGAGAAAAACACAATTTTCTAATTTATTTTTATATTTATTTTTTAGATATTTAAAAATGTTCGTATGCGCATATCGAGCTTCTGATTTCGACGAGTAATATCTCATTTTGACCGTCTCTGGATGACGATCAATGTGAGTATAACATTGATACACTTTTTATCGTGTCTGGATGTCCGAGATTTTCGAGATACGGTTTTAGTTTATGGTTAAATTTCGTAGATTAAAAATATCAAACGATATCCGATTGACGAACGGTCGATTCCGTTGATTTTCTCTCGTCAAATCGGATTTTATGTCGGTCTCTATTTGTTTAACGATTTCCGAATTTACGTCGCAGCTTTTTCGGGCACGCATTAGGATGCGATCGATTTTTGGTCAATTTTGCCCAAAAGACTTTTGGTTTGCGATCATTTGATCGATTTAATTTGTTTGGCATTGACAAGCAACTTTATTGGATTAATCGGACCCTAATCGGGCCGGGTTCGTGCGGATCTGGAGGTTAACAATATAAAAACTTCAAAGGGAGTCTCGTCCTCGAGACTCGGGTCAAGGTCATTAAATGTCTTGTTTGAATTTAATATGATCCTAAGAACCTCAAAGAGTTTTAAACCCATAAAAACCTCAAATAGAAACCAAGCTATATTCCTTTAACATATATCTAATTACAAAAACTTATTTTGATTAATACCTCAGAAAAGCTATAGGTATCGTGCTCGTATGTCGGCTTCCGTCTCCCATGTCGCCTCTTCGACGCCATGTCGGTGCCACAATACATTGACCAATGAAATCTCTTTACTGCAGAGCTTCTTCACAGCACGGTCAAGTACCTGTACTGGCATCTCCTCATATGTCAAATCTAGCTCCATGTCAATATTCTCGTAACCGATGACGTATCGAGGATCGTGCACATACTTTCTCAAGTTGGATACATGGAAGATGTCGTGAATCGCTGATAGATGTGGATGAAGGGCTACTCGGTAGGCCACCTTCCCCAGTTTAGCTAGAATCTCGAATGGGCCAACATATTATGGCGCCGACTTGCCACGAACACCGAATCTATGTATTCCCTTCATGGGAGATACACGCAAAAATACCCAATCTTCAACCTATAATTAATAGGAATGTCATCGGTATGATATTAAGTTAAATTTGTAATAAAAGAAAGAGAAGAAGATTGGATACCTGAAACTTTAAATCTCTTCCCCGACGGTCTACATAGCTTTTCTGGCGGCTTTTTGCCATCAGAAGTCTCCATCTCACAAAATCAACAGCTCTCGTAGTCTCCTCCAAAAGGTCTACGGAGTAGAGAGCATGATCACCTACCTCACGTCAACTGAGAGGTGTGAGGCATCTCCATTCGTATAGGGCTTCGAAAGGTGCCATGCCGATACTAGAATGATAGCCGTTGTTGTACGTGAATTCCACCAAAGGCAAATGGTCCTTCCATGACCCATTCCACTCCAAAGTGCAAACGCAAAGCAAATCCTCTAGTGTCTGAATGGTGCGCTCACTCTGACCGTTTGTATGTGGATGATAACCAGAACTCATCTTCAGCTCTGTCTGTAGTGCTGACATGAATTGATGCCAATAGTGGGATGTAAATCTCGAATCCCTGTCAGATACCACCTCTCGTGGTATTCCATGTAGCCTGATGATATTCTGCACATATAGCTTGGCCAATCTGAATGGAGTGTAAGTCGTGTTGACAGATATGAAATGAGCTGACTTGGTCAACCTATCAACAACAACCCAAATGGAATTATGGTCACCTGGTGTCGGCGGCAATGCCGTGACAAAATCCATAGGAATGCCCTCCCACTTCCACTCGAGAATGGGGAGAGACTGCAGTAATCCTGGTGGTCTCCTATGTTCGGCCTTGACTATCTGACAGGTCATGCATCTGCTGACATGTCGCGCCACATCGCGCTTCATTCCATCCACCAGAAATGTCGGCACAGATCACGATAAATCTTCGTGCTTCCTGGATGAATCGATAACCGTGAACTGTGTGCCTCATCAAGTATGTCTCTGCACAACTGCTCGTTGTTGGGCATAACGACCCGTCCTTCCTTCCATAAAATAGACTCTGTCACAACAAAATCGTCAACTCATCCTTGACGGCTCGCATGTATCTATCTCGAATCCAAGGATCTGTCTTCTGGACTTCGACGATGCAATCCCACAAACTGTTGAATCGTGGAGGCACGACGATAGAAATGGATGCGCTCTCCTGAGGATGCTAATCGGTTAGAGATGCGAGCATATCCCATATATATAGCCAGTTTGTCGTACCCTCAACACGAGCTCTCCTGCTAAGTGCATCAGCCACCACGTTTCCCTTACCGGGATGGTAAGAGATCGTGCAATCATAATCCTTCAGTAGCTCGAGTCACCTGCGCTGTCTCATGTTCAGTTCCTTCTGGTCAAAGATGTATTGATCTGTGAAGATTTTGAAGTTCACCCCATATAAATAGTGGTACCAGATCTTCAAGGCGAAGACAACTGCCGCCAACTCTAAGTCATGGGTGGGGTAATTCCGCTTATGCGGCCTCAACTGTCGTGATGCGTAAGTAATCACCCATCCTTTTTGCATCAACACTGCTCCTAGACCTCAACACGAGCTCTCCTGCTAAGTGCATCAGCCACCACGTTTCCCTTACCGGGATGGTAAGAGATCGTGCAATCATAATCCTTCGGTAGCTCGAGTCACCTGCGTTGTCTCATGTTCAGTTCCTTCTGGTTAAAGATGTATTGATCTGTGAAGATTTTGAAGTTCACCCCATATAAATAGTGGTGCCAGATCTTCAAGGCGAAGACAACTGCCGCCAACTCTAAGTCATGGGTGGGGTAATTCCGCTTATGCGGCCTCAACTGTCGTGATGCGTAAGTAATCACCCATCCTTTTTGTATCAACACTGCTCCTAGACCTTCTCGAGATGCATCTGTGTGTATACTGCATAGTCCTGAGTGCTTGAAGGAAGAGCTAGAATAGGCGTTGTAGTCAATCTCTCCTTCAATGTCATGAAGGCCTGCTCACATGAATCATCCCAAATGAATGGAACTCTGCTGCGTCAATCGTGTCAAAGGGCGAACAATGCATGAAAATCCATTGACAAAGCGTCTGTAATAACCAGCTATCCCGAAGAAGCTCCGAATATGAGTAATTGTCTTGGGTTGCTCCCAAGACATAACTGCATCTATCTTCACAGGATCAACAACGATGCCTGCTCCAGAAATGACATGCCCTAGAAATGAGACATGAGATAACCATAACTCACATTTGCTCAACTTGGCGTATAGTTTGTGCACCCGCAATGTATCCAAGACAGTCCGTAGATCATTCGCATGATCTCATTCATTTCGTGAGTATATGAGCACATCATCAATGAACATTACCACAAACCTTTCCAAATATGGATGGAAAATCCTGTTCATCATATTCATAAATGCTGCAGGTGCATTGGTGAGCCCAAACGACATCACCACAAACTCGTAGTGTCCATAGCAAGTCCTGAAAGCAGTTTTCAAAATATCACTCTTTAATCCTCAGCTGATGGTAGCTTGAACGAAGATCGATCTTCGAGAAAATCGAAGATCCCTGGAGCTGGTCGAACAAATCATCGATACGTGGCAAAGGATAACGGTTCTTCACCGTTCTCTTGTTTAGATGCCGATAATCGATGCACAGTCTCATGGATCCATCATTCTTCCTGACAAATAGAACCGGATCAACCCATGGTGAAGTGCTTGGCCTCACAAATCCCAAGTCAAGTAATTCCTGCAATTGTACCTTCCGCTCTCTCAACTCAGCTGGTGCCATGCGATATGGTGCCATAGAGATCAGCTGTGTATGTGGCAGCAATGTGATTTCGAACTCAATCTCTCTCGCAGGAGGTAATCCTGAAAGCTCATCTGGAAACACATCTGGGTATTCTGATACTATCAGATGTCCTATGTCATCGGCTCCTGATCAGATACCTCCCTAAGAAATGCAAGGTATGAATGACAACCCTGATCAACAAGTCGTTGAGCTCACAATATTGAAATGTACTCCATTTTGGAGTCATATAAGGTACCCTCAAAAGTGAACTCGGGTAGATCTTGAATCCTGAAGACAACTGTCTTCCTAAAGTAATCAACAAGTGCATGATGAGCGGATAACCAATACATGCCTAGAATCAAGTTGAACTCATCAAGCTGTAGGAGTAGACAATCTGCGATCATCTCGTGACCGTCATCAGTGCGGACAAGTGCCTGACTATCAGGGAAATGACGAACAACTGGCCACCTGACCCTCAGATGTGATATGGAGAAGAAAGAGTCTCTGCGACTCTACCTAAAGAAGCAAGTAGCCTCGAAGCAAGAAAAGAATGCATCGCACCAGAATCAAATAGAACATAGAAAGGTCGGCCCAAGACTGAGACCATACCTTTCACCACAGTAGCCGCTGAACGTGCTTGCTCCTAAGTAACTGCATGTAACTGACCCTGCCTGGCTGGTGCATTACTGGATCCTGCCACACTCTGCGTCTGTCTCTGCTGTTGTCGCCTAAAGTTGGAGTTCCTGCCACAGAAACTCCTTGAGCGTTGTGCCTGAGGTTACGACTGTGAAGGCTGTGGCTGAGGCTTACCAGACCTCTGGGACACTGATGCCGGTAATGTCCCCACTCATGGCATAAGTAACAACGGACTGGCCGGGTAGGTGGAGTGGTCGTGTCTATGCTCCGGCTGGTCTTGCTGGAGGTTTGTCTGCTCGCTGCGACCCAGATGGTCGAGCGGAATCTGTGCTACATCCGGGAAGTGCTCCTCCTAAAGTGGTCGATGGAGATGAGCGGACACTACCTGAAAATGACGAACTTGGGTCGGAACCGTCTGGCTGACCTCTGCTGCTGAAACGGTCGACGAATCTGCCCAAAAGATCACCGCAATCTATGTGCTGCTCCAGATGAGCTCCCGAATCGTCGCTCTCGGATATCCTCGAACTTCTCCGCTGCATCAGTAGCCTCGGAGATAGAAGTGATGTGTAATCCATCCAACTTCTCCCGCACCTCCTCTCGCATGCCTCTAATGATTTTTTCCAGATTCTCTTGTGGAAATGTGCCAGCTACTGGTGTATGACGAGACAACTCAATGTATTTAACAAAATAGTCTTTATTTGTCATCTGTCCCGGACGAAGCTCTGCAAAAAGTCGGCGTTGGGACTCCTTCTACTTCGTAGAAAAGAAGTGGGACCTAAACCTCGTCTCAAAATCGTCCCATGTAGGCTCACGACCCAACTCAGAAACTACAGCATCCCACCATTTCTCAGCAAAGTCTGTAAGTGAGTACTCCATGAAAGATAGCCACGTGTCTCGTGGCACGTAAATCCTCCTCAGGATCTTCATCACTCTCTTGAGCCACTGATCAGCAACATATGATGTACTGGTGCCCTCGAACAAGGGTACATTGGCTCGCTGGTAGGATGTGAAGACTGACTGATGTCTGTGGATCGCATAATACTCGTGTGCACCCTCGTATGCAAAGTCAACAGGGTCCTGCTCCTTGCCATAATCTCCATCTGCTCAATGCTCAGGTATCTCCTCAAGTGGATCGTTGAAATGAGGCTGTTGTACCTTTATTGACTGTCGTTGATCTTGGCGTGTGCTGTCGTCAGATGGACGGTGGGTGGAATATGACAGCTCCTCAAATTTGAGCTCCATGCCTGTCTGTCTGTTAGCAATCTCTGTTTGCTAAGCCAAAATCTGATCCTGCTGATCTCTCATAGCAGCATCTTGCTGCTGCTGAAGATCGGTAAGAGCAGTCAATATGCGTGCCAGCTGGTCAGTAGTCTCCTGGCCTGGTCAGGATGCCATGGCTCTGTATGAGAACCATATTTAGTTATAAAAATACCATTCGTAGATACATATCATATAAGCTTTTTCTCTTCTTGGGATATAATATGAAAATTAATGAAATTAATGACATATGTGGTAATTGAATATGAATGTCATATTCCCCTTCTCGGACTCACGACAAGTTGGAAGACAGTTGCTATCCGAGAGCTTAATGCGATCAGAATGGTAATACTACGAATGTGCGTATCGGGGTACCACGGCTCTGATACCAAACTGTGAACCCCCTCGGATCTGGGTGCCCGTTTACGCCGCATTCGCAATATCACATTCATTAAATATCGCATTGGTATGTAAAATTATGGGGAAATTTTTCGTGCTGCTTTGCGTTTACGTATGGCATTCACATTCAATAACATTTTAGCAACCACAGAACAAAACACTCAAAAGTCTTTTCATTAATTATCATAAATTTACAACATGTAGGAGTCTGCCAGTACATACAGAAACCCCAAAATTTTGTGCAAAAGATAAAGGGAAGAATTTATATTATGAACCGAACAAAAACTGAGAGAAATAGTATACGTACCTTCTGGTATATACCCTATCGCCTGGAATCATCAACAACTATTGAGCAGCAGCCTCTTTACCTGCCAAAACATATTAGGAAAGAAGAGGCGTCAACGGACGCTGGTACCTCCCAAAAATTAATAAAAATAAGCAGGCATTTAATATGTTCAAAAGTAAGCAAGTAGAAAGGCAGGAACAACTAAAGTGTATTTCTACTTGCGTATGTAAAAAGGTTTTCAAGTTGCTTGTAAGCACCTCCCGTGATCATCCATTATCCAAATATTTCCCATATACGACATATTTATATTGTAGTTGATTGTTCTTAAACGTGTGAGTGCATGTATATATTCTCATTTTGTTCAGATATCATGTTTGTGGATCTTGACGATGGGACAGATGAGATTGGAAAGGTTTAATGATTTGTTAAATTATTATGTCTAGTGGATAGTCTTTGGTCTTGGTTAGTGTGCAACCTCACACTATGACTCTAAGACATGGGGAATGCCTTAGGGTTGAGGTGCCTCCGTAGGCATGCGGTGTTGTATAATGCATCCTAGCTAAATCCCAACACGTCCACTAGCTTAAAGGGATTTCGAATCAGATTATAGTCACTTCCAATGAACTCAACTTTAATTGTAACTCCTTCAAACCTCAACTACAACTGTCCAGATGTAACTCTAGATGATTTAGATGTAGATATGGATGATTTGGATGTAAAATCGCCAAGTCTGCTGGCGAAAGTAAACAGATCTCAAGCAGTGAGGTAGCCTATAAAAGGGCTCTTCCGTCTCGCCCTCTAATTGGAAGTGCGGTCCAATAAAGGGAAAGGTCTACTCCATAACTATGCCCCAGAGACGGGTGAGAGAGACTCTCCGAAAAAGTCACTCTAGAAAAATGACTTGACTAGTATGGGCGAACGAGCTCGTACGTAAAACTGAAAACCAAGGATCCCCCGTATGGGTATCCTAAAACAAAAGGGTCAGCGGAAATGGTCAAAAGTCGGGATCCCAACGAGGCGTAAAGACACTGCGAGCTCGCGTAAAAATTGAGAAAGAGACTGGGATCCTAGACCCGTGTACTTGGCGGTCGCTGCCCTAACTGAGCTTCCTATCTCCCACCCAGCTGAGGGTCACCGCGCCCTCGCATGGTCCGGTGTAAAGGATCACCTTGACCAGCATAATTATTTTATAGGTCAATACTGACTCAAGATCATTTTTAGTGGCATGACTACGCATTCTCTTCTCAATCCTTTATGTGGTTGTCTCTAGATCCTTTGTTGGCAACCTTATTCAATAGTGATCCATGGTTATTGATTTATAACTAAAGGATTGATCACGAAGATTTTCATTCAGTATCACAGATTTCCCAATGCATTTTTTTAAATTGAGATTAGAATTTGTTTATTGAGTCGGGATCTAAGTTCAAATCAATGTGAATTTCCCAACTTTTCTTATTGTGATCATTAGATTGGGGCTAGTCCTTCGATCTAGATTTAAATTTAAATCAATGTGAATTATAGATTTAAATGACAATCAACATTATTTAGTTCAACATTCTGACAAGGTATCAACTTCCAACTCAAAGTAACTACTAGTGTTAGATCAACCTATACCAAGAGATGAACAAGCAGATTCTTAAACTTATTATCAGTTCTAAATATTAGCTACAACTATCATTGTTAATTCCATATTCAGAAATCGAAACTGATCTTATCAAACATACATGATACCAATTTAATCAAAGTTATATATATACATATAGCCAAGAAACCACCATATTTGAAGTTCACTATATTTGTCATATATATATAGGACCATATCCGTAGCAATAATTAACTAGAGATTTTCATAATGTGTTGATAACAGTGAGTTCTTTTAACTGATGCCATAAGAAGAAATATATTAAAAACCAATTAATGTGTCAATGTGAAAAACATAACTGTTTGAAAAATAAAATTAGAAAACATTATACACTGTGAGGAGTGACCTAAAATAACTGATTATGTGACAACATTAAGCAGATTATAACATCTACTGATTCTAAATATTTTTATCGTTACTATTTGACGAAGTTCAGTTAACAGATCTTGATACAACCACTGTACACAATTTTTTTATAAGTATATTTAAGGAGAATTAAAAGTGATTGGAAGGTATGTGCCGTAAAAATTATGACGGGTTGTTAAAGAGGGAATAATTTCCTGTCACAATTTCATGGCCATTAGATCAGCCCTAGTGTTCATTCTTTAGATGTGGAAATACAAAATAAACTTCGAAATTTCCCTTTCTGAGGATACAGACCCTTAATTTTTGCATGTCCATCACATGCATTTTGTTGATAGATATTATAGGAATAAACTTAAAAAAGAAACTGAAATTCCAGAAACAACAACTAATTTAAGTGGTAAAAGAAACTATTCCCGGTGCAAAATTTTGTACCTAGTTGTATTCTTTTGGCTGAAAATTATTGGAACTTTCAGTGAGCAAGAACACCCCCCCCCCCAACATACCAATTACTATCTATAAATCTTGAACCAAACAACACATTACTCATAAAAAGAGTACTAATTCTTGGATCAAAAGGGGAAGAAATGGCATGCATGGCAGCAAAGAAGGAGGTGGGGAATTGTACCTTTGATTTAGAACTCCAAACTAAAGGTCACAAGCATGCAGGAGCAGCTACTGCTGTGGGGAGTTCAGCAACAGTTCTGGTTGTTGTCGATGCAAGAACTGGAGATTCCTGAGCCTTAGGATTAGGCTGAAATTCTCCTTGCTTGGCTGGAATTTTATTAGAATCAATGGAGAAGTAGGAAGGGAAAAAGGAATCCCCAACGTTGGTATTTGTTGGTATTTATAGGAGAAAAAAGGAGGGAGTGGGGAAATATAAATAAGGTAGTAGGGACTCTATAATTTTGCCAAATGAGACTAGTAACCAAGTCAGGTGTGAAGGAATAATGAGCCAAGTGGCTGGAAAAGAAAAACCCAACAGCTGGACTTGTGCACAGTGACAGTGCACACAGTATGTTAGAAAAACAAAATTTTCTAATTTATTTTTTTAGATATTTCGAAATGTTTGTATGTGTACATCGAGCTTCTGATTTCGACGAGTAATATCTCCTTTTGATCGTCTCTGGACGACGATCGATATGAGTATAATATTGATATACTTTTGATCGAGTTTGGATGCTCGAGATTTTCGAGATACGGTTTTAGTTTATGGTTAAATTTTGTGAATTAAAAATATCAAACGATATTCAATTGACGAACGGTCGATTCCGTTGGTTTTCTCTCGTCGAATCGGATTTGATGATGGTCTCTGTTTGTTTCGCGGTTTCCGAATTTACTTCGCGGCTTTTTCGGGCACGGATTATGATGCGACCGATTTTTAGTCAATTTCGCCCGAACGGCTTTTGGTTTGCGATCAGTTTGATCGATTTAAGTTGTTTCACATTGACAAATAACTTTGGATTCCGGATGTTATACTCCCTCAAGTTGGAGCATAAATATCAATCAGGCTCATTTTAGAGCGAAATCTCTGGTAAGGCCCTTTGGCTCGGGCCTTGGTAAGTACATATGCTATCTGGTGTCTAGGGCTGACTTGAGTAGTGGCAATGAGACCCTTCTATATCATGTTACAAGTGTAGTGATAGTCCACCTCGATGTGCTTGGTTCTCTCATGGAAGGCAGGATTGTTTGCAATAAAGAGAACAACCTGGTTGTTGCATTGGAGGTGCATGGGAAGAGGCACCTCAATAGTCAGGTTAGTAAGAACATATCTGACCCACATCATCTTTTAGTAGCTTGCGTCATTGCCATGTATTCTGATTCAGCACTAGGTCTGGCAACCACGGTCAACTTCTTGCTCTTCCTTGATACCAGAGAACTTCCTATGAACACTGCAAAGCTGAAAGTAGACTTCCTATCCTTAGGACACCCCACATAGTCTGCATCTGCACATGTTGTAATTGTAAGGGATGTATCTCTGCTAAATAGAAAATCAGTGTCAGGTGAGGCCTTCAGATACCTCAGATTCATATGGACTGCATCCATATGTGCCTGTCTGGGCTGCTCCATAACCTGACTCACTTTGCTTATGACAAAGGATATATCTGGCCTGGTGATGGTCACATAAAGAAGCTTGCCAACGAGCTCCCTGTACCTCCTCTTGTCGACCTCCTCAGTGTCATCATCATAGAATTTCCTGCTCGGGTCCATTAAAGTAGTGGCGGACCTGCAATTTGCCATGCCTATCTTAGAGAGAAGATCTGTAACGTACGTCCTTTGGATCATCGCAAGGCATCGTTGGTTCCTGGTAAACTCCAGTCCAAGGAAGTAGCGTAAACTACCAAGGTCCTTTATCACAAACCGCTGGCCTAAGAAATCCTTGGCAACCTGGATGCCCTGCTCATCACTCCCCTATAACAATGATGTCATCAATATAGACAAGAATAACAAATGTACCTCTCTGAGTCCTGTGAACAAACAGAGAGTGATCGACAGTCGATCACACAAAATCTTGTTACTCTACCAAGTCTAAGAGCTTATGAAACCATGCTATTGGACTCTACTTAATGCCATAAATGACCTTGTGAAGCCTGTAAACCTTCTGACACTCCCCCTCGGCAGCGAACCGAGGTGGCTGCTGCATATAAACCTCCTCAGGTCACTATATAGAAATACATTCTTTACATCAAGCTGATAGAGGGGTCAATCCCGTGTCACTGCAACAAATAGAAATATACACAGATTAGAATGTCTGGCCACTGGAGATAATGTATCCTGATAGTTTACCCCATATGTCTGAGTGAACATACGCACCACAAGTCTCTCCTTGTAGCGATTTACACTGCCATCTGCTTGGTGCTTCACCATAAACACCCACTTGCACCCAACAACGTATGCGCCAATAGGAGCTAAAACAAGGCTCCAAGTACCACATGACTGTAGCGCAACCATCTCATCCTATGTAGCAAGATACCACTAACTATCCTTAATAACCTCTTGATACGTCTGTGGTATCTCCACGGCTGGCAGTGCCATGATAAATCTCTTGAAATCCTTTGAAAGTCTGCTCAAAGAAATGTGGGTTGCAAGAGGATATGAAGCACAAGCAGTCTCTGCTTTCACAGAGCAATCGATACAACAAGATCATATGCCATCTTCTAAACCTGTAAGTTTTTCTCTTGAGAGGGTACTTTCTCATCCTGGAAGAAATCATGCTGCACAGACAACTCAGTTGTGCCAATAGTAGAAACAATATGCGTATTACATACCTGAGGTACGTTGGATGATGAGGAAGGCTTGTGAACAGGGGGAACAAAGCAAGACCTGCGAGTAAAGACACGTGGTAAAAATCGAGTCAAGGTAGGTGGCGTTCCAGGGGCAGCCACATGAGTAGGTCTAAGTATTGGAGATGGTGGTGGAGATGGCAGTGGTGGTGATGGATGTGGTAGAGAAAGTGTAGAAGGTGGTAAACCTGTAGGAGTTGGAGGCATGCATACCTCCTCTTCAAAGTCATATGGGGCAAGTCTGACACATGTAGGAGAGAAATACATAATAAACTCAAAGAATATAACGTCAGCACTGACAAAGTATTTCCTCATAGTGGATCAAAGCAACAGTACCCCTTTTGGGTACCGGAGTAACCAATAAAAACACACTTAACATCTCTGGGGGAGAGCTTGTCACGACAAGGCGAAAGGTTATGAACAAAGGCCATAGATCCATATATATGGGGTGTAACAAAGAACAAATCCTTCTCAGGAAACACAATCAGGAAAGGGATCTTTTCTCCCAGAGCAGAGGAAGGCATATAGTTCACTAAGTTGCATGCAGTGAGAAATGCATCACCCTAATAAGCGTAAGGATCATGACTCTGAATTAAAAGGGTTCTGGTCATCGAGTAAATGATGATGTTTGTATAGGTGTAGAGGTTTACGTTATGTTATGATGTACCGTTACGTATTTCTTATTTACCTCCTATACATCTATGTAATTTACCCAAGGGTTTTCTCTCTATATAAGAGACCCTAGGGCTCTATGGAATAACAACCGAGTATCTTGCTCTAACATGGTATCAGAGCCAAAACCCTAACCTAGGGTTTTTTTCTCCACCGCCCCCCCCTCCTTCGGTCGCCGCCGCCCATCTCCTATATTCGCCCACCCACCCCCCCTCCCCCCCCCGCCGCCAGCCGAGTCCCCCGCCTCCTCCTCTCTCGCCGCGGCCGACGCAACCCTCTCTCCCGGGCTCTTCTTCTTCGGTCGGCACCTATTCATTCATGGATTCAAGTGCATAAAGTCTACATATGCACTTGAATCCAATCCAGTCTTTGTAGACACCAGTTCTTTTGCTTATCACCCCTAGGTCTTCTTCTCCGGCAACATGTCAGACCAAAAGGTTGATATGCCCTCCATAGGTGCCTTTAAAGGTTCGGTGCCAATAGTCAAAATGGACGGGACAAACTATGAGCTCTGGGCTATGCAGTTCATGAGCCTCATGAAGTTTGGTGGTAAGAAACACATTCTTACCGAAGATGAGCCGGCAGAGAAGACAGGGATATATGCCTCGTGGGAGGCTGATGATGCGTATGTCAAGGTCTGTCTATCAGGGACGCTTTCGATGGAGATTGCCAATGACGTCCTCCATCAGCCCACCGCCAAGGCGATGTGGGATATTCTGGCTACTACATATTCTCAAGTGTGGAATGAGACTAAGATGCTGCAGTTGCAGCATGATATTTTTACGATGAAGCAAAATGGGCGGCCACTTTACTCTTTGTACACGTCACTGCGAGGGATGTTCGAGAAATTATACAGTACCATCCCGCTCACAGCCACTCCCGAGCAACAGAAGACCTTTCGCAATGCTACCATGGTGGGAGTATTACTTGCAGCTCTTGATACTGAGTATGAGGCAGCCCGCTCTCAAATCCTTGCCGATGCTACTATTCCTCCTATGGAGGAAGTCTACAGGAGGCTCAGTTGTATCTCTGTTTCCTCCAGCACAGCTACTCCACCTCCTTCGGCAATGGTTGTACCACGAGGTTCGTCTTCTTTTCGCGGTCGTGGTACACGTGGCCGGGGAGGACGTATTCGTCAGACGTGCTCGTTCTGTCATTGTACTGGTCATTCCGAGGACACATGCTACTCCAAGCATGGGTTTCCAGCTTCGGCATGGATAGTCGAACATGTTCAGTCTCCTTCATCATCTACTCCAGATCACAGGTTCGAGGAGCTTGTAGCGCGGCTTCGTGACATTATGCTGCAGTCATCGTCGGATGCTGTCAGTACCTCAGATGTTGCAGCTCCTGCATCAGCCAGTACCTCTGCTGCTGCCAGTACCTCAGGTAGTACTTCTGCCTTTCGTCCTCGCCATGATCTATCTGGTTGGATTGTCGACTCTGGAGCCACCCATCATCTTTGTCGTGACAGAGATAAACTTGAGTCCTACAGGGATATTTCTTCGGGTCGCTCTGTTATCATAGCTGATGGCACTCATTCTCCTATTGTTGGACAGGGGGGGTCTCCTTATCACCCTCCATGCACTTACAGGATGTTCTACATGCACCTGAGTTTTCCATGAATTTATTATCAATTAGTCAGATTACAAAAGACTTGCATTGTCGTGCTATATTTGACCCATCATCTCTCATTTTTCAGGACATACTAACGGGCAGGATGATTGATTATGGTTCTGAGCACAATCGCCTATATCGTCTGGTCCGGAACTCATATGTCGGCGTCTCTCTTCACTCACAGGGATCTGTTTCCCCGTATACCTGGCATCTTCGATTTGGTCACCTTCCGCTCCAGAAAATGCGACACCTCCTGCCTCAGATCTCTCTGAATTCCTCATTTCACTGTGAAGCTTGTTAGTTAGGGAAGCATCATCGTTCTAGCTTCCCTAGTCGTCAGAGTCGGAGCAGTAGCTCCCCGTTTGAGTTGTTTCATATAGACATTTGGGGTCCTAGTCGTGTACCTGATCATCAAGGATACAGGTTTTATCTTGTCGTGGTTGATGATTTTTCTCGTGTCTCTTGGACTTTTCTTCTAAAGAATAAATCTGAAGCAGGAACTATTATCAAAAATCTTATCAATGAAGTGCAGATTGTTTTCTCTTCTAATGTTAAATATGTGCGCACGGATAATGCATTGGAATTTTGCACTCGTTCTCTTTCTCAGTTTCTTTCCTTTAAAGGCATTATTCACCAAACATCCTGTGCTTACACATCACAACAGAATGGTGTCGCGGAAAGGAAACATCGTCACTTTCTTGATGTTGCTCGAACATTACTTATTCAGAGTTGTGCGCCATTCGCTTTTTAGGGAGATGTTATACTTACAGCATGCTATCTGATCAATCGTATGCCTTCTTCAGTTCTTGGGGAGAAGTCTCCAATCTATGTTCTCTTTCCTGATAAGGACTTGTTTTCACTTACTTCTCGTGTCTTTGGTACAGTTGCCTTCGTTCACCGCTTGTCTCCAGGACTTGACAAGCTCTCTCCTAGAGCTGTTAAGTGTATTTTTGTAGGTTACTCTCGGATACAGAAGGGCTATCGCTGTTATGATCCTCTTAACGACAAGTACTATGTTAGTGTGGACGTTACATTTTTTGAGCCCGTTATGTACTTCTCCCCAGCAGGTGATAGATTGGTTTCTTCCACATCTCCGGATGATCATGTCTATGTTCCTCTACCCCCAAGTCTGGGTCAAACTGAGTCCACTCAACCATCACCACCACCGCCACCACCACCACCACCACCCCATTCCACCGTTCCCTAAGTTCTACACATGACCGTCGGGGCCTGCTCAAGCTACACGCCAACCATCCATCATGCCTCAGGTATGCTCTGATGTTGGTACTAATGATGGGTTAAATAGTGTACTGGTGCAGGAATCTTTGTTACAGGAGGAGGATCCGCCAGCCAGTACAATGGATAATGATCATGATATTCCTATTGCACTTAGGAAGCAGAAGAGGAAATGTGTGACCTATCCTCTTACGTCTCAGGTGTCTTTTCATCGTCTTACTGGTGATTTCCAGAGGTTTGCTGCAGCTGTGTCTTCAGTAGAGATACCACGGACCTATCAGGACGCCATGAAGATTGATTGTTGAAGGTTAGCTATGGAGGAAGAGATGCGTGCTTTACAGTCTAGAGGGACTTGGACCCTGGTTCCTATTCCATCTGGTGCATCTGTGGTTAGTTGCAAATGGGTGTTCACAGTTAAATATCATGCAGATGGACGTCTTGATCGGTACAAGGCAAGACTTGTTGCACGGGGCTTCACCCAAACCTATGGTGTCGACTATTTGGATACATTTTCACCAGTGGCTCGACACTCGACGCTTCGCATACTTCTATCCGTTGTTGTGGTACGTGACTGGCCCATTTTTCAACTTGATATCAAGAATGCATTCATGTATGGAGATCTACAGGAGGAAGTCTATATGCAGCAGCCACCTGGTTTTACTGCTGAGGGGGAGACTCACATGGTGTGTAGACTTCATAAGGCAATTTATGGCCTTAAACAGAGTCCAAGGGCATGGTTCCAGAAGCTTTCTCAGCTGATTGAACGACAGGGGTTCAAAAGATCAAATGCGGACCATTCGTTGTTTATTCAAAAGACTCCCAGAGGAACAGTTGTTGTCATGGTATATGTTGATGATATTCTGGTTACAAAAGATGATGCTCAGGGACTCGAGATGACTAAAGCACTCTTGGGCAGTCAGTTTGTTACGAAGGATCTAGGTACCATACGATACTTTCTGGGGATAGAATTTGCGAGAAATGCACAAGGTATGGTGATGACCCAAAGGAAATATGTTACAGACTTGCTTGTTGAAACAGGAATGGTTGGATGCAGACCATCGAGCACTCCTATGGACCCAAGTATGAAACTGTATGACAATGATACTGAAGAGGTGGACAAAAGAAGATACAGAGAGATGGTGGGTAAGCTTCTGTACATCACCATAACTCGACCCGATATTGCTTTTGAAGTAAACCGGGTGAGTCAATTTATGGAGCAGCCTAGGCAAGTCCATATGGAAGCCCTGTACATAATACTGAGATACCTAAAGTCTTCCCCAGGCTCAGGTTTGCTATTTAGAAAGAACACAGATTTGTCCATTTCCTCTTGTGCAGACGCAGACTATGCAGGGTGCCCAAAGGATCGTAAGTCTACTTCAGGGTTTGCTATCTTTATAGGAAGCTCTCTGGTTTCTTGGAAAAGAAAGAAACAAACTGTTGTGGCAAGATATAGTGCTGAATCCGAATATAGAGTCATGGCACAAGCAAGCACAGAAATAATGTGGGTTCGAGCAGTCTTGGAAGATTTGAATGTAAATGTCTCTTTACCCATGCAGCTTCAATGTGACAACCAAGCAACATTGTTCATTGCAAATAATCCAGCATTTCACGAAAGAACAAAGCATATCGATGTAGATTGTCACTACACTAGAGACATGATCCAGAAGGGCTTGATTTCTACTTCACATGTCAATTCAGAGGACCAGACTGCTGATATATTTACCAAGCCATTGCTCAGAGGGCCTTTCCAGAGATGTTCTTCCAAGCTGAGCATGATTGATATCTATGCTCCATCTCGAGAGGGAGTGTAGAGGTTTACGTTATGTTATGATGTACCGTTACGTATTTCTTATTTACCTCATGTACATCTATGTAATTTACCCAAGGGTTTTCTCTCTATATAAGAGACCCTAGGGCTCTATGGAATAACAACTGAGTATCTTGCTCTAACAATAGGCATACGAGGTCTGGTGTACAATGCCAAGAGACCTGAGAAACTCGAATAGCTATAAGGTGCAAAACTGTAATGCATTATCAAAAAACATATACTTGACAATAGCAGAAAAAAAAATTTTCTCATTGTTAGAGAATGTAATAGGTGGGTTATTGGATCTCAACAAAATCCAATTACCCCACTCATGTTTAGTCCCACATGGATGAGCGGTGGGACTCCAGAATGTCTGTGAGGCTATATAAGGAGACCCACACCCCCTGTACTCATTGAGAAATTCAATAGAATATCTGCCCCTTTGAGGGCTTCTCTCGTGGTTTCATCCCGCTCCTTAAGGAGTAGGGTTTCACGTAAATCTCTGTGTTCTTCATGTTTATGTTTCTTGTTTTATCGATTCTGCTTCTGAGATTTCAACATGGTATCAGAGCGGGTTCGATTCTCGTTGATTCGTTCTTGAAAGTTTTATTTTCATATCCCTCTTGATATTCAATTATTAGATTGGGATATGTTCTCATTGGGTTTAAAAAAGTTAGGGTTCCTGTTTGAACCCTACTTTGTTCTCACGGTGGTCATCTCCGATAGCAGATCCAGAGATGTAGATCCAGAGGCACTAGGGTTCCTACGCTATGGGAACCCTCTTCATCATATCTACGCAGTAGTCACATGGATGGAAGGCCCGAGGAAGAGGGCTCGTGCGTCACCTCCCTTGGTGAAGAAACCCCCAAGCGGTGACGATACTCCTTCGACGACGTGAAACCTCGCCCAGGCAGCGTGCGAGCGAGCGAGTAGTCCCCATTGGGGAACCCTTATCGCTCAGGCAGCAGGAGAAGAAAACTACAGGCAATGCGCCTGCCCTCCTCGCATCTCATCATGGCTCTAGGCGGCAACCCTCTGATCGACGTACCGCACAAACCTTAGAGGCGAAGCCCTCCATCTCTCTCGAGGTTCCAGGAGAAGCCCTACAACTCGTGCCATCGGCGGCTCGATCTCGTGGCTGCTCCTCGTAGCATGCACGAGCGAAGCCCTTCTTCAAACAACAGCCCTCTCGCAACAGCCCCACTCCAGGGGGTGGTCTTCTTGCTGCGATTCCTGGTCTCGGTGTCTCCGATCTATTACGGTGGTGGCGACTTTACAACCCCTAGGGGCGGCATGTTTTGTGAGAGGGTTCCCACGAAGGGAACCCTAGATAAGGGTCCACAATCCTTTAAAAAAATCTGCTGCAGTGATGCCCTTTGGGCTATGGATTGTTTAAAAAAAAGATTTGGAGGGGCCCATTTGAAAAAAAAACAAAAAGAGGCTCATACAATAAAAAAGCCGTATGTAAAAGAGTATTTTAAAAACAAGAGGAAAAGTCGTAAAACGACTTTTTTTTAAAAGAGGGTTGCGTACCTTAAAAAAACCGTACGCAAGTTAAAAATTTGCAAAAAAGGGGAGAAGAGGAAAAGTCGTAAAAAAGTTGAACGGCTTGAAAAAAAGGGAGAAAAGAAAAGAAAAAAATGAAGCAAAAAATGATGAAATGGTGAAAAAATGCATGTTTTGTTTCTCCCAGCTTAATCAATGCTTCGATTATATCAAAATATGGGAGAAATGGGGAGTCAGAGCTGAATTCTTCAGGACATCTGCACGTCCATGACTGACAGACCGACACTCCGGATTTCTATAGATCATCCGTCTTCACTGAGCATCAACTTCTTTGTCAAGGTGTATACTTCTTCTTTTACGACCCGATAAGTTTACCACGCTGGACATCTTGTGCAGCGATTCTTCTCCAGGCACGACAGAGATACGTTCCGGTGACCTGATATCGCAGCGTCTCTACATTCATGGTAGAGATACGTTTCGATGGCCGAAAGCTGCAGAGCCATCCTCTTGCATGGTCTTCGACCAACAACGGACTTTTGTTCTTCGTGTGATGTATCGTGTGAAGATGAGTTGTATACTTTCTTTTTGTTGCAAGCTGCAGCTTTCTCAGCTCCAGCTTGAGGGGGGGTGTTAGAGAATGTAATAGGTGGGTAATTGGATCTCACCAAGATCCAATTACCCCACCCAAGTTTAGTCCCACATGGATGAGCGGTGGGACTTCAGTCTTTTTGAGAGGCTATATAAAGGGCCCCTCACCCCATGTACTCAATGAGAAATTCAATAGAATATCCGTCCTTTTGAAGACTTCTCCCGTTGTTTTATCCCACTCCTTAGGGAGCAGGTTTCCACATAAATCTTTGTGTTGTTATGTTTATTATTTTGTTTATCGATTCTGCTTCTGCTTCTCAGATTTCAACACTCATTAATAAATGACTTTATGACAGACACAGCTTCAGACTTATTCTTTAACAGGAAATCCTAAGAAAGTCTCAGCAACCAGATAAAAACGGTTTCCTTGGTGATCAGGGACATGACTTGGTATATCTAAATGAAAGAGATCAAATAACTGAGAAAGGTTTTGACCTCGACAAGATGGAAATGAGGAATTGTGATGCTTCCTAAGCTGACAAGCCTCACACTGGAAGGAGGATCACATGGAGATCTGTGGGAGGACATGACACAACTTATGTAGAGGAAGATGATCAAAATGAACGTGCCACAAGTATAATGAGACTAGCCCAATATGAATAGTAGAGGCACCACATGAGGAGGCTGGACCAATCTATAAAGCCCCCGCTGCTCACGGCCACATCCAATCACCTTGCCTGTGAGTATGCCCTGAAACACACGAGAAGGGTAAAAAATGATACGACAATGCATATCCTTAGTAATCTGACTAATATAAAGTAAGTTCATCTAAAAATTAGGGGAATATAAAACATTCTGCAAGTCCATTGATGGTGTTAAATGCATCTCCCCCATATCTTGTGACGGGTAAGTGAACCCATTAACAATAACGATCCATCTATCATGAGTCATAGTCCTGTAAGATCCAAACTAACTCTGTCTCCACACAGATGGTAAGATATACCAGAGTCCATGATCCACTCTCTCATATCTGCACTGCTGCTACCAGTAAAAGCATGCGCGATACCTGATGAGCTCGAAGAGTCTCTAGCTGCAGTTGCAGTATCTATGGATCCTTTAATGGTAGTGCTGACCACTAGGGTCATGATCTCCCGAATACGAGAGACAATGTCATAAAGGCATGTGTCTGCTTGAGGAGCTGTAGTGTCCGAAGGCTTAATTTGCTCCACCACATGAGTATATGTGGGATATCCATGCTTCTGATAGCATGCGTCTTCAAAGTATCCCGAACGACGACAGTAGGGGTAAGGACCACATTGACGTCCACCACCTCTGCCATGGAGACTACGCCCTCTGAACTGAGTAAAACCTCCTCTGCCGCGAGAAGCATCTATCACTGATTAGGGTTGTGTGGTGACAACATGTAGAATAAGAAGATTGCTGAGACGACTGTAAGCTTCCTCCATATGAGGTATGGTCGCCCCAGTAAGGAGCTATGTTCGTGCTATCTCATATTCTGTATCAAGTGCATCCAAGAAAACTCCAATCATCGTGGAGTTCCTGTATGACACATGCTTCTCTATAGAGGCTGTAATTGGCATGAAGCTGTTAAGCTTCTCAAACATGCCACGAAGCTAGGAGTAGAATGTGTGTAGTAGACGACCATTCTGCTTTACCCTGTATATGTCAAACTGAAGCTGAAGAATCTTGGCCTCGTTCTTCGCTTTAGCATAAGTGGATGTCAAAATATCCCACATCGCCTTGACGGTGGGCTAGTTCACAATATCATTGGCTACCTCTGTGATGAGGGTCACAGAGAGTCAAATACGTACATATGTGCCATCTTGCTTCCATGAAGTATTGTCCACACTCTTATCCATCGATTTTCTCTTCATCAGAATGTGGTCCTTGTTGCTGCACCGCATAAGTGTCAGAAACTGCATGGACCACAACTCATAGTTGGACCCATCCATCTTGACGATGGGAGCTGCCGAGTTGGGCCCTTGAAGGCACCGAACGAGGAAAAGATAACACCCTTGTTTTCTGACATGATCAAAGAACGACCGGAGAAAAAAATGTAACTCCATTGGGGAAGTAGATCGATTTAAACGAGTCTTCACAATAATATAGAGGATTAGTTATATGTGTAGACTCACACAACCATCTTCGTCAATCCTTGGTGCATGCTAGGACCAGAAAACATGATTTATAGATTTGAAATCACATTTTGCGATAAAAAATTAGACCATTCAACAAATCTGTGAGGTGCCTAAGAGGGTAAGTACGGTCGACGGGGGCTTATTAGCGATGCATGGTGACCCAAAGTGGGTTACATTGATGCTATAGGTGGCTGGTGGCACCGACGGAGGGTCCTGCGACCTCCTACAATAGGAAGTGGTGCTGATGGAGGTTCCTAGCAGCAAGGCTAGGGCCGATGGAGGGTCCTGTGACCCCCGACAACAGGTGGTGGCATCGATGGAGGCCCATAGCGATAATGGCAGCGTTGAAGGGTACATTTGAGGTTGGTGGCGACGACGGGATTTAGGTCAAAGCTCCAGTCTAGGACCGCCACACTGATACCATGCGAAAGTGAAAGATTCAATTGCTTGTTGATGAGGCCCTAGGGTTCTCTTATGTAGGAGAGTAACCTCTTTGGCAAATTACATAAAGAAGACAAATAAAATAAATATTGCATAAAAAAATAAAGATAACTAATATCATAACAACTTATTGCTCTGCAAAAGTAGAGGCGTACGCGGGCCACGTATCCTCTCGATCGTTGTCTATGTCTTTTTGGGGCATCTTTTAGAAGATTTCAACAAATTTCTCGTGGGTCTATCAGCATTAGAGATACCACGAACATACCAAGAGGCATGTGAAAAAGTCAGTGACGTCTTGCCATAGAGGAGGAGATGGTCGTGCTACAATCATGCGACGTGTGGAGCCTTGTTACAACTCTTACAAGAGCATCTATGGTGGGATGCAAGTGGATGTTCATAGTGAAGCACCACGCAGATGGAAGTGTTGATCACAACAAGATGAGGCTTGTGGGTTCACCCATACATGTAGGGTGGACTATCACGATACCTTCTCTCTCGTGGCTCGGCATTCTACAATGTGGACTCTCCTCTCAGCTGTAGTGATACGAGTAGGGATGACCATGGGCTGGGCTGGACCGGGCCTTAAAGGGCCCATACCCATTTAAAAAGTTCATACCTTGTGCCGGGCCCAGGCCCGCAAAATTTTTTTTGGTTCGGCCCAAACCCGGCCCAACCCATTTCCACTTGTGAGAATGGGGACTAATGTGGTCTGGACTTTTCCTCTTCACCCGTTTACCCTTGAAAAGGGGAGTGGCTCACATATTCAGATCCAAGATATCACCCTGCCATTATCAACTTAACATTTTAAGCTCCAGCTTCTAAATATTTCGTTTCTAATGCTAAAATAAAAGGTTAAAAATAATGATATGTTAATCTCATTACATAAGAATTCTTCAATGTTAACAAAAAAGATGCATGACAAAACAAATGAAGATTCGACATTATTGATGAAGCCATGTACAAAGCAGCTAACTTATAGTTGTTTACAAATCATTCAGGATATCCAGATACTGCCCAACACTCTCTAGACCATTTAAGATTAATTGATAGAGAGTGACTTTATACAGAAAGAAAAAAGATATAGAGGCAAAAAAACACTGCTATGTTTACGTTATAAAATTCTCAACCATATAATAGCGAGCACTAGAAACCCGTGGATATGGCTAGCTTAGTTGTCCATGGATCTTCTTTCTAAGCAAATAGTGTATAGCAGATAATGGATAATTTAGTTTCAATTGAAAGAGATGCCTTCATAGAAGGAAGAGATATATAAAAACACTACCTTGTTGCCATTATATAACTCCACCCACAAAGTATTTGCTCTGACTCCAACAAAATTTATACTCAACTGATATCACATGAAGAAAAAAATGATGAGGTAACGTACATAGTAAATTATAGAACTCTCCCCCATGTATGGAACCGATACATATATGAGAAATCGTTCTTCATGTTAGAATTCACAAGGAATTTTTTAGATTTTGCAACAAGGGAATAAATGGAAAGTGATAAAGAATACGTGATATTCAAAAACATCACCTCAACACAACAGGTCTTCACAGTTACAATCTTCACCTCTTGCGGGGGAGGGACATAGGTCTAGGGAGATGCGGCCAGGCGGCACCACAATCGAGGAGCAGGGGTGGTGGGGTGGTAGCCCTTGCTGTCGCGACTGATGTACTTCCGAGAGGGGGTGGGGTGCAGTTGAGCAGGGCATTGGATGTTGGACCATGGAGCGGTGGAGGCATGGAGGAGACGCCTAACTGCCTATGGTTTTTGTCGTATTGGAGTGGGGAATAAAATTATAAAAGGGAGGAAGGGGGCGTGCATGAGTTGGAGGGGGTGACAGGGGACGAGAGGGGGCACTTGGGGTGTTCCCAGTCCCTGTCTAAAGTCTGTGGGATGGGGATCATGCCTAAATTTGGGTCCTATTCAGGCATGGTAATGGGCCTAACATCGGGTTGAGCCCTCGGGCCAGGTCGGGTTGGGTCGAGTCAAGCCCGAGCCTAACGCAAAAATATGTTGGGCCTAAATCTTTGGCCCAAGCCTAGCCTAATGTTCGTGTGGGCTTGGGCCGAGCTTTCAAGACTGGGTTTCGGGCTGGGTTGGGCTGTCCCAACCCAATGATCATCCCTGGATATGAGATTGGTCCTTATGTCAGTTTTATGTGAAGAATGCATTTCTCTATGGTGACCTGCAGGAGGAAGTCTACATGCATCAACTACCTAGGTTTGTTGTTGAGGGGGAGTGTCAGATGATTTGTAGACTTCAGGCTATCTATGGTCTTAAGCAGAGTCTGTGATCATGGTTTCAGAAGCTGTTAGACTTGATAAAATAACATGGATTTGTGAGATCGACTACAAATCTTTTTCTACTTGTTCGGAGGACTCAGAGAAGTGTAGATGTTATACTGGTCTATGTTGATTTTATCATTGTTACAGGAGATAATGTGCATGGTATCCACGAGGCTAAGGATTTCCTTGGATAGCAGTTTGGCACCAAGGACCTTGATGATTTATGTTACTTCCTTGGACTTGAACCATCATGGCCTTGTTATGACCCGAATGAAGTATGTCATGGATCTTCTCTCTGAGACATGCATGGTGGGTTACAAGCCTGCCACTACATCCATGGATATGAGCATGAATTTACATGATGATGATAAAGAGGAGGCGGTACATGGAGATCGTTGGGAAGCTCCTATATGTCACCATCACCAGGCCTAACATCTGTTCTGTAGTAAACATAATCATTAGTTTATGGAGCAGCCAAGACAGACATGCCATTCACATGATTCTGGTGTACCTAATGTCCTCTGCCGGTATTTGGCTATTTTTTAGCAGACGGACGTCCCTAGCCGTTATAGCGTATATAAAGGATCAGTAAATCAAATAATAGATAGTAAAAGTGTTGGTATGAAAATTAATGAGGTGTTAGTCGTAGAATATTATTCTTGTCAGACTTGAGCCCAACGAAAAAAGGGTTCGGACAATGTTGCCCCCCCTTTCTTGAAGGAAATAGATTTAAGTTAAGGGCCTCAGTCCACATTTTTTCACATAAGCTAAAGACTCTTGTATAAGAAAAAGTCAGCACCATCTTACAGTGTTGATTGAACTTCTTCGTGACCTCCTTTTTTTCACAAACTAGCGCATGGAAGGCTGTATCGATACCGTTTCGATATCGTATCGATACGATATTTCGATGATATATCGACGATATATCGTTGAAATATCGCCATTCGATGAGCCTTTGTGAAGAAAATGCCTGGAAATCGGGATATATCACCATATCGGTGCCTATGTCGATCCCATGTCGATATCGATATATCGGCGATATATCGCCGATACTTCCTTCCATGGACTAGAGCGAGTCAGCAACTACTACCATTTATTGACCTCGAATGGATGCAGACGGGAAGGAGGAAAATGCAAGGGACAAACTCTCTATCCCTTGGACCTTTCTCCACTCTCTTTCCTAAACGCTAAATTCAATATATCAAAAAGCGGACAGAATTTCCGGGAGAACGAAATGGATAATCCATAAATGGGCCAACTAGACCCGGCTTTTGGTCATCTTATTGGCGCATACCACGGTAGGGTCTGCGACTGGGGTGAAGTCGTAACAAGGTGGGGAGAGGGTCAGATCAGATATTCGACTACCATCTTGGGGTGGACTGCTGGTAGGAAAGGAGGATTGACTAGTCCAAAAGCCCGGTCGATCCGACAACTAGATTATATTGCTTGAGATTGAGGGTCAAAGACTACACCCAAACCCAGAGGTGGAGGCTCAACCAGATTGTCCTCAAGCTGGTTGGTGGCTCCGCCTCCGCCCTCCTACCATCCTCACTTCATCCTCCCCTCTCTCTCAATCCAGCATCCACATAGCCGGAGAACTAGGATGCAAGGGAACACAATCTGGGCACCAGCCGATCACGACGACCAAAGGAAGCAGACATCAGACCCTTCGAATCCGTTATTGTGATCTTATTTCAGACTTAAATACATGCAATTTACCCCCTAATTTTCACATTTTTCATCATGAGATTAGTGTATAATTAGTGGACTGCTTTTAACACAAAAATGTATGTCATTTCCCCCCAAATTTCCATCTTTCAATGCTAAAAACTGTGTCTAATTAATGTTCTGAACTTAGGTTAATTTGCATGCTAAACCCAAATTTTTATCCTCAAAAATTTAAGAAATCAAGAGCATATATAATGATTGTAAAGTTTTGATGAATTCCATGTAAAACTTCACAATCTCATCTTATTTCAGAGGCAATTTAAGAGACCGAATCATGCATGGAAAGCAACAAGAATAGGGGAAACAATTGTACCTTTGATCTTCTAAGTTTGGAGGGTATTTGTGGCTTCATTTAACATGCAACAGTAGCTAAAATAGATGTTGGACAACATCATAAAAAGGGAAAAAACTGAATTAGAGGCTCCAATATTGGCTTTAATGAGAGCAAAGAGGAGAATGATTTGTACCTTTGGATATCTCCAATTTGGAGATCCAAACTTTCATGCAGCAACATCTTCTTGACAGGAGCTTCAGTCTATTAGAATACGGATGTTACGAATCACAAGACTAAAGCACCTCATTAGCAGCTACATCAATGTGGCCAAATGTCTAAAGAGATTAAGGTTGAAGTGAAGGCTCACTTAGATTGAAGAATGAAAAAGAACGTAAGAAGAGAAAAGGACTTCAATGCATTCAATATCTTGTTTGATTCTGATGATGATGGTTTCTGTTGGAGTATTTGAGTTATGCGTCACTTGAGTTGTAGATGGGTAAATGGATCACTCCACGATCCATTTACCTCATCCAGAGTTAGTCCCACATCTACCGTCTGTGAGATGTGGAGACTCAGTGGGGGCTATATATAGACCCCCACACCCATTGTATCCAGTGAGAAAGTGCAATGCATAAACCGACCCTTTGAGGCATTCTTCCGTGGTTTCATTCCACTCCTTAGGGGATAGAGTTCTACGTAAAAATCTTTGTGTCAAGTCTATCTTTATGTTCTTTATGCTTTGTTTATCATTTCGTTTCTGCATTCCTATTTTCTAACAATTTCCAATAACCACCTGATATTCAAATTGTTGCTGAGAGGAATGCATATAAGATGGCATTATGCGACTCTATGAGGAATGGGCATGAGGGATGAGAATTTAGTGGTCATGATGGCCTGAGACATGTTGTTGTTAGTGCAAGATTCCCTATAATTATTGGAGCTTGAAGTGGTAATTGAAGTATAAGTGGTGCATCTAAGGTACCACCAAAGAAGCATGAGGGCAAAGGAATCGAACCATTCCCGAAAAGGAATGAAACCATTCATGAGAAAGTGTAGCTCTGTTCACTATGTTCCAAGTAAAGGTCCATAGCCAAAGTCATTAAAGGGGTTATTCGGTAACGTCGGGGAGCGAGTAAGAAGGGTTTTTACAAATTTATTTATTGGAGAGGGTATTCTGACATATATGGCAAGGGGTTCCTTCTTGTAACATGCAATTGATGAAATTATTGCAGCGAGAGGATGCATGAAAGCGCCATCTTATTACAAGATGTGAATAAATATCTCCCACATGGAGAAGGGTGAAATTGAATAATACATTATTGAATTAAAGAAGAAATGACTAAATGATGGTGTGACCCTCATGTGTGATAATTGGACGACCTATACGAGGAAGTAAATCATCAACTTCCTTGTATATTATGATGGGAAGATGGTATTTATTAGTTATGTATATAAATCTGAGCATGTCAAGAGTCACAAGTTTATACTTAAGCTCTTGAAAGACGTCATACACGAGGTAAATCATGAAAACATTGTTCGGGTGGTGACCGACAATTTATAACAACAAGAAACCCATGCATTATGATGTCTTCTAGCAAGTATGGCATCTTTTAGATGCTGCATGCTTCACATTGCATTAACACAATCCTCAAAGATTTTGGAAAGAGGAAAGCTATCATGAATGTGGTTGATCATCTATAATTAATCACAATATTCATCTACAACCATTTCAAAATCTTAGTGTCGATGAGGAGGGTGTGTGAGAGCGATATTATAAGGCTCGGGATCACAAGATTTGCAACCAATTTTATAGTGTTGCACAACATAAGAAACTCATGTTTGGTTTGAAGAAAATATGTTGTTTAGGGAAGTGATTTTAGATTTCTAAGGTTCACATTGATCAAGGGAGAAAGGTAGAAACCTTGATCAACAATGTGAGTTTTTAGGATGGTTGAGCAATAAAGATAATGGAACCGGTTATGTCAGTTTGAGAATAGTGAATAGTGATAAACACCAACCATGGGAGTGATATACGAGGCAATGCCTGTGATGAGGGGGAAAGTGAAAGAAATCTATGGAAAATGGTATAAGGTGTAGTTGGGCATCATTAACGACTGCTGAACAGAAAAGTTATCCCATCCTCTTCACTAAGTCAGTATGTATGTTATATGTCACATTCTTCACTATGAAACTTGTAGGTTAATCTAATCACAACTAATATTTTTTATTTTTATTATTGTCCGTGTATGATCTTAATCCGATGTACCACTAAAAGCACAACCTCGACATTTATCCAGATCTCTTGTCCGATCTTTAATTTGTGATGGAGAAGCTGGTAAAGTCAAGAGATATATAAACAAATCACATGGATGATGTATAAAATATTTATATATCTTGTTCATTGATATATGTATTATGTCAATTTTTATTATCTTGTAGACAAAATATTCTAGGAAGGCCTTGAGTTCTTTTTGAAGAATGATTGTTGTTAATAATTACTGTTAGAGTATTTGGAGCATGCGTCACTTATGTAATAAGTAGGTAAATGGATGCCTCCATGGTCCATTTATCCCATACAGTTGTTTAGTCCCACATCTACCAATTTGGAGATGTGGAGACTCAATGGGGCTATATATAAACGCCCACCCACATTGTATCCAGTGAGAAAGTGCAATGCATAAATATACCCTTTGAGGCGTTCTCCTGTGGTTTCATCCCGCTCCTTAGGGAGTAGGGTTTCACGTAAAAAATCTTTGTATTCATGTTTATCTTTCAGTTCTATGCTTTGTTTATCATTCTGCTTCTGCATTTCTATTTTTCTAACATGGTATCAGAGCGGGTTCGATTCTCGAAGAATTTATGTTCATTATTTTTTCGAGATTCGAATATCAGATTTATTGTTCATTGTTCTAGAAGATTTAGGAGGAAAGCCCGGGATTTGGCCCAAGATGACCCTTTGTTGTTGTTGTTGTGTTCTAGAAGATTTATGTTCGAAGTTATGTTCTGGAGTTACAGATTTTATTCTTGGGTTTCATTCTGAAACCCTAATTTCTGCACGCATCTCGGGCACAGCAAGTCCATTAGGCGCAGATCTCGCAGATGGAAACCCTAATAGGGTCTCTCCAATTGCGCCAGGCAGTGATCTCTAGTGGCAGCGGTGCAACCCCATCGCCTAGCCGCAGCATCTTGCGACGCTCGCGCCACCCTTCCAACGATCCTGTGGGGTTGGCTATGCACCCCTTGTCCATCGCGACGCATCTCTAGTGCGTTGCAGCTCCTGGCGGATCCACCATCAGCTTGCGGAGCCGCCTCTAGCAACTCGTCGCGCAGCCCACGCGAGTTCATCACCAGTCGTGTGCATCCCAGGCAACAGGACCCCCCGTAGCCCATCCACGATGACACCTCTTTTCTAGGAGGAGCCCCCTGGCGGCAGCCGCCACTCCTGGCCTGCAAACACCCGCAGATCCCTAGTGATGAAGAAAAAAAGGTGGCGATGAAGATGCATCTCCTGCGTCTAAAGTGGTGCAGCGACCGTGCATCTCGTGCGGGACTCCAGGCGGAGGCGCACAATGCACACAATCGCCAAGGCGACATCGCGTCCCCATCAGCGGCATCACATCCCCATCAGCAGCATCACATCCCCATCAGCGCCACTCCTCGTGCTCCAGTCCCAATCGATGACGATACACACCTCCGACCTCCAACGCGATAACACCCCCACGAGAAGAATCGTCTGCGCTCGTGTGTCCTACTGCTACCCTTGCTCACACATATGCCCTGCCAGCTGCAGGGGGTCCTTCTCGATGGCGGCAATAAGTTCTCCCCATCAGGAACCCTAGTGGGGAATAGATAGAAGGGCCCGTCGGTCCTTCAAAAAAAGGGCTCGTGCGTGTTTTGTTAAAAAATGGACAGGGGTGAGAAAGCCCAAAGAGGGTTGGTGTGAAAAAAAAACGAGGTTGAGAAAAAAGGAGAGCAACCCCATTAAAATAAGAGAGCTACTTTTGTGGGCCCAATTTAGGCTAGAGTTTTTGGTAAAAAGGAAGCAGCCCAGAATTGGGCGTTTTTTTTACTTTAAAAAAAGGTGCGTACAAGAAAAAGCTGTGCGCAAGAATTCAAAAAAAATGATTTGAAAAGCCGATAAAAAATTATGAACGACTTGTGTTAAAAAAATATATTTGGGACGACTATTTAAAAAAATATGGAAATAACTGGGAAAAAATATTTTCTGCAAGAAAGCCGAAAAAAATGATGGTGTATTTGGTTTTTTCCCATATATCTTGTCTTCTCCCAACTTAGTCAATGTCTTCATTCCGACCAGTATGGGAGAAAGGGGGGGTATATGTAGAGTCACAGGTCTATCCAGATTTCTTCAGATGCCAAATTCTTTAGACCAATCAGTTATTCAGTCTCTACAGTTGATATTCAGACTCGACGTCAGATTCCGAGTCTTCAGTTTCAGACACGCATGAGTGTGCGATCTTCAGTTTCGTGGTCCCTATCATTATTATTGTGTCGGCCAAAGTTTTCATGTGAGCCATAGAGACTCCAGAGTAGAGGACCATTCCTTATGCCAGGTGGGCAAGGGTTTTCATGTGGTATCATAGGGACTCCATAGTAGAGTAGCATTCTCTGGGCCAGATGGTAGAGATCCAGTTTCACACTCCAACCCATTCGCCCTCCTCACATGCACGTTATGACAATCAACGTCCTCGACAACAACCGACAGTTGCGCGCGTTAAGTTGATATTGTCTGTATTGTCATGTATTGTGAGTCGAGTTTCTTTCTGTTTGTCCAAGCTGAACATTGCATGCTCCAGCTTGAGGGGGAGTGTTAGAGTATTCGGAGCATGCGTCACTTATGTAATAGGTAGGTAAATGGATCCCTCTAGGATCCATTCACCCCATCCAGTTGTTTAGACCCCACATCTACCAATTTGGAGATGTGGATACTAGACCCCACACCCATTGTATCCAGTGAGAAAGTGCAATGCATAGATCAGTCCTTTGAGGAATTCTCCCATGGTTTCATCCTGCTCCTTAGGGAGCAGGGTTCTGCATAAAAATCTTTGTGTTCATGTTTATCTTTTAGTTCTATGTTATGTTTATCATTTTGCTTCCGCATTTCTATTTCTCTAACAGTTACAATAATATTCCTCAAGTTATGTATGATGTTGAAGTATCAATGATATAGTTTTACCTTATATTGTTACTTACCTTCTATCACTTAAATAATTTCTTTTTTTTTGCACGTGAATGGTGAATCGTCTATGAATCAGATGCTCCTAACTTGCATCAAGTGGTAATGATGCAAACTGCATCTGCTAGAGAGTACGAGAGGAAGTGGAGCACATTCAACCCCATCACTCCAAAAGATGAAATTCTTTAGGAGTATACAAGTTATATAATTTTGTCTATATCCATAACCTCATGTTGAAGACAAAGCATGCAAGAAAAGGACATAACAAGCAATATTACATAGATCCCATTGACCTTACATATATCTTCAAGATTCAAGATGACAATGATGATGAGGAAGACATCTTGCCGAAATTGATGGATTATAATGGCACATTGTACTTGGTGAGAGAGGAGGAAGACAAAATACAAAAATTACATCACAAATGGAGGCAGTTGTCGAAGATTACATGGCTAGATCAGGAAGACATCCAAACTTAGCTGGAGGATATAAAAGTGATCTTGAGGGTTTCACTTCTATATCCAAATAAGGTAGCAAATGGAGGAGATAATGATGCAACAAGAGAAATATCTCGCGGAGTGGCATACTTCAGTGGGGGTGTATATGATATTGGGACTAGATTTGATGAGGACTACATGTTGGATAAGAATATATCGCCCAAACTGCAAACACACATGGCCCATATATTCCAAGTCCATTAATTATTTGTTGTAAGATGCTATAATTTATGGAAGATTTGACATTTTAGTGGGAACTTTAAGTATGGATTTTGGAGGAGATTTGACATTTGCTAGAGAAACACTTAACCCATTTAGTAGATAGGGATCTCAAGTACAAAATGAATCATATGGTGCTTTCCATCCTTGAAATGGTTACAATAGTAGTAGTTATCGGGCATTTCAAGAAAATCAACGACATTATACTGATACCTCTTCGCAGAGTTATGTGGAATATGGTATTTTTAAATATTATTACCTTGTAATGCCTCAAGTTCAACCCTTACAAATGGCATCTCCTCCTGTCCATCATCTTCATCACGTGGTTCTCAAGTTGCATCCTTCTCGCATCGGCATCCTCGTGATTCTGCCTCTTCTGGTGATAGTTATCCTTGCATTGGCTTCCTTACACATGTGATTGACATTGAAATTAGGGAGTATTTAGTGGACTACAAAACCATGCACTCTTATATGATATGAGGGAATTATGTAGAATACAAAGACTCGACCATGGAATGATATGGAAGAAGGAATTGAAAGGGTAGTTGGATCCACCAAGGAATTCATAATTCAGATGAATCTCGTTCTCAAATAAAGTAGTAAGTATTGATGTATTATGTAATACATATATTGGCATATTATGTGATTATGCATTATGCTATCTGCTATTTAAATTTTAAAGTTATTTATGCATTCTTCGTAGTAAAACTACTAATGTTCTTTTCGGGCTTGATTGCACAAACCGGCATCCGAAATTTACGGTAATGTGTCATGTTTACAACTTATTTTTAGAAAAACGTGGATTTCTATATCATTTAGTGATTAAAGAATAATAGAAATCTTAATTTCAGTATTTCCAAGTAATTTCCTCAATTTTCGACCAATTCAGCGAAATTTCAGTAACTTATGTCGAATTTCCCATTCCAGGATAAGCGAAATGAAACCAAAATGCGAAATTTAAGACCATTGGTGGTATATTGTTCCAGGCTGGAAAGAGAGAGACTCACTTTTTCGAAACGAATGATACTATGTGGACGATGTTCTTGTGTCAGCACACTATCTGCACAAGGATTGGTCTGCATGCATGTAATTTTACCGTAATTGTGGTGTGCACCCCCTGGTTGCCCACCCTCGTTTCTCTCTACAACAACTAAGATATTGTAGAAGAATACAAGATGAATTATAAAGGCCAAAAAGTGCCATATTTATATTGTTTAAAAGGTTGTTCGTTATAAACAAATACTATAAGACTATTATAGATCCACATACTCAGACAAACTCTTGAATTAGATGAATACAATCCAGATCTGTTACCGTATGGATTTTGACAGGAGCCATTGGTCCACTAAAATGACACAACTCTCAACAGATGTCTGTAGCTATTTCCCCTTCTATGTAAATATCGTGTCCGTGTAGGTGCTACATGCGTACTGGACATTTTTATGATGCGTTAAGTAGAGGAGTGGTGTTTTTAAATTGTTACCGCGATTATGTAAGAATTTCTAAATAGAAATCTTCAACAAACTTATAATATAAATAATGCAGAAGATCGTTGCTCTCTCTGTATCTGAGTCCATCCTTGACTTGTCATTTCTACATTCATTATCTGAAAGAGTACTGCAAAACTTATCGAGGCTGGGCACATCCCTGCTCTAAAAAGGCTAAGATGCCACATAGTTTGATTTTCTTACCTAATCTATGAAAAAACCACCTTTTTAAGGCTTTTTATAATTCACAAATATTTTATCTTGCGCATGCCCTTCACATTTTTTTTATTCCTCTTTCAATTGTTCAAGAGGAAAATGCTTGCAGTTGGCACTGGATTATCGGTTAAAATTTCTGGATATGCACCTTTCTTTTTCCATGATAAGTATGATATAACAACAGGATCTCTCCAGGTTCCTTGGCGTGTTCCTTGTGGAGGAGTTTGCTATGGGGATGGGAACCTAGTTTTTATTGCGAATGACTGGCATACGGCATTGCTACCTGTTTATCTCAAGGCATACTACCGTGACAATGGGACAATGATATATGCGCGTTCAGTTCTAGTGATACACAATATAGCACATCAGGTTTGGTTCTTCAACTTCAACAGGATTGAGTTATTGGTCTTTAATCCATTTATAGTATACTGTCTGACGCAACCTAAATTTTTAATGGTAATTACATGATGGAAAATGCTTCTCTATGAACAAAGGCATCCCCCAGTGAATTGCATCTTAAATAATAAAAACAAAGTACAGTTAAATTTAAATAACTGAAAAAATAATAAATTGGGCTGCATCAATACGATTTTTAAAAGGGAAATTACTCAAAAAGGGGTTTCTTTTTTTATCAGTTAGTGGGTTTTGGAATAGCTTCTCTTCAATCTGCCTTTTCTTGTTGAAATAAGGTTCTGCATCAAGTTGGTTAGGGTGGTTCATTCAATTTGAAAATCCAGAAATTCATTAAAGAGTATAGCATAGAATTTTCTAGAACTTCCTTCTTTAGCTTTCCAAATAAAATTCCCAAACCTCCAATGGAAATCAATGTGGTATCTTCCTCCATTTTTTGGGTTTTATGACTTGCTAAAGTTTTACGAAGATTATGCATGATGACATGGAGAACCATATTTCTATTTCACAATCTCTAATAATTTAGCCGATTAACCTCAAAGAGAACGAGGATCAACGTTATTTAGCTCAGTGAAAGTCAGAAGCCATATTGAAATCGAGCTAAAAGTTAATTTTCTATGTATTAACAACTGGGTGACTGCTGGCTGTCCTTGCCAACACATGGGAGGCAATTTCCAGATATCCCACTTTGATTCACAAGGGTAATTGATAGAAATCTCCCATGCCCATTAAATTGTCGATTTTAATGGTTTTAAAACGTTATGATCTTTGCAGGGCCGTGGCCCAATTGAAGACATCAAATATGTAGATTTGCCGGGTCAGTACCATGATTTATTCAAGCTTCATGACCCATTTGGAGGCAAGCACTTCAACATCTTTGCAGCTGGTTTAAAATGTGCTGACAGGATAGCAGCTGTAAGCCATGGTTATTTATGGGAGCTGAAAACACAAGAAGGTGGATGGGGCCTCCACAACATCATAAATGAGAATGATTGGAAGCTCCATGGAATTGTGAATGGAATTGATACAAGTGAATGGAATCCTGAAATTGATATCCACCTAAAAACAGATGGTTATATTAATTACACTCCAAATAATTTGAAGTCTGGAAAGGCACAATGCAAGGCTGCACTACAGAGAGAGCTTGGTCTGCCAGTACGCGAAGAAGTTCCTTTGATTGGGTTCATTGGAAGGTTGGACCACCAGAAGGGCGTCGACATCATTGGGGAGGCCATCCCCTGGATGGTCGGCCAGGATATGCAGCTTATCATGTTGGGAAGTGGAAGGCCAGACCTTGAAGAAATGCTAAGGAAATTTGAGGGCCAGCATCATGACAAAGTACGTGGATGGGTTGGATTCTCTGTTAAAACAGCACATAGGATAACTGCAGGCAGTGACATTTTACTGATGCCATCAAGGTTTGAGCCATGTGGACTGAACCAATTATATGCCATGAAGTACGGGACCATTCCCGTTGTGCATGCTGTTGGCGGGCTACGCGATACTGTCCAGCAATTTGATCCCTTTGCTGAAACTGGCACCGGGTGGACCTTTGATCGCGCTGAGTCCAACAAATTAATAGATGCATTAGGTCACTGCTTCAACACATACTGGAACTTCAAGAAGAGCTGGGAGGGGCTTCAGATAAGAGGAATGTCTCAAGATCTTAGTTGGGACAATGCAGCTCAACAGTACGAGGATGTCCTTGTCAAGGCCAAGTACCAATGGTAAAGAAATCACGGCAAGCCTATATCAAGTTTTGTTTAAACACATACACGAACTTCAAGAAGAGGTTTGGTGGGGGTGGGAGCTGGAGGGGTGTTCAGAGTGGAGGAACATCGCGGGTTCTTAATTGGGACAATGCTGCTGAACAGTACGAGGATGTTCTTGCCAAGGCCAACTACCAATGATGAAGAAATCATGGCACACGCCATATAATTCAATTTTTATTTCACCAATTATTTTTATACATATTATAGTTGTCATCTCATCAAGCAGTTGCAATGTAACCCGGCATTTTTGAATAAGACATGATAAATTTTCCTAAAATTCATAACTGAATTTTCTGCATTAATAGGAGACAGATTGCTTTTTCCTTGATTTTTCATTATGAATACAACTTGAAAGAATAAGTGAACTTCGGAAAAAAGCTTGAGGTAGGGATCATCTTAACCATTTACTCCAATCATGAGATAGGAGGGTGGGAACTACTTAGGTATGATTTGATTTGATAGGATACACATTATTTACTGAAAGTTTGTCGCAGGTCAGATTTGATTGGCTAAAGGTTTATTCAAAATCAAGCTTTATTTTATGTTACATGTTTGAGTAATGCGCAAAAGGGTTTGATTAACATTATTTTAGGTCACTTGGTGGGATGGCTTTATAGCATCATTATTAAAAATATTATATGCTGTATCTTTCATATACTAAAAGTTATTCTTGACTAGTAGGAATCTCTTTGATTGCATGTAGCTTATAATTGAACATTTAACTAAGTTGATTTGAGCGAACTCACGCTCTATTATCACATATAAGCTTGTGTAATTATTTTTGTTGAGACTTGTATCAGGTTAAACATATCTCCTCTCTTCGACTAAAGTCTCAGCACGGTTTGCTTTACTAGCTTTTTCTCTTTCAGGTGCTTTGTTTGATAAATATAGATGAAACCGGGTGGGTTTGTGAGAGGCTGCTAAGTCCTGGTTTCCTTAATTTTCTCCCTCTTGTAGAAGAGGACTTCTACGTAATTCGTGGGTCCTTTATGCATAATTGTTTGGTTGTTTCTTGCATTGTGGTATCGGGGTTAATTGAATGAAGATTTTAATACTTTGTGGATACTTTATATGCATTTTTTTAAATGTTGAGAATACATGTGTGGAGAAAAGAGAATGAGTTATTTATTCTATATAAGAACCCACTTAATGGTCTAGTGGTAGTACAGTGTGTCTACCACACAAAAGACCAGGGCTCAAATCCCACTCTTGCAGTGGTTGCGTTAGGTAGTCGACGGCCAGCGTAAAAAATAGTCGAATCTTTCAACATGGATTTGAGAAAGAATCCATGTAGCTGACCCTATTTATAGTGGGAGAAGGCTTAGTACATTTTATTTTTATATATAAGTACAGGATCTCTTATGTAGAGAGAAAGCCCTAAAGAGCTCAAGAGAGAAAATACATAAATACCCCTAAGGGTTACAGAATAAAACATAAATATAATAACTCTAACACCCCCCTTCAAGTTGGAGCATATATATCCATTATGCAAACTTGGACACTAAATACATGAGGTGCTTCTTTGGAAGTGCCTTGTGAAGATGTCTGCAAGTTGGGATTCAATAGAGATGTATGGAGTGTTGATCCATCCTTGTACTATATTATGAATGAAATGGCAATCAACTTCAATGTTTATTGTTTGCTCATGGAAAAGTAGATTGGTAGTGATGTATGTGACAGGTTTGTTTTCACCATATAAGGGTACAAGAGTAGCGACTAACAGACCAATTTTTGAGAGGAAAGAGACAAGCGTGATCTCATTGGTGGATTGAGCCATTGCCATGTATTCTACTTTCGCACTTAATCTGGAAATCATTGTCTGCTTCTTGCTTCGCCATGTCACAAGATTGTCCCAAACAAACATGGTGTATTTTGTAGTGGATCAACAGACCTCAGGGGAGCTAGCATAGTCAGAATATGTATAGGTGGAATAGTAATGTGCTCATTCACTCCATTGAAGAGTCAAAGTTCAGGAGATTCCTTCGAATATCGAAGGATCAAAAGAACATCCTACTAGTGACTATAAAAGGCTTCTCCATATGGTCGCTGGCTCTGCTCACAGCATATGATATATCTGGCCTAGTAACAGTGAGATAGATCAGTTTTACATTAAGCTCCTATACCGTGTTGCATCTTTAAATGTTGGATCTATAGATGTGGAATGTTTTGTCACTTCTGCAGGGATGCCAGATGGCTTGCATCCAAGTAGTCCTGTCTCGGTTAGAATATCGAGGTAGTACTTCCTCTCTGAAAGATGGAACCTCTTTTGTAGTGTGTATCACCTCAATGCCAAGAAAATAATGAAGTTGGTCAAGATCTTTTGTGACAAAGACCTTCTCGAGGAAGGTCTTGGTCTCTAGAATACTGCTTCATTGTCTCATGTGACAACCATATCATCAGCATAGACATCAAGAATGATCGTGCTAGTTATCAGTCGTCTGACAAAGATTGAGTAGTCAGATGTCATCCTCTGAAAGCCAAGTATGTTGATCTATACCATTCTATTGTGAGGTATATAAACAGAACTTTGGTGAGCAGTCCCTTGAGATGCAAAGAAAGATGTCAACACATTGGGTTAACTCAAGAGTATTGTCAATCTGAATGTTCTTAACACATGTAGAAAGGATGTTTTTAACATATTGAAAGAAATTTTTGACAATCTTATTAATCTTTGAATGCTCCTTATCGTATAAACCAAAGAAGATATACTATAATCATCAAAGAAAATTATAAAATATCAATGATCACGTAATGTTCTGACTGGACAAGGTCCCCAAACATCGTAATGAACAAGATGAAAAGCATTAGTACTACAAGACTTAGTACGAATAAGAAACGAAGCTCGATGATGTTCCCCGAACTCACAGGCATCACTTGAAAGGTATTCATAGTAGAGAGACCATGAAACATCATGGAGATGGTCTTGGCAGAGGGATGCCTAAGGCGTACATGTCATGCCATAGGAGCGGGTCTTCGGAAATGGACGCAACACTGACAAACTTTGAGTCTAAGGGTATGTGAAGATAATAAAGATGTTCCTCTCATGGCCCAACCAAAAAATTGCCTTGTCCAGATGTCCTGAAAATAGCAATAAAACTCATCAAATATCATGCAAGAATTAAGCTCAACATAAAACCCACTACAATAAATTGCAGATAATGCGAGCACGAATGTAGTCTCATTCTGATTGCATTAGAGTAGTAATGTAGTCGTATTGGGAATATGGGACTACAAATAGTCAAAAAGGGTGTGGTCGCATATGTGGGGCTGCAAAATCTATTACGACCACAACATGATTGTATTGTTCCCTTAACATGTGACAATAGTAGCCACATGTGCTCGTAGTAGCCACTGCCACTATATAAAAAACGGACCAAAATGTGACTATATGGGGAACTAGATGTAGTGGCATTTTCTGATACCAGAACAAAAAAATTATTGCATGGTTCGGTTTTGCACTTCCCTCGTCATTTCCTATACCTGTAAAAGCATATAAAAATTGTTCTGGTTCAAAAATGCACTAATTACATGTAATCTACATTCACAATCAGGCATCACAATTATATATATTCACATTCACAGTCAAGAATCACAAGTACATCACATTCATAATGAAGCATCCTAAGGCATTCCACATTCGCATACATCACAACACAATAAACTCTAGAATAATTTGAATTTAGAACCATATTGTTAATGACAAATAGTTGTGAATACTAAAATATAAGTTACATACTACTACACGTCATCGAGTTTCAAATCATTCACTTCTTTTGTCGTTGAAGGAAGCCTTTTCCCTTTTCTTTCCTTCTTTAGCTTTGCCTCTCCTTCTCTGCTCTCTCCGCCTCAACATACCTCTCGTAAATGATGACTCCACGACAAACTGACTGTTGCATCATGACCCCAGGGTTCTCCTAATATTCATTGTCATCGTCGTCATCGTCACTCCGATCATCTCTCATATTTAACAAGGGTCATCAAGCCATTTTTGGGATCCAACATCTTTACTATATATGATTTTCCATATATAAAATATTTTGAAAATTCCCCCAAAAAATACATTTTATTTATTCTTGTGTTTTTAACATCCAGACCAAAAATTACTAAAAATTATAAACAAAAACTCAAAAAATAGAAACCCCCAAAACCCTTATAAACATATATAAAAGTCACAAAATCCCAAGAAGTCTATTTTCTGCTTTATATTTTTCTCTCATTATTATCTATATATTAAAATTAATTTGGATAAATTTTGATTCTGTTTGGTATTTTTAATCTCCATTTTAATTTCGGGTATTTAATCTAAACCTTAATTAGGGTATTTGTGACTTAAAAATATATAAAATTAACAAAAAATCTTAAAATAATAAAAATTATTTAAAATCCACAAATTTTTTATATATAATAGTTATATTTACCATAGTCTATATTGTATATATATATCCTTTATATAGCCTTATATATAAATTAAAAGAAAAAATATAAAAATATAAAAGTATAAAAAGAAAAGGCAAAATCAGAAAATGAAAAATCAAAATAAAAAATTATAAAATAAAAAATAAAATAAAAAAGTAAAAAAAGTAAAAAACCCACAAAAAGAGTTCATATACATAAATAGTTCGCAATCGCTTTTGTGCATTCATTGCCCCGATCTATCTTCGTGTTCCCTACGTTCAACACTCTACATACTTTCACCTATACAAATCCTTGTTGTAGAATTATAATAAATTTTAACTCCACACATTATTTCATAACTTGAATTATTTGTGCGTTAATTGTTGATTAATTGGGATTTCGTGAGCAGTCTCCTCAGCGACATTGTAGTTCTCATCTTATGTAGACTACTTTAGACCTTCGCAAAACCCTAGTTATCACCAAGCTATATAGAGATCAGTAAGTCCACAACACTGAAGAGATGCCCACAAGAAATTCCAGTCCACATAGTCATATGCCTTCTCAAAGTCCATCTTACAAAGCAATCCCTTCTTGTTTTCTCGTCGCCACTGGAGGCAAATCTCAGACACCATAACTAGCATGTTAGCCATCTGATGACCAGGGATAAAGGCGATATGAATCTGCAATATTACCGCATCAAGCACCCATCTTAGCCTATTAGCCAGCACCTTGGCAATGATCAAATAGATTGCATTAGACAAGGAATCAGTCCAAGTCTTCCATACATATCAGATGCTCCTTGATGAATTGCCAAGTGACTCAGGTTAAGTAAGAAATAAATCGAATGTCATTGTGACCCAAATCACTCAACGTGATCAATGAGAAAATTAAACCACTCAAGAAAATTAATCAATCAATGTAAGAAGTCTGCAATTTTATTTACATGGTATACCGACCATGGTCGAACACAAGGAGCACAATTAAAAAACTATGTAGTCAAATTTTTAAAAGCAACATATTTTTGGTGGTTTTTAATTTTTCAAATTTTAAATTTTTAATAAAATACAAACAAGCACAAGAAATAAAAGACACAACACTATTTTTGTATTTTCAAAGTAGTAAAAAATGCTCAGAAAATTACAGAGAAAATATTTTTGGATTTTATATGTTTTAAAATATTTTTGGTATTTTTTGGGATTTTTAAATGTTTTATGGTTTTCTAAAAATCAAATAGTAATACAAATACAAAACAATGCACAACCATGAGAAATTTGCAAATTAAAATTGCTTAAAATGCCCAAAATTCATGGATGGTAATTTTATGATAAAATATGAGTAAAAATTTTCAAAAGAAACTAAAAAACAACTTTTAGATTTTTCTTTGACTTTGTATATTTTTTTACAAGTTTTTAGGTGTTTTGTGATGTTTAGGGTTTTTATAAGGTTTTTTCCAACAAAATTGACATTGGAAACAAAAGGATATGAAAGACAACTACATGGATTTTTATAGAATTTTCATGATTTTTTCAAATTTTTATAACTGAAACAAGACACTTTTATAGGGTTTTGACTTTTTAGTAATATAAAATGCATGCAAATGAGCTACCAAAAATCTCCATAAATATTATACACTAGCAGGAGCTATCTCTAATTTTTAGGTATTTTTTAGAGTTAATTTAATATTTAATGCATCCAATAAAAGACAAGGAGTTAAATACAGTTTATAGGGTCCCAAATGAGAATATTTTATTTTTTAAGACCAAATAAATAACGAATATTAAAGTTCCAGGGCCACTGATGCAAATAGTCTACTCAAAACATGCACAACACGTGATCGAGGTTCACATGGGTATAAGTGCAAATTTTAAAACATTCATTCATTCCATAAAAGCATAACAATTCAGGATAAAAGTTGCAATTAACCCAACAAGCATGTAGGGACATACGTGACTCAAACTTGATTGGACTGAAATGCAAATACCAAAACTAGAGTGTCCAAACCATAAGTGTTTTTAACTACATGTTACAATTATTGAACTGAAACTAAATAAAGAAAGCATGCAGGGGAAAATGAAATATACCCAAGCAGGGAGCATGTGGCACACACGTGGGAGACCTCTGACGTACGGTCTGATGACGGTTGGCAGGGCGGATTTGATGGCTCAGCTTTTTCGATGACGTGCGTTTGGATGAGTAGTGTTAGGCTTGATCTAACAGCCTTCAAATCTAACTATAAGGCGACTCAGATGATGGGCCCAAATCTGATCCGAGCATCCGAATAAGGCGCTAAAGGAGGGCTCAGATCACATCTGAGGCAGAATTCCAGATCGGATGAAGAAGAAGGTGGCTGGATGAACATGCATTTGGCGAGCTTCATCTGAGTATGGAAGCTGATCCACGGTTCCGATGGAGTAGCCGAGAGGTCCGGTATGATCGTGGAAGCACTCCGCGTTGGGTGGTTAGATTTGATGGGAGGATGGTCGATCGGATGAGCAAGATGGTGGTCCACCTCCCGGAGCTTCTCCGTTAGAGCAATTAGAGTACCAAATGATGCTCCTCACGCATGCATGCTCCTGCAAAGGGTAGATCGACTTGGAGGGGTCTCTCCGATCAGGTTATTGCTTGGGTAACATAAAGAAGCGATGGGAAGCAGGGGTTTTGGTTTCCGACGAAGGTGAGGTTAGGAAACATGACCTTAATATCGATATGAAGAGCGAGCCTAAGGGGAAAGGCTGCATAGGATGGATGACGACAAGTAGGGGGAGCAATCGATGCAAATGAAGGTGTGTAACGGGGCTCCCAGCCAGCTAGTCGGAGCTGATGAACTGCATCGATGATGAAATGCAAAATCAAAATGGGGATGATATGAATGATACCCGAGGCTTCCGAAGAGCTTAGTGGCGCAGGAGGAGATGGATGGAGGGGATATGGCTTCTACCTAGCTGCGGAAGGCTGGGAGGCTCGTCACAGTGGAGACGTCCAACCACGAAGTGAGCAAGCTCACCCTGTCATTGATGTTGTCTCCTAAATACACCTACGATCTCACGTCACAATGTTGAGGGTGCGAAGGGGAGGATAGTGGTGCGAGGAACGAGCTTAGGAGCGCAAGAGGTGGAGGGAAGAATTTATAGGATGCTCGAGGTCCTAGAAGAATCGGAGTGGCGTTCGAAACCCTAGGTCGATTCAGCCACACCTAGGTATCCGCAAGGATCGTGTATCTTAGAACTTTAATCTAGTGAAGAAATCAAGGAGAATGGAGGCCTGACCTGATCTAGAAAAATAGGAGAAGAAGCTCCGACGAGCAGGAGTCGGGTAGACCCGGCTGGGGAGGAGAAATTGACCAGGGTCAATGATCCTACGTGGACCAATGAGAATTCAAAATATACAAAATGAAAGAATATTGAATAAAATAGTAAATTATTTCAAAATAAAACATGTAAAAATAAAAAAAGATTATTATTTTAATAATATTTTTTATGATTTTTTATTATTTTATAAAAATATAGATATGTCATATACAGTATTAAGTGTTATGTACATGTATACTATACCTATGTGTTATGTAGATGTATTTTTATTTTATTATTTTTACAAAAATTCTTTTTATTTTATATTTTATTTATTTACAAAATAATTTTGAGGAGTATAAAGTGAGTTTTATTTTTTATTTTATAAGTTATATACATGTATTAAATAAATAGGTAAAGAACACATACAAGTGTTTTTTGTACAATGAGTTATTGGGTTTTAATTTTATTTTGATTTTTTTCTGATTTTTATTTTATTTCTAAGTTACTATTAGGGCTTTATTCAAGTGTTCAAAATAATATGATGAATTATATTTATGAATATAGGTAATATGTACAACACCTAGTGTACCCTTATCTCTCTCTATTTATTCCCTTACGATCAGGTCAAGACTTGACCTTCTCTTAGGGTTCGGACACTCTGTATTTATTCTAAATACATCCTTCTTTTTATTTTCTTTTTATTCTTTTATTTTTGCAGAAAATGTGCTATTTGTGCACTATTAATAAAGACATGCACATTGTTAATTATTGTATTTATAGGTATTTATAGACGATTTTGTTAAAAGATAAAACTAAAATAAAAGAATAAAGAACGAGAATCGTAAATTCGTCATCCCCCTATACTTTGCCTTTGCTTGTCTCTTAGTAAACACTTATTTGAAAAAGAAGTGAAAAAGAAGAGAAGAAAAAAAAGGAAGAACCAAAGCTGATTATGAAACTTGTATTTATTAAATTAGAATATGGAGCTCAGTCAGACCTTTGGATTAATAGTTTGGCAGAACCTTATTGGGAAGTAGGTCTAAGTCTTAACGACCTCCATGTTCCTCAGTTCTATGGTCAATACTCCTTAATAACCAGGTCTAGACAAGTCTGCATACACAAACTACAATGACTATGAATCTTTACTGTTCTTGTGTAAGTGTAAGTGATATGTAGCTCCCCACCTCAGAAATGGACATGAAACACACTCCCTCAACAAGGTAACTCTAATCCCCCAGTCTAGCAGCTCTTTCCTCGAGGAGCGAAGTATTCCCTTCTAAGTTCAAAACCAGCTCAAGAAGAGGGGAAAGAAAAGAATGGACCGTAACCAGTGTAGTCACGTATCCCTTGGAGCCTAACCAGTGTAGCTAAGTCTCCAGCTGCAAGCTTCCATGAGATGAGACAGTGGAATACATAAGCTTTGCTTTATTCATTATTATACACTCTGGCAGACATTTTATTTTCAATCAAGCATGTCTCCCTTTTTAGAGTTTTTCATGATTTTGCACATTTTTTGATGTACATATGTACAACATATCTGCATGGTGTGGCGTATACATAAGGAATTTTTCTTCTTGAGTCAGTAGACAATCCCTCTTTTGAAGCATTATTGCAACCCACAGACTCCTGTCTTTTGACCTCAACGCCATTAGACTAGGTTGAGGCGCACATCCTTCCCTAGAGGAAGACGAGAGGTTATGGCTAGCAGTACTACCCTCATATGATACCCCAAGCCAAAGGATTCTGCCTCCTCACCACATCATCCGTGTTGAGCTACGTATAAGGTGTGTGTCCAAGTCAAGCCATTGTCTCTGAGATTCATGCATGCGTTGTTAAGTGTTCTATTTATGCTCATCAAGATGACACGTGAACATAGCCTAGTGGACTCAAAGAATTAAGTCACTATGGACCTGAAGAGTTAAACCCCAAATCCTATAAGGTTCCTCTGAAGTTAAGTGAATTGAGGTCTTAACCAAGCTCCATTTTTAAATTTAATTTCAGGCTAATTTAAATGTCAACCATGATTCAGAAGAATATACAAGCAAATATATACAAAAACTCTTTTTGTGAAACTTTAAAAAATGCAAATTTTTTATCGAAATTTTTGAATGCAAGAAAGAAGGAAAAAGTTTGCAAAATATTATTACAATCATTTACAAACGAAATTATGCAAACATTTATTTTTAAATATTTTTCTAAGAATTTTGTACTACATACATAATTTTGATACAAAAATTTTAACAAAAAATTTACAAACAAAACAATTTTTACAAACATTTTACAAATCATTTGTACAAAAATAATTTTACAAAGGTTTTTACAAATAATTTTACAAAATTTTTTACAAAAGAGTTTACAAATATTTATGTAAGAGAAAATTTTTAAAATTTTTGTGACTTTTAAACATATTATTAATACACACAAAGTACGAGTTATGGCTAAAGTATATATACAATATATACGACACCCCCTAGCTCGAACGATGTCCTTAGAGTGATCAAAGAGTGATGAAAGAAGGCATAACTCGTGTTGAGTATGGGGAAGTGAATAGAATGCTATACTACAATGAAGAATGAAAGAATGTAATGAATAGAAGTTGGTGATACCCCTATACTAAGGATCAAATGATCCTAAGTATAGAAGGTTGTACACAAGGAGAAAATCGAAGAATAGGGTGTACATGAATTACCTCCCCTATACTTAGGGTAAAATATCCCTAAGTATTGGCAACAAAACAGTGGTAAATAACATTAAATGACTAATCACAGGTCTGATACCCCCTATACTTAGGGCAAAGTGTCCCCTAGGTATAGCATAATCATAAGATAAAGATGGGGTATCGGACGAAAAGAATGTATGATATGGACAATCTAGATCTATACAGCTGCGAGCAAGAAGTGATAATCAGGTATGAGATGGAAATGATGTGAGTCAAAGACCACATATCATACAAAGTGAATAAGGGCAACAACAACGATCAGCGGATCATGATTAAGATATGGCTTCAGGCGCTGACCGTTAACTCGAAAGGTAGAATCAGATGACAACTTGGATATATCAATGCTTCCGTTGTCGTGCACTTTTCTGACAAAGTATGGTCCCTTCCATTAGCTTTGTAATTACTTGAAAATAATCTCAACTTAGCGTCAAATAGCCATACTCTCTAGTTCAGCTCAACTGTTTATGGTTGTAATGACACGAAAATCGATGTGGTTAAGATGGAATAAATATGCAATGATCATTGTTCTCAACCAATCGATTCGGTCAACGAGAAAAAAGTATATAAAACCACTTTAGGAGAAAAATAATTCAAGGAAATGTAAGTGGCTTTTGCTAATTAATTTATCTAGTATAGCGATCAGAGTCGAACACAAGGAGAACGATTGAAAAACTAAGTAGTCAAATTTTGAAAATAAAATTTTTAGTGATTTTTTATTTTTTTGATTTTTTTAATTTTCAGAAGAGGAACAATATACACAAGGAAAGAAATACACACACCACAATATTCTTGTATTTTTCACAATAGTAAAAAATATATTTTTCGGGATTTACAGGTTTTAAAATGTTTTTGGTAATTTTTTTAGTTTTTCTAATGTTTTTTTATTTTAAAAAATCAAATAGTGGCAACAAAGGTAAACAATACACATCCAAGAGTATTTTGCAACTTAAAAATAATTTAAGGCCCAAAACTCCTGGAAATGATTTTTATACAAAAATATACACAAATATCTACACAGGAACTGAAATCACTATTTTCCGATTTTCTAGAATTTTCTACAATTTTTCTAAGATTTTTAGTTTTTCGCATTTTTTTGGAGTTTTATAAATAATCAATGCGTGAAAATTACAAAGAAAATAAAAGACAGTAAAGTACACCTAGTCTGAAATTTTTAGAGCAATATCCAAATTTTTATGATTTTTTTAAAGTTCAGGCAAATAAAAAGACATTGTTTTTTATTTTTTTTGATTTTTTTAATTTTCAGAAGAGGAACAATATGCACATGGAAAGAAATACACACACCACATTATTCTTGTATTTTTCACAATAGTAAAAAATGCTCAGAAAATTACATAAATTATATTTTTCGGGATTTACAGGTTTTAAAATGTTTTTGGTAATTTTTTTAGTTTTTCTAATGTTTTTTTATTTTAAAAAAATCAAATAACGGCAACAAAGGTAAACAATACACATCCAAGAGTATTTTGCAACTTAAAAATAATTTAAGGCCCAAAACTCCTGGAAATGATTTTTATACAAAAATATACGCAAATATCTACACAGGAACTGAAATCACTATTTTCCGATTTTCTAGAATTTTCTACAATTTTTCTAAGATTTTTAGTTTTTCGCATTTTTTGGAGTTTTATAAATAATCAATGCGTGAAAATTACAAAGAAAATAAAAGACAGTAAAGTACACCTAGTCTGAAATTTTTAGAATTTTTAGAGCAATATCCAAATTTTTATGATTTTTTTAAAGTTCAGGCAAACAAAAAAACATTGTTTTTTATTTTTTTAAATATCAAATAAAGACAAAATGCAATGAAATTTATATACAATGAAGAGAAATACAACAGGAATATAACTTGAATTTTTGGGAATTTATTGAGCAATGAAAAGGTTTATTTCAAACAAACATGTAATTTTAAGTTCTGGACATGGAGGATTTAATTGCAATTATTCAAAAGTTTTGCAACAAAAATATAACAAAAATAAATTGCAGTGTAAATACCGCAAATTACCCAAGAAGAGCGTGCCATGTACATGACCAGATCTGGAGCAGGGGTTGATTTGTAATTTCAAAAACTCCAGGGGTTTTATGCAATTCGCTCAATATTTTTCGTTTATTTTAAAGGACCCTACCCTAGGGTTCCTGGTTTCTTTCTCTTCGTTTCAATTTCCATAGGTAAAAAGGGGGTAGCCGCTGCTTCCCCATCTTCAGATTGGCGATGAGGCGGCGCGGGCACGACGGTGGCGATACTGCGGCAGTTATGCTGGAGTTGGGCGAAGGTACCACCATGGCAGAGCACGCACAGGTGGTGGAGGAGATGGGATCCATGCAGTATCTCTGCAGTAGGGTGAGGGGCCTCACGCGAGCGGAGCTCCGGAGGGCGCAAGGCTGCGGCGGAGGTATGGTTGGCGAAAGGGATCCAGGAGGTGCGGCGTGCTAGTTGGCCGACGGTGGCGAGCTTCCTTAAACGGAGGAGCGAAAATATCTGGAGGAGGCCACGGTCCAGGCGAAGAGGGTGATGGGCTGACGGTTGGGCCTCAAGAGGAGGCGGCGGAGGTGCGGCTCTGCTGGGGGATCAGAGATGGCGGCAGGCGCCGCCCCTACTACGGGCTGGAGGATGGCGACACTGCCGCCCAAATGTTTTTTTTTGTTTTTTATTTTTTATATGTAAACTGTAAACATAAATGAAATAATAATAAAAGTTTTTTTAAATAGGAACTGTAAATAGTTTTTTGTTTAAAATTTCATTTTATTTATTTTTCCTGCAAAACAAATGTTAAGAAAAAGAAATATATATAATAATTTTTCTTTGTTTGTCTTTTTTTATTTTTTTATTTATAGACAACATACGACGTAAGAATGATGGTTTGGTCCATTTTATTAAAACAAATAAAAGTGAGAAACATGTAAGGGTTCGGTTCCGAGGGAAATGAGAGATTAGAATCGGATCTCCTACCACCATGGTGGTCGGAGTTGATAGGTTGTGCGAGATAGAATGAGAACGTGTGTGGATCGAGAAGATGAGATGAAAATTGGATTCGAGGGTGGATCAAATTGGGATGGAGAATTTAGACACTAAGATCTAAATTTTATTCAAGAGAGCAACACACAAATTAAGTCTAATATTTATCTAGGAAAAATGACGGAAAATAAAAAGGATCTCACCTCGAGATCAGATACGTTGTGATGGCCTCGACAAGGACCGACTCATTGTCATCGGACAACTCGAAGGCTGGGCACCCTTCTTCGACAAGATTGCTCTCGGAGATTGGGCTCCTCTCCCCAAAGGTTGATCAAGAACAAATGAGGGATGAGGAGCCCAATAAAAAGATAAGAAAAATAAAAACGCAAAGAAAGCATAAATAAGGAATGTTTTTTATTGTTAATTAAATAATTAATGAAATTAATTAATTAAAAATGAAATCCGAAATTAAATAAAATAAATAAAATAAATAATTTACAAAAATTAATTAGCCACCTTAATGGTGGTTATTTAAGGTATAGAATCATATTTTATATACAAGGTATGTTTTCAAATCAAATAAATGAATAAATTAAATAACTAAATAATTAAATTCAAATTCCGTAATTAAATTAATTAAATTAATTAATGTTAGATATTTAATTTTTTGATGATTTTTATGTTAGGAAATTAGTTGTATACAATTATTATATACATACAGTACAATATACATATGTACAAACAAGGAAATTATTTTTTAAATATTTTTTTATTTTTTTATTTCTTTATTTTTATTTTTAATAATGAAGATAATATTTATAATTATGTACATTATGTATAAAAAATAAATATGGATAAATATATACAATAAGTAAGTGGTAAAATCACATAAACCACCTTAGAAAATTGATTTTTCAACCGTAACTCCAAAAATTATGAAACCACAACCATTTGAAATTTAATTTAATTTAGAGTATAATGGAAGTGATTTTTATTCAATTTGAGTTCGTATGGAACCGGAATTTATCTTTCAATTGTCACTTTACGATTTTTTCTTAGTGTGATTAATTGTAACCTGTACATTATTTTATTTTACGATTATATTTATTATTACAATACATTTTTATTTACAATTTTGTTTATAAAAATATTTAATTTGAGATCAATTTATATACAAATAAAATAGTACAAGTTTTGTAGAAATATACAGGGAAAAAACTTACAAATTATTTTTGGATTTTTGCATTAAAGACCCTATCTCCCCCTACTTTATTCCTGAGCGATCAGGCCAAGTCTTGACCTTTTCTTGGGGTTCAGATTAGTCTGCATTTATTTCATAAATACATCCATTATTTTTCTTTTATTTTTCTCTTCTTCTTTATTCTTTTATTTTGAATATAAAAAGTGTTAAAAATGCATATTTAACAAATGCATGCAAAGTGATAATTTCATGAAATTAGTGGGTATTTACATGCCTTTGACTGAGGAAATAAAGCTAAAATAAAAGAATAAAGACGATGAATCGTAGATTCGTCATTCCCCTATACTTTACCTTTGTTAGTCCCTTAGCAAACACTTATTTGGAAAATAAGTGGAAACAAAAATAAAGAAAATAAAATGGAAAGAAGATAGAACAATGTTGACTTTTAAACTTATCTTCATAAAATTGCAGCATGGAGCTCTGTCAAACCTTTGGAATATTAGTGTGTCGAAACCTTAATGAGAAATGGATTTAAAACCTAACAACCTCTAAGTTGCACAAGACTCCTATTCAGGTCTCCTTAACTATCAGGCCAGAACAAGTCTATATATACAAATTCTTATGACTATGAATCTTTACTTGTATGGTGTAAGTGAAATATAGCTCCTCATCTCAAAAGTAGCAAAGAAACAAACTCTCTCAACAAGGTAACTCTAATCCCCCAGTCTAGCAACTCTTTCCTCGAGGAGCGGGGATATTCCCTTCTAAGTTCAATTACAACCAGCTCAAGAAGAGGGGATGGGGAAGATAATAGACGGTAACGAGTGTAGCTACCTATCCTTGGATGCATGACCAGTGTAGCCAAGTCATCCGATGCAAGCTTAGAAATATATGACTTTGAAGCTCTTATTCTTTTTTCACTTATAAATACAATCCGATAGGCATTTTACTTTTCAATCAGGCATGTCCACTTTTGGAGATTCTGCATTTTTTTTAAAATATATGCAAGGTGCAGCATGTACATAAGGAGTTTTTCCTCTCGAGGCAGTAGATTATCCCCCTTTTGAAGCATTATTACAACCCCACAACATCCTGTCTAAAGACCTCAACATCGCCAAACCAGGTTGAGACACACTTCCTTCCCTAGAGGAGAACAAGAGGTTCCACCTAGATGTACTACCCTCATATGCTACCCCAAGCCAAAAGATTCTGCCTCCTCAATACCTCCTCCATGAAGAGCTACGTGTAGAGTGCTTGTCCAAGGTAAGCCACGGTCTGAAAGAATCATGTGTGTATTGTTAAATATTCTACTTAGACTTATCAAGATGACATGTGAACATAGTCTTATGAACTCAAAGAATTAAGTCACTAGGACCTGAAAAGTCTTAACTCCAGTTCTTATGAGGTTCCTCTGAAATTAAGTGGATTCCATTCTTCAAATTTATTCCAGACGTACTATCCTGAAAAATGCACATGTAAATGCAAGAAGTATGTACAATGCTAAGAAAGTAAATTTTTTTGGTGAAATAGTTTTTTCTAATTTGAACTTTTTATGGATTTTTGAAAAATGATGCTCATGCAAAAAGAGTTTTTTAATAAACAAATAGTTAGTAATATATACAAGTATATACATTTTTTCTAAATAAGGGTTAGCGATGAGATACACATATGTACACAAGAGTGAGTCAATTATTTACGAGAATCAAATGAAAGGATTTACAACTTGAGTAATATATACGGGTATATACATATAGTTGATGTTTTTAATTTTTAAAATTTTTGTGATGCATATATTCCTTAAATTTATTTGAAAATAGTTTTACAAATAGTTTTGAAGACTATAGTCCAAAATAATTTTTCAAACAATTTTACAATCATTTACAAACATTTGAAATAATTTTTTTCAAACATTTCAAAAAATATATATAGATTTTCAAAATAAATTTCAACCATTTTTCAAAATATTTGCAAATAGTTTTACAAAATAATTTATTTCACATAAAAAAAAGAAAATTTTTTACAAGCCAAAATATTTTACAAAGGTTGAAAATATTTTTCAAACATTTTTCAAATAGTTTTCAAAACAATTTTCAAATAGGTTTTCAAATTACTTTCAAAATATTTTTCAAAATATTTTAACCTGACTTATTTATCAATATATACAAAAAGAATTTTGAAGTAATATCCACATATTTTTATTAGTTGTTTTTACTGAATTTTATAAGTGTTTACGTAGTATTTTAACCATATTAAAAATACGAAAATACGAGTTATGGCTAAAGTATATATACAATATATATGACACCCCCTATACTTAGCTCGAACTATGTCCTCATAGTGATCAAAGAGCTGCAAAACTCGTGCCATGTATTGGGAAGTGAAAAGAATATTATACTACAACGACGAATAAAAGAGTAAGATCAATAGAAGTCAGTGATCCCTCTATACTTAAGATCAAGTAATCCTAAGTATAGAAGACTGTACACAAGTGGAAAATCGAGTGTCAGAATGTACAGAATCAAAGGTAAAACAGAGGTAAAAAGAATCAAAGGAATAATACAAAATCTGACCCTCCTATACTTAGGGTAAAGTACACCCTAAGTATGGCATAATCATAAGATGGATATGGGGTGTTAGACAAAAGAATGTATGATATGGACAAAATGGATCTATACAACTGCAAATAATGTTGAGGTGCCTCTCAACAAGCGCTAGAGTTTACGCCCCTCACTGGGTGCAAATGCTAGGATAATGTTGTATCAAGGTTCAAGATGATATCTATGAGACGAATACCATGTCGTCGCAGTCTCGGTGGGAGAAAAACAATGAGGTCAACAGTGTAAACTATGACACCCAAGTAAACAATCAGGCGGGTGTCTACTACTAGGTAAAGATATGGGAAGATGAAATCGAGCTCCGATAGCACAAAAGAAATCATTGGCTCAAGGTTTGAATGGAGTGAAAGGGCAGAGCAGAAGAAGTCGAACGTGCAGAAGGAACGATCTGTAAGGGAATTCTCCACATCAATCACCATCTCGAATAGATAAGGAAGATCAAGATCAGGAGACTCACTAAATAGGATGATACCTGATGCATGTAATGTAAAGAAATCAGTGAAATCATCGAATACCTCAAAGATCAGGTCATCCTCGTGAGGGTCGTCGAAGTGAGAAAATTATGACTCAGCAAGATCATAAGTATCAGAAGACTCAGTCTCATGATCCGACAGATCGGATACACTCTCAGAAAATGAAACCGAGTACACAGGGTACATGGCATCCTCCCGTAGATAAACCTCAAGGAGTAATGCAAAATCAGAATCGAACTGAGGATCTACTCTGCCAAATATCAGATTATCCAAAAATATATTGACCTCATCAAATGGAAGGACACACGGCTCAAATATGGGACTATCTAGGTCCGTCAAATCAAAATGATGTCCCTCATCAAGATCTCTAAGCTGAGATGGATCCAAATGTGTATCTGAATCTGAGAGGATCTTCTGAAGAATAGACACTAAATCATCTGGACATGGACACTGAAATCACTGAAAGGATGGTTGAGATGTGGGCTCCTCCTCTATTTCTTGGGATACTAGAAGATATAGAATCCAAGAATCTTCGACATGAAAGTGCGGGACCAGCTCTGGTAACTCACAGTGATGGTCAACACACCCATCATATGAAATGCAGTAGAATCCATATCCTCTGACTGGTGTGTGCTGTCTGAATCGGCATGAAGAGCCACACACTCAACTGGTGTCATATTTCCCTCGTGTGTCATCCTGAATAAATCATCTCGTGAATATGGAATGTTTGAAAGTGTTCCCAAGATGGTCTCAAATATATCCATGGCAGGACTATGGTGTGAACCACCACACGAGGTAATGACTAATGCAATCTATTCGGCAGTCATCCCCTCGTGAAGATCTAGGCAAGGCCAGTCATCGAAAATCCATGATCCGGAAATCGCCTCAAAAGATCAAGTAACCTCAGCCACGAATCTCTCAATGGCTCCTGGGAGTCTACTAAGAAATCTTGAATGCACGATCGAATCAACGGTGCTCTACGATGGGGGTAAAATCTCTATAAAAACAATATCCGAAGGTCGCCCAATGTAGTGATCTTCCTCCCCAACTCTCTGTGCCATCTCAAAGCTCTAGTCTGAAGTGAGAAAGGGAAGGTCATCTGCATCAGTTCCTCAGAAGTGATATCGAGGTTTGCTCGTGATCCAAAAAATCCTCAAACTCAGATATATGAATATATAGCTCCTCATGCACTTCCCCTGAAAACTTCAGCAGTAGATTAATGAACTCTAAATCCAGAATGAAGGGACTCAATGTAAACCCTGACTGAGCTCCTAAGTATGGTTGCTCGTCTCCTAAATAATGTCCAATAATCCCAAAATCGTGAGTGTCTAAAACTCGCCATCGCTCTCTCTCTCTCCCCCCCATCATTCATGGAGTGCACTGTCATCTCAACAAGGTGATCACCCGTGTCTTATATCTGGTCAATCTGAACTCTTCAGGCGTTACTCACATCATGTCTCGAATAAGAAGGTGGGTAGGGAGAATATGGGATGTCAGTTAGAGTTCCGACCTCCCAATAGAGTGGGCAGGAATGATGGAAATGAAATGAAGAATCCGCAAAATCCGGCTAGAATGGAGTATGGCCAATCATGAAGAGAGGGAAATGAAGGGAGGGAGGGTGGGATAAGAGAAAGAGAATGAAGGAGACAGAAGGTGACTGCTAATGATCCAGAGAAGATGAACGTAACCAACTCACACCAAAGTCATCCAAACACAAAGCAAACCCTCAGTTCACCAACTCAACACAAATCTGATCATGAGATTTCGGTCTTTATCTTTTCAATTTTAGATTTTAGTGATTAGAAAAAAGCTTTATAAACACTTAGGAGGCTTAATGGGATTTAAGCACTACTCCTTAGTGTGTATGTGTGCAATTCAAAGTGCAAACAATGAGGGGTTGCTCTCCCAAAACAATGATGAATCGGTTATATTTAATTTTAAGAGTCAAGTTTAATTAGCAGCCCTAATTTTTTAATTTTTGATTTCCTTTTTTTCGGTTTTTTAAATGAAATATCTAACGAGCTTTCCGATTTCCTCTTTGATTATTTTGAGTCCAAAAACAGGGGAGGAAGTCGAAAAAGCCAATGCGCGATAAAATAAAAATGAGAAAACAGCGGTGAGGTCCCCCAAGTGCACCGACACTTGGTGAAACGGACTCCGAATAATGTCCAAGTCCAACTAGAGTTCAAGTATCTAAGTTATTACAACAATCTCAAAACGTTCTCTAAAATAGAACAACTGCCTCATGTTCTTCTTCTGCTCCTCCTCCTACGCAAGTCCTCCAAAAAGAATCCGAGTCTTCCTCCAAGTGGTTCCTCACACAAAAATCAAAGCAAACGATGGTCAGAAAATGGTTATAATATGTAGAGACAAGAAAAATAAAACTGAAAAATGACTACAAAGCACTGCTCCCCGCCAATGACACCATTCTGATGAGCCCGAAATCGATGTGGTTAAGATGGAATAAATATGCAATGGTCGTTGTTCTCAATTAATCAATTTGGTCAACGAGAAAACAAGTATATAAAACCACTTTAGCAGAAAAATCAAACAATGAAATGTAAGTCGTTTTTTGCTATTTAATTTACCTGCTATAGCGACCAGGGTCGAACAAAAGGAGCATGATTGAAAAAAATAAGTAGTCAAATTTTGAAGATAAAATTTTTAGTGGTTTTTTTATTTTTCAATTTTTAAAATTTTCAGATGAGTAATACGCACAAGGAAAGAAATACACAGACCACAATCTTTTTGTATTGCTTACAATAGTAAAAAATGCTCAGAAAATAATAGAAAATATATTTTTAGGTTTTACCGGTTTTAAAATGTTTTTGGTAATTTGTTTTAGTTTTTCTCATGTTTTTGTGATTTATAAAAAAACAAACAGTGGCAACAAAGGTAAACAGTGCACAATCAAGGTATTTTGCAACTTAAAATTAATTTAAGTGCCCAAAACTCCTGGAAATGATTTTTATACACACAAATATCTACACACAAGATCTGAAATCACTATTTCTCGATTTTTTTATTATTTTATACAATGTTTCTAGGATTTTTAGTTTTGGCAATTTTTTGGGATTTTATAAATAATAAATGCATGAAAATTGGAAAGAAAATAAAAGCATTTAAAATACACCTAGTCTAATTTTTTAGAATTTTTAGAGCAATATCTGAATTTTTATGATTTTTTCAAAGTTCAGGCAGACAAAGAACACTATTTTTGAATTTTTAAATATTAAACAAAGACAAAATGCAATGAAATTTATATACAATGAAGAGCAATACAATAGGAACATAACACGATTTTTTGAGAATTCATTGAGCAATGAAAAGGTTTATTTCAAACAAACAAACATGCAATTTTAAGTTCTTGACAAGGAGGACTGAATTGCAATTATTCAAAAGTTTTACAACAAAATATAACAAAAATAAATTGCAAGATAGATATCGCAAATTACCCTAGAAAAGTGTGCCACACACGTGACTAGATTTGAAGCATGGGTTGATTTGTTATTTCTGAATCCTCTAGGGGTTTTATGCCTTTTTCTAAATATTTTATTTATTTTAAAGGACCCTCCCCTAGGGTTCATGGTTGCTTTCTCCTTGGTTCTATTTTATAGAGGCAAAAAGGGGTAGCTGCCACCGCCCCTTCTTCAGATCGGTGGTGAGGCGGCGCGGGCACGGCAATGGCGATACTGCTGCAGTTGTGCTGGAGTTGGGCGGAGGTACCACTGCGGCAGAGCACACACTGGGCGGTGGAGGAGATGGGCTCCAGGAAGTGGCCCTGCAGCAGGGCGAGGATCCTCACGTGTGTAGAGCTCCGGTGGATGCGAGGCTGCGGTAGAGGTATGATTGGTGAAAGGGATCTAGGAGGCGCAATGCACTAGGTGGTCAACGGTGGAGAGCTTCTTTAGCGGAGGAGCGAACAGATCTGGAGGAGGTCACGGTTCAGGCAGCAAGGGTGAAGGGTTGGCGGTTGGACCTTAGGAGGAGGCGGCGAAGGTGGAGCTCCGATGGGGGGTCGGAGATGGCGGCGAGCGCCGCCCCTGCTGCGGGATGGAGGGTGGCGACCCTGCTGCTCGAATGCTTTTTTTATATGTAAACTGTAAACATAAATAAAAAATAATAAAAAATTTTATTTTTTTAAATAGGAATTGTAAATAGTTTTTTGTTTAAATTTTATTTTTTTATTTTTCCTGCAAAACAAATGTTAAGAAAAAGAAATATATATAATATTTTTTTTGTTTGTCTTTTTTTATTTTTTATTTATAGACAACATACGACGTGAGCACAACAATTCGGTCCATTTTATTAAAACAAATAAAAGCGTAAAACATGTATGGGTTTAGTTCTGAGGGAAATGAGACATTGGAACTGGATATCCTACCACCGTGCGTGGTCAGAGTTGATAGGTTGTGCGAGATAGAATGAGAACGTGTGTGGATCGAGAAGATGAGATGAAAATTATATTCGGGGGTGGATCAAATTGGGATGGAGAATTTACAAACTAAGATCTAAATTTTAATCAAGAGATTAAAGCACAAATTAAGTCTAATATTTATCTAGGATAAATGATGAAAAATAAAATGGAACTCACCTCGAGATCAGATACACTGTGATGGCCTCGATGAGGACCAACTCACTGTCACTGGAAGACTCGGAGGCTGGGCACCCTTCTTCGACAAGATTGCTCTCGGAGATAGGGCTCCTCTCCACCAAAGATTGATCAAGAACAAATGAGGGAGGAGGAGCACAATAAAAAGAGAAGAAAAATAAAAAAGGAAAGAATGTACATATAAGGGATGTTTTATTGGTTAATTAATTAATTAGTTAATCAATTAATTAAAAAAGTCAGAATTAAATAAAATAATTAAAATGATTAATTTAAAAAAATTAATTAGCCACTTTAATGGTGGTTATCTAAGGTATAGAATCATGTCTTTATTAGACACGGTATGTTTTCAAATCAAATAAATGAATAAATTAAATAATTAAATCTAAATTTCGTAATTAAATTAATTTAATTAATTAATGTTAGATATTTAATTTTTTGGTGATTTTTATGTAAGGAAATTAGTTGTATACAGGTATTATATACATCTAGTACTATATACATATGTAGAAATAAGGAAATTATTTTTTAATATTTTTGTGTTCTTTTGTTATTTATTTGTATTTTTAATAATGAAAATAATATTTATAATTGTGTACATTATGTATAAAAAATAAATATTGATAAATATATACAATAATTAAGTGGTAAAATTACACAAACCATCTCAGAAAACCGACTTTTCAACCGTAACTACAAAAATTATAAAACCGCAGCCATTTGAAAAACAATTTAATTTAGAGTATAATGGAAGTGCGTTTGATTCAATTTGAGTTCGTATGGAGTTGGAATTGGTCTTTCAATTGTCACTTTATGGATTTTTCTAAGTGCGATTAATTGTAATCATTACATTATTTTATTTTGCAATTATTTTTATTATTTATAACACATTTTTATTCACAACTTTTGTTTAGAAAAATATTTAATTTAGGTCAATTTATATACAAATAAAATAGTATAAGTTTGGTACAAATATACAGGGAAAATTTTACAAATTATTTTTGGATTTTGAATTAAAGACCTTATCTCTCCCTACTTTATTCCTGGTCGATCAAGTCAAGTCTTGACCTTCTCTTGGGGTTCAAGTCAGTCTGCATTTATTTCATAAATACATCCTTTATTTTTCTTTTCTTTTTTTGGTCTTTATTCTTTTATTTTGAATATAAGTTTTAAAAATGCATATTTGAAAAATGCATGCAAAGTGATAATTTCATGAAATTAGTGGATATTTATACGTATTTGACTATGGAAATAAAGCTAAAATAAAAGAATAAAGATGATTAATCATGGATTCATCAGGTTGATATGAGAATCATGACATATCTTCACTCGTTCCTTATACTGTAGTCTATTTGAGAAGGTTGTGTCTCTCAACTCCTCTAGGGCTGCCAATTCTGCTTTTCTTTGATCTTCTACGCTCTTGGGATCTAATAATAGTTCTGTAACTGTCCAAAGTGACGTGTGCTTGATTTCCATTGGTAAATGGCATGTCTTGTCATAAACAAGCCGAAAGAGAGATGTGCCCAAAGGTGTCTGGAAGAGGTCCGATAGGCCCACATGACTGAGTCCAAAAGTTGTGACCAATCTTTTCAGTTTGGGTGAACAACCTTATGCAATATAGTCTTGATCTCCCTATTTGATACTTCAGCAAGAGCATTAGTTTGAGGTTGATATGGAGTGGCAACTCGATGGTCAATGTTGAACTCGTTAGCAAGGGCCCTTACCTTGTCATTGATAAAATGAGTTTCATCACCTGAAATCAAGATTCTCGGTACCCTGAACTGTGAAATTATATTTTTCCTCAAGAATTTGCAAATACTCTTAGCATCTACGGCTTGGGCAAGGATGACCTCAACCCAATGACTAACATACTCTACAACAAGCAGAATGTACTCAAACCCCTGACTCTTAGGGAATGGACCCATGAAATTGATACCCCATGCATCAAAAACCTCACAGAAGTGAATGGGTTGCATCAGCATCATATCACGCTGTCCACAAGTGCACATCTTCTGACAGTCAGTGCACCTCTTCATGAATTTATCAGAATCCTTGAAGAGGGTAGGCCACCAAAGATCGGATTAGAGAACTTTCTATGTTGTCTATCTCCCTGAGTGGTGTCCTCCTACCTCAAGCTTGTAGCAGTAGGTGAGGACGCTGTGATGCTCCACTAGAGGAATACACCGATGCCAGCCACTATCTCCTCCTCCATTATAAAGGGTGGGATCCTCCCAATGGTATGACTTGGCCTTCACAAGGAAAGTCTCAAGTCACTGTCGAGGCCACATGGAACTTTCTTGGTGACAAGATAGTTCATAAAGTCAGTGTACCATGGAAGCAAGGTGATAGAAAAAATCACATCATCTGGAAAGTCTCTGTGATAGGTGTGGTCTGCTCTAAATCCTCAAGATGCTCTAGTCGGGTGAGGTGATCCGCCACAACATTCTTAACTCTAGCTTTATCCTTAATCTCTATATCAAACTCCTGGAGTAGAAGGATCCATCTGGTCAATCTGACTTTGGCATGCTTCTTCGCCATGAGGTATCGGATGACGGTGTGATCTGTATAGATAGTCACTCTAGATCCAATAATGTAAGATCAAAACTTATCCAAAGCAAAGACTACGGCTAGCATCTCTTTCTTAGTCACGATGTAGTTATGTTGAGCGGCATCGAAAGTCTGGCTCTCTTAGTGAATGGCAAACGTCAATCGATCCCTCCTCTGTCCTAGCACAACCCATATGGCAAAATTAGAAGCGTCCGTCATGATCTCGAATGGGAGACATCAATCAGATGGCTGAAGGACAGGAGCATGCACAACAAATCCCTTGAGAGTCTCAAATGATGCAAGTAACTTATCATCTACAATGAACTCAATGTCTTCCATTAGCAAATCAGTGAGCGATCAAGCAATACGACCGATGTCCTGTATGAATGGTCGATACAAACCGACATGCCCCAGAAAAGACCGCAACTGTCGTAAATTGGATGATGGATTGAGTTTCTTGATGATATCTACCTTTGTCGGATTAACCTCTACGCCCCTGTTGGAGATGATGTGGCCAAGGACCGTCCCCTAAGTCATCATGAATTGACTCTTCTCCTAAGATAAAACAAGGTTGACCTTGATGGAGCGTTGAAGTACTCGGTCTAAGAAGCCAAGATGAGCATCAAATACATCGACATAGACCAAAAAGTCATCTATGAAGACCTCTAAATAGTCACCCACCATGTCTGAAAAGATGGAAAGCATGCACCTTTGGAATGTAGCTGAGGCATACATAAACCAAAGGGCATCCGTCTAAAAGCACACGTCCCAAACATACAAGTGAATGATGTTTTCTCCTGATCTTCGGGCTCTATGTCCACCTAATTATAACCCGAGTACCTGTCAAGAAAGTATTAATGACTCTTCCCAACTAGACTCTTGATAATATGATCAATAAATGGCAGCGGGAAATGATCCTTCTTGGTGGCATGATTCAATCGTCTGTAGTCCACACAAACCCTCCAAGAAGTGGGTACTCGGGTAGCTATCTCCTCTCCAGACTCACTCAAAACTGTGGTGATACTCGTCTTCTTGGGTACCACATGCAATGGACTAACCCACTTGGAGTCGGAGATAGCCACTTAGAAAATTCCTTCATGACCACATCTCAAAGATTCGGGTTCAGCCTCAGCTGGAACTCACGCGATGGCTTGGCATCCTCTTCAAGATAGTTGTGAGGGAGCATATAGCTGGACTCCATCCAATTGCCTTGTAGTTTCTTTCAAGAACTTCCATTAAATGATGGTCTTCAGTTAAATCTGTTGAGATAATGACTGGGTACATATCTGGCTCACACACAAGAAATCTGTACTTCATGCTCTGCGACAAGATATTCAATTCTAGAAAAGTGAGAGCTAGAAATTTTGGTCTTTGAAATATCTGTGTGAAGGCTACCAGATCTGTATGTGAGAACTCTCACTACATTGGTAAATCTAACGAAGATGACCATGTTGTTTATCTGTCAACTGACCTCGCTCGCTCTCCATCCTAGATGTGGACTATTTAGGCACAAGACACGGTAAATAGTCATCGAAATACTACTAATCAGAATCAGTGGCTGTGTTTGAGGGATCTGAATCTGAATCACATGAAATGAAATCTGCCTCGCTATCCTAACTACGATCATCAGCCTCTAAGGTGTCTTGTGCCATGAGTGTGCTCTCGAACTCTCATCAACTATCAACTGTAACTCTGTAGTGTCTGAAGTGGTAATAAGAGCTCGTGATGTTGGATCTGCCCAAACCGCTTCATCATCTATAATCACAAAATCACACTTCTGCTGGATATCTAGCTCTCCATCTATCATATGCTCTAAGTTGGTAGTCTTCTCCGAGAAAGTTTAATCCCTGGTTCTATTCATCCCGACTGTATCTATTTTGTATACTTTCTTCTTTGATGCAAAAGTATACCTTCCCGCTATCATGATCAGACACTGCCTTGGTTGTGGCAAGGAAAGGTCATCCTAAGATGATGGGGGTATTGATCACAGATTCAGGGATCTCCATGTCCAGTAAAACAATATCCATGGGGAATTTCAGGCCTTGAATTGTGACGACAATGTCCTTTAGTGACGTCGGCCTCTTAACAGATCTATCAGCAAACTGAAGGACTATCCTACTCTGTCTAAGAGGGCCAAATTTGAATCGGTCGAGTAAGGTAGCCAGGAGAAGGCTAATAAAAAAATCATTGTCTAATAGAGTATGATCAAACCGCTGCTCATGAATGTGGCACCTAACATAAGAAGCTCCTACATCAGGTCTCATGGTTGGAAATCGATTCTGAATAGCGAAGCAGGTGGCACGAGTGAGCACATGGATTTCTGCATTGTGATGCCTCTTCTTCCTATGTACAGTGGTATTCTCTCTCAAATTCTTCTGGAATAGAGGACCTCCTGCAGAGTCAGTTGTATCTGGAATCTGTCTATCATCTGCTCGTTGAACTCTATCTGGTGTTTCTTTGTTGGATTTTCTATTTTTACTCCCTTTCTTAAGAAGAGTGTTGAGGGCAGGGGATGGAGGGGATCGGGAGTAGGTTCCTGTTCATGCAATGAGCTAGAATCTATGCAAAGATCATCAAGCAACAAGGTGTACTCACAGGAGATATAGAAACCTTTCCTTTATTCATATTTTTATTTTTTGTTGTTTTCCAATTTCGTATTTTTCTATAAGTATCCTCAGGTACAAAATGAGGTAACACAACATAAGGTAACTTGGTGACATCAGTACCACTGACAACATCTGAACTTGGGGCATCGATATTGTACTCTAGCCTAGCATCTGGAGTCTTGGTGGCTTCAACACCACTCTGCAACTGGAAGTACGACGGTCTCAGTACCATCATATGGGTCATCATCCTTAATGTCTTCAGCATCACCGTCATCATCATAATGGTAATAGGCATCGACACCACTTTCGTCCTCATCTGGCACCCTGGAATATGCATTGGGATGTCACTCAGGCGAGTCACCGCTGGATGGCTTCCTACCGCTCCTAAGTGTCACAAAATCAGCATCAAATATAGAAGAAGTTCATCCAAAATATCACTAGGAGTGGTGGTCTCTATAAACTATACATGCTCAGATTTCCTCTTCAGATTGTTTGAGCTAGGTTCAATCTGAGCGGGTATGGTGGCTTTGCCTTTTATTATCCCCCTCGTCTTCTGCCATAACTCATCCATTTCTCCTGTAAGGAGGCTTTCTAATCAGAGAGCAAACAGGCGGGGTCATCAAGGGTTGGGTTCTCATAGATTGGTGCATGAGAACCGGACGGGTTGCCTCATTGGAAATGAGGCTGAGTTTGTTGTTGTTGGTAATGAGGAGGAGGTTGGGAGTACTACTAAGGATGTTGTGGCTGCTTCCACTACTTTTCCTAATAGTGGGTATGAGGAGTATGTTGTTGCTGGTACTGGTGGGAGTGCTGGGGCTGCTGAGACTGGATGCTCTGCCCTGCGTGAGCTGGAGGTTGTTGCTGGGAAGAGGTGCCTCCAGTGGACCATCGAAAGCCAGGATGTACACGATGAATCTTGAGATGTGGTTGGTACTAGGAGTACCAGATCATGTTGACTTCCATCAACGTCTCCTGCTCCTTGAAGTGTGATGGGGGAAGAGTTGCCAAGGGCTGATCTGACTGGTATACTACCATCTAAGTGTCAGGAGATGGTGGTGGTTGTTGATAGTGTTGGAGCTGCTGGACTGGCTCTACTTGGATATGGTGAACCTGTCAGTATGAGGCAGATGGCTTGGTGGAGCTGCTCCCTGGATCAGTCCGTGACATGAGACAGGGCTCTTGGAGGCACATGATATGGGTCTTCAGGTCACTCAAGGTTTGGGCAAGCTCATCAAGCTTGTTGAGCTTGTCCATGCCTTGGCTCTGCTTCTTCTCTACAATCTCAATCCGAACCAACTTTTGGCTGATAATGCCCATGTTGGAAGCTGAAGACTCGGCGAGTGCTACTGGTGACGAAGAAGTAGAGGGACCAGCATCGATGCGTGCAATCCTCTGATACGAAACCGCGTGTGGGATAGGCTTCCCCTGAGTGTAGATGCGGGTCTGGGACATCGCCATATAATTCTCTGCCATTTTATCATAGATGGCCTAGACCTGGTCTTCATCTTTAGCGAAGTAGGAACCTCCGCACAAGGTGTTCACTATCCCCTATAGCTTAGGTGTCAACACACAAAAGAAACTTCGGGTGAGGTTGGGCTTGCTGATCTCGTGGTGGGGACACCTGTCAATGAGCTCTCTAAATCAATCCTAGGCTTCATGGAATTGTTTGTTTGGGATCATTGTGAAGTTGCTGATCATGGGTCTTGCTACATTGGTCCAACTGAGTGGATAGTACTTGTTCAGGTACTCGGTCCGTAGTAGCTCCCAAGTGGTGACTACCTTCTCTAGGTGCTTCAGTCAATAGACTGCTCTGTCAACTAAGGAGAATGAGATGGCAATCAACTTGATCGTGCCCTCATCCACAAATCTATCATGGACGGTGTTGTATATCATATCAAAATCCTACATATGGAGATGGGGTTCCTCGGTGTCTAGCCCATGGAACTTGGGTAGTAATTGAATGGTCTAAGGGTGAAGCTCGAAGTCACCAAGGATCTCTAGAAGATGGATCCATCTATGGGTGAGGGTTGCACCAGGGATGTGCAACTGCTTCATCATGCGTGCTAGTTTGGCTAGCTCCTGCGGCTCCTCGGGACATCTGTCTCCTCCCTCAGTTCTGGGAATCTATCCACTGGTTGCTGGTCTCTACGGCTCCTCTTTGCCAGCTCTCATCTGCGTGAGCTCTCTCCTCACTTCTGCCATGAATACCTTCTTATCCTGAATCTGACGTTGCATGGTATTCATGGATGCAAGCAATGTATTGTTGATGGCAGCCTGGTCTAGTACATATGATGAAGTCTGCGGCTGCTCATCAGTTCGGTTCTCGCTGCTGGTCATATCTCCGATCTCTACAAAGGCAAAAGATCCTAACTCACGTGCTACCAAATGACTGAATAGTTGTGCTGGCCTCTGTATGTGTACCTGAGGAGTAGAAGAAGGGTGGTCGAGGGGAACAATGTGGTAGCGAATTCAGTTTCAGAGAGTAGATCCGAGCTCTCTAAAGCCACCTTAGATGAACGGGGAGGAGTGCTAGAAAGTGGTGTTGCCAGAGACAACCTAAGGGATCTTCTTCCCATCATCATGATGTGGGGATTTATGACGAGTAGATCTGGGACACAAACAAGATGAGAAATCAAACCCCCAATTCACCTACGCAATGCAATATGATGACCGTGAAGACTTGATCATTAATCTTGTAAAATGTTATTTAAGTGATAATTCAATCTATCAGAGCAGTTAGGCGAGCTATTAGGTGCCCAATGCTTCCAGGAGACTATCCCGGATTCCCACAACTAGTTTTTCCCTGCCAGTATGGGATGTAGACCATTTACCGGCTACTTGATCTACCCACTATGCTAAGGAAGTCCTGGACTAATTACTGACTACCCGATGAAATCCTCATTAGAGAACAACTAATCACAAGAACCAGTAGTCTGAAGAGAGTTTAGGCGCGACTCTATCCTAGTGTGCGGGTCGATCTCTAGCTGCAGATAAATCAAAGAAGGAGGGGTGACTCTCCCCAAAATAAATATTTTAAAGTGAGGTTCGATTTTAGGTCAAGTTTTCTTTAGTAGTCCTAGATTTTATTCGTTGTCATTTTTTATGTAATTTTCTGAAAGAATACAGTGCCTAACAAATTTTCTTATTTTCTTGTTTATTTAAGTCTAAGAAAACCGACGGAGGAAGTCAGATTAGTCGATGTACAATAAAACACTATGATACATGCAAAGATAGAAATGCATACATTGCTCCAACTCTCTACATGCAGGGTGATCCGCGCATAAATTAAATGACAGAAATTAAACTATCTATATGATGCATGAGGAAATTGTACCTAGATTAGAAACTTCTATTAGCGTAAAGAACGGGTAGTCAACTAATCAGATTGAAGACCTAAGTCCGATCTTGGTAGTCACTCAGTGCCTGTCACAACGGGTCCTACTATAATTGTATGTGACTTCTCATGGTGCGTAGTCTCTTAATTAATTAAGTCAACTTTTTATATTTATTTTACTAAGTCCAATTATGTTCTATAGGAACAAATAAGATATTAAGTGTTTGGACCTCGATAATTACGAGCTCACACAAACAAAGGTCCTAAACCTAGGGGCTAAATCCTCGGGAATCAAATAGAAAATAAAGGCAAAAAATCTCAGAAAACTATGGTGCGGTCCCCGGAGTGCACCGACACTCGGGAAAACAACCCCCGAATAAACTGTGTCCAAATAGAGTCTCAAGTGTCTAAGTTATTACAATAATTGTTTTGCAAAAATAAATAAAACAATCTAGCTACAATAATTGTTTTCTCTCCTCCTTTTCTCCTCCTCAGATGCGGGATCCTCCAAAAATGAATAATCCCTCGGGTGGTTCCTTGCACAAAAAGCGAAACAGAAGAATATCATAAAGCACTTATGATAGGTAGATACAAAAATAATCAAAAGATGAAATCTAACTACTAAGTGTGATCCTCGACAACGGTGCCATACTGATGAACTACCAAGTGACTCATGTTAAGTAAGAAATAAATCGAATGTCATTATGACCCAAATCACTCAGCACAATCAACGAGAAAATTAATCCACTCAAGAAAATCAATTAATCAATGTAAGCAGTCTGTTATTTTATTTACCTGGTATAGCGACCAGGGTCGAACACAAGGAGCACGATTTAAAAACTAAGTAGTCAAATGTCTAAAAGTAACATATTTTTGGTGGTTTTTAATTTTTTTCAAATTTTAAATTTTCAATAAAAAACAGACAAGCACAAGAAATAAATAACATACACAACACTATTTTCGTATTTTTTTAATATAGTGTAAAATATCAGAAAATTACAGAGAAAATATTTTTTTATTTTATAGATTTTAAATTTTTTGGTCATTTTTGTGGGATTTTTAAATGTTTTTGTGGTTTTCTAAAAATCAAACAATGATACAAATACAAAACAGTGCACAGTCAGGAGTAATTTGCAAATTAAAAATGCTTAAAATGCCTAAAGTTCTTAGTTGGTATTTTTAAAATAAAATTTGAATAAAAATTTTCAAATAGAAACTGAAAAAACAACATTTGGATTTTTCTTTGATTTTATACAAATTTTACAGGTTTTGGGTGTTTCATTATTGGGGTTTTTACAAGGATTTTTCAAAGAAAATTAATACTGGAAACAAAAGACTATGAAAGACAAATACATGAATTTTTTTATAGAATTTCCAAAAAACTTTAAATTTTATGATTTTGATAAATAAAATAGGACACTTTTTATGGGTTTTTAAATTTTAATAATATAAAATGCATACAAATCGGCTACCAAAAATCACCATAAATATTACACACTAGTACTAGTTGTCTGTAACTTTTAGAGTTAATTTAATATTTATTGCATCCGATAAAGGACAGGGAGTTAAATACAGTTTATAGAGACATAAAAGAGAATACTTTAATTTATAGGACCAAACAAATAAAAAATATTAAAGTTACAGGGACACAGATGCAAATGGTCCACTCAAAACATGTGCAACACGTGATCTAGATTCACATGGGTATAAGTGCAAAATTTATAACATTTCATTCATTCCATAATAGTATAAAAGTTCAAGATAAAAGTTGCAATTAACCCAGCAATCACGTGGGGACACACATGACTCAAACTCGATTGGACTGAAATGCAATTGCCAAAACTAGAGGGTCCAACCATAAATGTTTTTAACTACGTGTTACTATTATTAGACTGAAACTAAACAAAGAAAGCATGTAGAACAAAAGTGAAATATATCCAAGCAGGGAGCATGCAGCATGCGCGTGGGGGACCTCTGAAGTGCGGTCTGATTACCGTTGGCAGGGCAAATCTGACGGTTCAGTTTTTGTCGATGACGTGCAGTCAGATGAGCAGTGCCAGGCTTGATCTAAAGACATTCAAAGTTAACTGTCAGGCAGCTCAGATGAGGAGCCCAGATATGATCCGAGCATCCAGATAGGGCGCTAAAGGAGGGCTTAGATCAAATCTGAGGCTAAACTCCATATCGGACGGCGGAGAAGGTGGCTGGATGAACATGCATCTGGCAAGCTTAGTCTGAGTGTGGAAGTTGATCCGCAGCTTCGGTGGAGCTGCCGAGAGGTCCGGTACGATCGTGGAAGCACTTCGCATCGGGTTGTTGGCTTGGATGGGAGGATGGTCGGTCGGATGAGCGAGACAGTGGTCCAATTCCTGGAGCTGTTACACCGAAGCAGTTGGGGTACCAAATAATGCTCCTCACACGTGCCTTCTCCTGTAAAGGGTAGAGCGACTCAGAGGAGTCTCTTCGATTAAGTTATTGCTTGGGTAACATAAAATAGCGATAGGGAGTGGGGGGTTGGGTTTTTGGCGAAGGTGAGGGGAGGAAACCCGACCTTAATCTCTATCTAAAGAGCGATCCGAAGGGGGAAAGGTTGCGTAGGAAGGATGGCAATGAGTAGGGGGAGCGATCAATGCGAATGAAGGTGTGTAATGAGGATCCGACCAGCTTGTCGGAGCTGATGAATTACGTCTATGATGAAAGGCGAAATCAAAGTGAAAGTGGAAATGGGGATGATATGAATGATACATGAGGATTCATAAGAGCTCAGCAACGTCAGGCTGAGATGGATGGTAGGTTATGGCCTCTACCAAGCTACGGAAGGTTGGGAGGCTCGTCACGACGGAGATGTCCGACCACGAACTGAGCACGCTCATCTGGTCACTGATGCTTCCTCCTAAAGACACCTACGAGCTCCTGTCACGATGCTGAGGTTGCTAAGGGGAGGAGGGTGGTGCGAGGAACGAGCTGAGTAGACCACGAGGAGGAGGGAAGAATTTATAGGATGCTCGAGGGTCTAAAAGAATCAGGGTGGCATTCGAAACCTTAAGGCAATCCGACTATGCTTAGGACTATGCAAGGATCATGGATCTTAAGACTTTAATCGGGCATAGAATACATAGAAGTATCTTTTGTACAATGAGTTATTGGATTTTAATTATTTTTTTAATTGTTATTCTGATTTTTATTTTATTTTAAATTTATTATTAGGGCTTTATTCAAATGTTTAAAATAATATGATTTTCACAAAAAAGTAGAATAAATAATCATATTTACAAATATAGGTAATATGTACAACACATAATGTACCCTTATCTCTCTACTTATTCTTCTACGATCTGGTCAAGACTCGACCTTCTCTTGGGGTTTGGGCCACTATGTATTTATTCTATCCTTCTTTTTCTTTTCTCTTTATTCTTTTATTTTTGTAGAAAAAGGTGCTAATTATACACTATTAACAAAGATATGCATATAGTTAATATATTGTATTTACATGTATTTATAGATGATTTTGCTAAAAGATAAAGCTAAAATAAAAGAATAAAGAATGAGAATCGTAGATTCATCTATCCTTCTTGGGAAGGAGGAATATTAGCACCAAATTAACCTTCTTAAAGCCCCTATTGTCATCTCTGAACTCGTTGAGCATTTCTAACACATCTTCCTTCAATAGGTTCCAAAACTCCCTGTAGAAAAAAACAGGAAATCGTCCAGTCCCGGGGCGCCATCCGTGTTCAAACCCCATACCGTACTTTTCACCTCCTTCTCAGCAAAAGGAGCTTTAAGCCCCTTCACCTGTGGCTCTAACAAAGCCTCCACCCCTGCTCCATACAACCCCCACCCCTCCCTATGCTCTCTTCTTGACACCTCACAAAATGCTCCCGGAGAGCTCTCCCCTTTCCCCCCAACTCAAGGCTCTGTATGAAGTTCCTCCTTCTTCTGCCAGAAGCCATCGAATGGAAGAACCTTGTGTTCGTGCCCCCTTCCCATAATCACTTCTACCTAGATCTCTGCCTCCATTCCACTTACTCTTTCCTGTTCTTCAGAAACAAACATCTAGCAGCCTTGCTCGCTCCACCGCCTCATTCTGGTCAAGGCCCCTCTCGTCATCTAGCCCATTCAGATGGACACCCCTTGGTGAGCCTCATCTTGTCGCTCCCTTCTTTGAGTCCTCGCTCCATGTCCAAAATCTAGCACAAACTTCTTCAGCAGCACAAACTTGGTTGCCAGACACTCCACTGCCGATTCCTCCACCTACCACCCTGTCCACCACGTTACCACCTCCTCCCTAAACGCCTCTTCCAGCAGCCGACTCACGTTCGAATATGAAAAAAAGATTTGGGTTGCTTCTTCACCTCAGACGACTAGAGAATCGACGTATTATTCGAGTGAGCACGCGAAAACACCCATGCCAGAGAAAAAGGGAAAACTCCACCCCCTCGGGCTAGAGAAGAAATATATCCAACCGAGATTTGGATCTCACATTCCTCCAAGTGTAAGCACATCTTGCAGCATCAATAACCGTGAGACCTAAGGCGTGAACATGGTTCCTGAAGTCCTCAGATTTGCATCACATCCACCCCCTGTGAAGGCCAATCCTCCAGAAATAGTATTAGATTTTGATCACCGCCAATTTTCCATATGCCACCATCTTTGCTTGCTCCACCTCCAAGAGGTTTGTATCTAAAGAACCCGGAGTCGACCCCGTAGGTCCGTAAACATTGGTCACGGTAAATATGACCTGTCCACTCTCTGCTTCAGATACACTGATAGGGAGAACAAGGATCTCCTCTTCCCCAGCTTCTCAAACTCAGTTCTCCTCTACCCAGACAGAAGCCCACTAGCCGCTCCCTGAGCCTCGACCTCAACGAAGTCAAAAATAGAGTCACCTCCCAAGTCTCGCCACCCTTCTCACACAGACCTCAATACCTTCATCTCTTATAAGAGCACAATATCCGTGTGAGCCTAACAAATCAGCTTCTTAACCCCTAGCCATTTCTCAAGGTGGCTTAACCCTCTTACATTCTAGGATAGCATCTTCATAGGGAGACAACTTTTACCTTCCCACAGGGTGACACCACGCTCATGCTTTCCGCGAAACTCCTTTTAAACAGACTGACGAAGCTCGGTTCTCGATAGGTGACCACAATCTGTCCTCCACAACATCATAGCGTACAACTTCCGCTTCTCCTAGTCTCCTCCCTGACTCCAACAACCGTCTATTCTTCCCCTTCTTCCCCCAACCTTGTGACTTCATTTCATAAAACCAGCCAGACCTTTGACTCCCCCACACACCCTGTTCATCTCCCCTCACCCCTTGCAGCACCCCTTCCAACCCCTTCAATTCCTTGCCCAGACCTTCCATGCCAACCCCCACCCTTTCCAAACCTCCCCTTGTCATCTCCTATAATTGATTTATCTCCTACTGCGCCTCAGAAAACCCTTAGGGTTCCCCCTCCCAAGGAACGCATCACCCTCCACAACAACAAAGGCCCCATTCTTGGACCCATCTACATCAGAGTCCACAATCACCACACAATCGGGCCTCACCAACTGGCCTCGGGCCTCACCACCTGCTCCCGCAGAGCATACCATCGACGGTCCCGTGGTCGCATGGCATCTCCCTTAAGCCTTGTAGCCCTCTGCGGTAGCTCATGTTTCGACACCAGCAAGAGCTCCGCAACTGTAGCCTGTAAGGGCCTGTTTGGTTGCAGGGTTGAAAAAGAAAATATGTATACAAAAGAATGGAAATCACAATTTTTGGATTTTTAATGGATTTTGTATGATTTTTATAAGATTTTTTTATATGCATTTTTAGGGTTTTACAATAGAGAACTGTGAAAATTAGAAAGAATTAAAACTACTAAAAGTTAAGCTGCCCTAATTTTTTAGAAATTTTAATGCATTTTTCAAATTTTTGTGAATTGTCTACTCTAAATGGGACACATTTTAAGGGTTTTTGAATTTTTTAATAATAATACACATTAGAAAATCAACTAACTAAAATTACCATGCAAAGAACCTATGAGAAGGAACTACTAGGAATTTTTATAGAATTGTTAGGGCCTCTTTAATATTTATTATGAAAATTAAATAAGCATATAAGTAAAACAGTGAACAAAGGACCTATCTGCAAATATGTTAAGTTATGGGGACCAATAGTAAAAAGCAATAAAAATGCAAGGGCCCTAATGCAGATAATCCAGACCAAAAAGTGTGTTGCACGTGACATACACTCATAGGGGCATAAGTTCAATTCTCGTAGAAGTTCTCTGATTAAAATAAGATGTAAAAAACATGGGTAAAGATATGCAAAATTCCCACAAAACACTTGAAAACGTATGTAACTCAAACTCAGTTGGACTGAAATACAAATAAAGAAACTATAGGGTCCTGAATGCAAATGTTCACAACTAATTATTAAATTAATTGAACTAAAATGAAATAGCAGAAAATGTGGGGGTAAAAAGGAAATATACCCCTTAAAGACATGTGGAAGGCGCGTGGAGGTCCTCTGACTTACAACTCAGATTTGTCACTGCAAAAGATCTGGCAGCTCAGAAGAATGTCGGTGACGTGTGGCCAGATCTGACGCTCCAGTACGCTCCAATGATCTAAAAGTTGGCGCTAGTGTATGGTCTAGATGTGTGGTTGATCCAATCGGATCGTTAATAAGTAGGCGTGGATTTGCGGTCATGATAGAATCTGGACGAGGGCCTCTTCGTCTGACGGAGCGTGGTCTGCTGGAAGAACAATGAAGAAGGCCTCTCTGACTGAGCTTCAATCTATGATATCTTGCTCTGGTGGACTCGGACCGGCTAGCTGAAAGGTCCATCACGATGTCAGAAGTGATGCACTTCTACTGGGGATCTTTGATGAGTTGGAGAGCTACTCGATGATAATCTGGAGGTGGGTGTGCCTGGAGCTGCTCCGCCTCAAAAGTTGAGGCTCGATTCGAGCCTCCTCGCATGTACCAACACCTGCAAAGAGGAGCTTGACTCGGAGGCATAGCTCTGATCGGGTTATTTCACAGAGAAACCCAAAGAAGCATTGTTGGATGGTGACTGACCTCTGGCGAGAATGGAAGAGGGAGGTCTATATCTAATCTTGCTCCATGATATGGGAATCTGGTCGATGCGGCTAGTGTGGAGGATGAGGCCCTGACCCGATGGCTGGAACAGATGAAATGGACACCGACTATGAATTGTAAATCGAACGTGTAAGATGAAATGTGAAGTGAAGCAAGGGTACCTAAGTGGTCTAAATCGAATGGAGAAGCTAGATGAGTTGGTCGGTGGTGCCTTTGCCTCAATTATGTTGCAAAAGATAGAAGAGGCTTCTCGTGGCAGAGCTCCGGCCACGAAGTGAGCTACGTGCAACCCAGTTGCAATCGGATCTCCAAGAAGGTCTTCCTGAGTTCTGTCACTACTCTAGAGACATAGGTGGAAAAAGGGAGGCACGCACGATGTGATACCTTGTGGCGGAAGGGGAAGAGGGGATTTTACAGGTGTTCCCAGGTTCTAGAAAGATCGAAAGAATATGCGAAATCCTAAGAGAATCTGGACCTTCCTAGGGATCTGTGAAGATCATAAAGAAATAACAAAGAATCGGGTCTGCAATCTAAGTTCATGGGTGGTCAAAATTGGGCAGGAAATTTATGAAAAATCAGGTCCGACAAAGCCTCCCTAGGATCGATTCTGGGAAAGGCGTTCTTGACCCCAGGTCAACGAACCCCAACCGACCAATCAGAAAAATTAGAAGTTCAAAAATAAAAGAATAATGAATAAAAAAGTAAATAATTTTAAATTAAAAATTAATAAAATAAAAAATATTTACTATTTTATAAGCTATTTTTCTTTGATTTTTAATAATTTTAAATAATACTTATATACCATATACACAATATATGGTATTATGCACATGTATAATATACCTATATATTATATACATGTATTTTTATTTTATTATTTTTACAAAAATATGTTATATGTTATATTTTATTTATTTACTAAATAATTTAAGGATTGTAAATCCATTTTATTTGATTTTTACAAATTAATTATATGTACTAAATAAATATGTATTATGTAGAATATATACATGCTTGGAAATTTCTTCAATTAAGAGATGATTTTTTAAATTTAATATGTGTTTTATGATTTTTATCTTGACTTTATATAATTATATAAAAAATATACAAGTGTCAAAAATATCAAAAATATACAAATTGTTTACAAAAGAAATAGATACATAGATATATACAAGTATAGTTTTTGTATGTGTGTACATATTCTAATTTTTTATTATTTTTATTTACATTTTTTTTACCAAATTTATTAAGGAAATTGAATCATGTTGAGATTATTTATTTAGAAATAAAATATGTGATATATATATATACACACACACACACACAGAGAGAAAGAGTAGTGATGAATATGTATAAGAGACGGATCGTATCTCTCTCTACTTCATTCCTAATTAATCATGCTAATATTTGACCTTCTCTCGGAGTTCATGTCAGTCTACATTTATTGCATTAATACATTTTTATTTTATTATTTTTCTTTTTTCCTTTAGTTTTTTATTTTATTCAAAAAGAATGTTAATTACGCAATATTAACAAATGCATGTACAATGCTGATTTATTATATTTAATATTTATTTACAAATATTTTGCATAGGAATTTTGTCTAAAATAAAAGAATAAAGGATGTGAATCATTGATTCATCAAGCATTAGTCCTATAGGAGCGAGAGTACTGCCAGAAAAGTATCTCGAAATAGTCCTCCTCCTCTGTAAGCTATAGTATGCAGTTTTTGAGGTCCTTGTAACCCTTCCTAGATCCCTACTCAGCTAAAGAAATAAGAGGGAGGAAGACGATAAGCAAAACCATTACTTTGGACCTTGCTCGCAATGGAATCACGCATGGGCGTGCAAGGACCTGCTCGAACACAAGACGATGAGACATACATCCTTGTAAAGGCGTGGCCTATGCTTAGTACTTAATACAAGGTCGATGTTCTACACAAGGCAAAAAATCACCGTTGACCTGGCCTTACTCGTCCATGTATGATAGAAGCGCTAATACTTCGAAAATCTAAGTGATACACAAGGAAATTACAGAATAGGTTTTTGGCTCTAATCCTTACAATAGCACTCTCTCACTCGTGAAGGAGACCTTCTGCAATGGTACCTGAAAACAACTAAGGTCCTTGCTCACCTAATGCAATGAGTCCAATTAATCAATTTTATTTGGGTCAAGTATTTTTAGTAGTCCTTTTTTTAAATTTTTTTGTTGTCACTTGATTTGAGTAGATTCAATACAATTGCCTAATGTTTTTGTATTTTATTTAAATTCCTATGTGATCTAAAAACAAAGGGAGAGAACGACAAAGCAATGCAAGGAGACATAAAGATGGAAAACTCACCTTAGTGCCTAAATGACGAATGCTCAGTTAGAAGACTTACAGTGCTACCTAGCGTTCTCTACGTGGGATGCAAAACAAGAATTGGTAAGTCTATATTATATGTCGATATGAACATAGAAATCATCCTAACTAGACAATTTCTACATATGAAGAACCAAATTCTAAGCACCAAGAATGAAACATAGAGTCCGATCTTGGAGGCTCCTCAGTGCCCACCACAATGGGTCATGCCAGTGTTGTATGGAGTCCTCTCTTAGCGTGTAGTTTTAAGTTTAAGTGATTAATAATTAATTTTTAAACTAAGTCCAAACATAGAGACTATAGGTGCATGCAAAAGAAATTAGGTGTTTAGCCTTAATTTAATCAATCAAATAAGCCTAAAGACTAAGGTCTCATTCCACAAAACAAATAAAATAAGCCAGAAAGCACAAAGCATGGAAAACAAAGAAAATAAGATAAAATAGTGAGGACAAAAGTGTAGAAAATGAAGAAAATGCGAGAAAATACAATGAGCCCCCAAGTGAACAAACACTCGGAAATGGGGCCCGAGTGTCCAAAGTCAGATGTACCTATATTATTACAAATTACTTAAGAAAAAGTAAATGACACTCTCTCACAAAAAAAATAAAATCTATGCTAGGCTATTGTCTCTCTAAAGCCTCCTACTCTCTCCTACTGGCTAAGATAGAATAGTTGGATCCTCGTCCCAATACTGCATAGAGTTACCTAGGTGATTGATGAATCTCCATTTCATCACCTTTATTATATCATTTTAGCTTAAAAAACCTAGATAATGCATGTAAATAACATTATTTTGTACAAATTAACATTCATTTATTGTTTATAAAATACTATTTTTAATGCCAAAGTTATAGAATAAAGGAAAGAAAAGAAGAAGAATAAAATGCCAAAGGTATTTTATGACTCTAAACCTCAAGAACTAGGCATCTTGATAATTGGGTCGATAAGGAATAAAGTATGGGATGATAAGGGTCAAAAATAGAATAAAAATCTCATTCTTTTATTCTTCAATAATCCACTTTTGGGACCCAGTTTATTTTTTACTTTTTCTACCTCAAATAAAGAAACTTTTTACGTGAAAGTTGTAGATAATAATATATAGAAAAATCAAAATTGCTTTCACAGAAAAATAACATACAATGTATTTTTTATACTCTAAATAAAAAGCCAAAACCCAAAAATCCCATACCCATATATTTTCAATAAAAACTCAAAATACATCAAAATCACCTTTAATTTTTTATAACTTTAATAAGTTATTTAATCAAGGTGTTTCATTTAATTTGGAGTTAAGGTGCGAAAGTTAGGTTTTGGACCCCTATTGTATAATATACCTTAATAAAATATTTATTTTATTTATTCTTTATTATTTTTATAATTTTGTAATTTTATATTTTTTAACTATTATTTATAATATATGTACATATTTAAAATAAAATAAACCATAAAGAAATAAAAAAATAAAATAAGTGTACAAAACACATAAATGAAATACTTATACTTATACATATATAATAAGTATACAAATTTATTTAAGTGTACATATTATATCAGAAAAATACAATAAAAATATAATTTTGTATACAAAAATAAATTATAAATATATAAATTAAGAAAATAAATTAATAAAATAAAAAAACAAAATAATAATAAAATACCCAAAACATAGATGAATATACCTATAAATATACACCTAAATATTAACTTGTAATAAATAAATTTATAAAAATAAATGAAAATCATATTAAAATACTATAGAAAATAACAAACTGCCTTTATTCTATAACTTTATTTAATAAAATCATTTATCATTTATTATTTATTTTACAAATAATTTAGGTCAGTTTTTTTTGTTGGTTCACGTGGACCAACCAGGATGCACCTTTAATTGACTTCGGTCAACTGTCTGACTAGACCTATAGTTTTGTGAGACCTAGTGTTTGACCCCATTTTCTCCCTTTTTATCTCTTTGATGCAAGCATCGATTGGGAATGGTTTCTTCTGCATTTTTCATCCTCTTTCTTCGCTCTATCATGCATGCTCAATGCCTCAAGGACTGCATCACGGATTCGCCTGTTCCACCTCGATTCTTCATCCCCATCCAGTCACCTGTACAAAAGACCACCTCCTCTTTATTGAATTTTGAATCCCCTTGGCCCACTCTCTCCCTTCCTTTTTGCACCCAATGGTTTGAAGATGGTGATAGCACCTTTACTGAGCATTTAGATTGATCGAAGGAGCGGGTTAGCGATGCATTCCACCATTTCCGCCGCTTGCCGGAATGAGGTAGCCATCTCGCAGCCTAGCACTGCTCGAGGTTATTTCATTGGCATTTTAGTTAATTTTTAGTTGTAGGTTTTATTTCATGCATTTAGTTTAGTTTTCGATTCACCGCATTAACGTTAAGCAACCATTTCGTAGTTCGCCGGAGGCTATCTCCAACGAATATCTCCACTATGCTTCCATCATGCATTCAACCCGCAACTACCTTCATCTCGCTTCCTCACGCGTCCCTTACGCCCGGACAATGTCCACTCAACTTGCCTCATCCTGAAGAAAGATCTTGATGCTCCACCTCCATCACCTCACCAGAGTACCTCCATTACGACCCCCTCACGTCCATTTCACTCTCTAATGGGTCGAGGCACTTTTCCCTAGACCCGACTATGTCTTGTGTAGGTCTTTAAAGACCCAAATCCAGTTGGGGGTGAATCTGGAGCTTGTCAGAGGTACCTAGAACCACCTTGCTTCTCCGACCTTGTGGGAGCACACCAGCGATCCCTGGACCTTTTTAAGCCATCCAGTAGATAGAGGATGCCTCTAGGAGCATTTTGAGCATCATCATAGCAAGAAAGGTGGTCGGAGGCCCACACCTTAATCTATCGAAGCTCTGAGGAAGGGGAGTTCTTCCTCGTTCTTCCAAGATACTCCACAACTGTCCAATCATCCTCCTTCCCCCAAGCAAGCAGTAGCCAAAGGATCAGGAGCGCCATTAGTCATAGATCTCATATTTGGGATCTAATCCCTGATGTCAAAGGAGGACAATCGTCGCATATTCTAGGCGTGCCACATGGATAAGTGAGCGGCCCTCAACTGCAGGAGCACACCATATAGGGGGTAAATTGCATCATATACCCCCGCCTCTATCATTTTTATTTGCAATCTTGTAATATATTTATTTAGTGTAAAATTTTTGCGTATTTTGCAGTGGAACCCTTGAGCTAGTTGTTATTTACTTTTGGGTCCAAACACATGAGGTGGTGCTTTAGAATTTAAACCCTCGCGAGTTTTTGTGTTTTCATTTGGTCGAAGAACTTTCGATATTAGTTGAATATTTTTGGGATATTTGCATATTAACCCCTGTGCTTATTTTAATTACACATATGCCCTTGGTAGCACATTAATTTTTGTGGATGTTTTATATTTATTAAAATTATTATCCGTGCTCTAAAAAATCCAAAAAATAGGATTAAGTTAATATTTGTACATACATTCATGCTGCATTTATAGTCTTGCATTTTAGGACTTTTTCTATTTTATAAAAATAAAAAAGATCACAAACATTCCATGCTTACAATATAAAATACCAAAAACAATTTGAAAAAACTCCCCAACAAATATATTTATCTTATTTTTGTATTTCCAAAATCTAGGAACCAAAAAACTTAAAAATAAAAAAAATACAAAAAAAATTAAAAAGCCCCAAAATCCTTTATAAAAATCTAAAAAAATCCTAAAAACTCCAATAATATTCATTTCAATTTTTATTTCTATTATTATTATTTATTTATTATATCTATTTTGGAAAATTATGTACACTTTTTGTTGTTTTTAATTTGCGAATTAATCTAGCCTATTTATTTAAACCCTGATTTAGGATTTTTTTTGACTTTAAAATATATAAAAATTAGCAAAATTAACTATAAAATCATGAAATAGTAAAAATTTATCTAAAACCTAAAAAGATGTTATTTTTTGTATTTTGTTTATTCTTATTAGTATTTATAATAGTATTAGCTTATATTGTATATATAGCCTTGTATAAGATTATATTATACATTTAAAAAAAAGGAAATTAAAAATCAGAAAAAGAAAAAAATAAAATGAAAATTAAAAAATTGAAAATTAAAAAATATATAAAAATTAAAATCCATAAAAATATAAAACTAAAAGCCCATACAAAAACAAAGATAAGAAGAACACACATAATTTTGTGCATTAATTTGCTCAATCTACTATTTGCTCCCTGTATTTTACACTCTACATACTTACACCTAGAGTTATACTAAATTTTAACTCCACATATTTTTCTTTTCATGGTTTTATATATTGTGGGTTAATTGTAGAAATAGCCGAGTTTCGTGAGCGGTCACTACATCGATTGCGGTCTCACCTTATGAGACAGTACAACCCTCTCAATTCTCTCCTTTTTCAACGACCCTCCTCGATCCATGGTCCCTCGCAAGAAGTCAAAGGGAAGAGATGTCAAACACTTCAAAATTGATAATAAAAAACATAAATAATTTAAGAAATGGCTAAGCAGTATATAAAGACAAAAACTACTCAACAAACTGATGCTCCCCAACAATGGCATCATTTGTTGAACGCATGTATTGAAGCCACTAATAATAGTTTGAGAAAATCAGATTCAATGCCAGTGAGGCAACTGCTTAATATTCATGATTAGATAACAATTAATCCACATAATAATTAATCAATTAATCAGATTGGGCTAAAATTTATTATACCCTACTAAACATGTATAGTGAAAAATATGTAGGGGGCAAACATAGGAAACAAAGGTGTAGAGCAAATGAGATAGAAAATCAAACCACAAATTTGTCTTTCACACACTTAATTAACTTGTGATTTTTGTTTGATTTTCACTTAGATTTTTATGTATTTTATTTTTTATATTTTAAACTTGTTTTTAATTTTATAATTTTTATTTTCTTTTTATATTCTCTGATTTTAATTTATTTTCCTTGAATATAATATACGAATATATATAAGGTTATATATACAATATAGGATAATATAGTTATACTAGTACTAAAAATAATCAAAATATAATAAATGAATTTCGAGTTTAGATATTTTCTACTATTTTAATTATTTTTAGATAATTATGCTAATTTTATATATTTTTAAGTCAAAAATATCCCAAAACAAGGATTAATTAAAGGAGACGATTTGTTTTGAAAATTAAAATAGTAAAAAGTGTCCAAAATTTTCCAAATTAATTTTCATATGCAGTAAATAATATAAAATTTTTATAAAATAGAAATGATCATTTTTTGAATTTTTACGTTTTATAATGGATTTTGGAGCCTTTTAAGATTTATGTGATTTTTTATTTTTAGCATATTTTTCTATGGAGTTATAAAATATGAAAATAAACCAAATATATTTTTAGGGATTTTTTTCAAAACATATTTATATGTTTTTGGTGTTTTATAATTCAAACAGGGATAAAAACATGTTTTTTTTATTTTTAATAAATATTTAAATTACCTAAAGATAAAATATAAAATAATGACGTGAATCTACAAGCAAGAAAGCACTTAACCCTATTATTTAAGAAATTTTGTAGCATAGATGATATTATTAATAAATGAATAACATGCACAAAAGTTGTTTAACTAGCGAGGGTATTTTTACAATTAAAAATAAACACAATGTTGTGTCTGCAAATTAATCAAAATATTATAACTAATATTTAAAATTATTGGACTAAAGTAAAATACAAAAATCTACGAGGGGTTCGCTGCAAAATCAGCACCTCACAAGGGATGACACATAAATTGGTGTGGATTGGACCAATATGCAATATGAATAAACTATAGAGGTTCTAGTGCAAATTTTCCAAAAAAAATATAAAATGTCTAAAATAAATTACATGACCAAATAAAAAATTAATAAAATAGGGGATAAATCTGTAAATTATCCCCAACTGTGCTCCATCGGGCAACACTACTTCGTTCACTTGCTACGTGTCAACTCCTCAACACATGATGATGCTTTGCTTGGATGGCCAAGATTAAACATCGGGAAGTAGATCGATAGTGGATGCTTGAACCATCGAACGATAGCTGGATCTCCTGGAGGAGGCACTTGATCGGATGATGGAGGGATGACGACAAAGAACAGCCGAAGAAAAGCTCGAAGTTGAGCTTCGATCTGATCTTTGACATAATACGACCTTCGTCCTTGCACCTGAGATGCTCACTAGGTTCCTGGAGGAGCTCTCCAGCTAGTGGGATCCTCAAGATGGCCGGACATCGTCGGTAATGCTCCAACAAAGCTCGACACCTTGAGTTCTGTTTAGACTTTGAAGACCCCCTACAAAGGTGATTTTTCTCTTCGTTTCTTATAGGAGTGTGTTAGAGACAAAAAGACGAAGCCAAGGAAAGTTTCAGGAGGAGAAATGGGCGCTAGATGCGATGAAGCGATGATATCTTGTGAAGGGCAGAGGGTGGAGATCTGACTCCTCGATCTAAGCAAGATCGAGGTGAATGTGGGTGCTTCAGGTGATTAGAAGGCGCAGAGGAACAATATGGAGGTGAAAGGTGTTGTGGACACTATCGGAGGTGTTCAGAACAAAGCGCCAGAGTTGGAGATCCGATGAATGGAAGATTTGATTTTTTACGAAAAATAAAATGAAATCGAATGAAATGAGGACTCAACCTACACTATTGTATCAATAGACAAAGAGAAATGGAAAAAAGCTTACCGGGGATACGCTTGAAGAGAGCTTCGAGGGGAGGAACTCTGATGAGTTGGATCTCTTTGATTCAACACCCTACAAGCTCCTAGAGGCACTGGTCTAACTCATGTTTTCAGCATGAATGGAAATCAAAGCTCAAACCTAGGGTTTGAGGGCGGAAGAAGGATCAAATCTGAATAGTGGCTCAAGGTGATACTATATAGGAGGCGACCGTTGACCAAGAAGATCACTTGAATCCGTGGACTAAAGCCCAAAGAATCAAGTGTACGTGTAAGTTCAAGGAATTAATGAGGATCAAAAGTCTAGAAGACATCAAGCTCGGAAAATGCAAGATTAGGTCAGAATCAAGGTGCAAAATACGGAAAGGTCAGAGACCCTACGCAGAGGACCTTGGGGGAGAGGAGTTAACCAAGGTCAGCTCTGATTCGCACCACATTGGTCCACAGGGGTGCCCTAACGGACAGAATAGGCTGAAAAATACAAATAATCAAAAACAAAATACTAAATGATTTTATCAATTTTCGGTTAAAGCAAAAAAATATTAATTATTTTAAATAGTATTTTAATCCTATTTTTATTTATTTCTAGGGATTATTATGTTACAAGTTGCTTTTTACAAGTTTGTTTATATGTGTATTTATCTATATTTTGAGTATTTTATTTTGTATTTTTGATTTTATTATTTTATTTACATAATTTATAGATCATATTTCTAGATACATAAATATATTTTTGTTATATTTTCCTGATGTAATATGTATTATTAAAAAATAGTGGTATTAATTATATATAGGTATATGTATTTCATATATATTTGTATAGACTAATTTATGTTGTGTTTTATTTATGGTTTTATTCTAGTCTAGATTTGTACATATAATATTTACAAAATTATAAAAAAAATAAAGAATAAATAAAATGAAGATTTTATTTATGTACATTGTACAATAGGAGTCCAAAACCTAACTTTTACATTTTAACTCCAAATTACATGAAACATACTTCCTTAAATAGTTTATTAAATGTTATATACAATTAAAGGTGATTTTGGCACATTTTGAGTTCATATCGAGAAGATATGAGTCTGGGAAGTTTGTGTTTTTGCTTTTTATTTAGATTATAAAATTTACATTGTATATTATTTTTGCATAAACTCAATTTTGTACTTTTATTTATATTTTTATCTACAACTTTCATGTAAAAAGTTTCTTTATTTTAGGTATAAAAGATAGAAAATAAAATAGGTCCCAAAAAGGCAATATTTATGAATAAATAAATAAGATTTTGTTGTATTTTTGGCCCTTATCTCCCCATACTTTATTTCTTGCCGACCCAATCATCAAGATGTTTAGGTCTCGGGGTTTAGTGTCATAAAATACCTTTGGAGTTTTATTCCTTTTATTTTATTTTCTTTATTCTATTATTTTGGCATTAAAACTATATTTTATACATAATAAATGGAATAAATAATGAATGTTAATTTATACAAAACAACACTATTTACTTGCATTAGCTAGGGTTTTTAAGGCCAAAAGGATGGAATAAAAGTGATGAAATAGGGATTGATCATTGGACCCCATAGACGGTACATGCTTGCACGGGCAGCCCCTGCGAAGCCGTAATATTTCTCAGAGTGGAAGAAGAACACCGGAATGGAGAGATAATTTCAATCAAAGTGATGCCAAGGCCATGTTCTTGGCGGTTCATGGAGACACCTTCTGCACTACAGGATCAAGAACACGACTTGGATCTACTCTAGGTCGTCTAATCAGTATGAAACGAACCTTCATCCATGCCGATGGATCAATTAAGTGGTGCCTACGTGGCTTGATCAATAATTTGCTCTGAAACCCTGCCCCTTTTATGTAATTATTAACAAGCTTTAAATATTCTTTTGTTGCGTAACAATAATTAAGAAATTTTGTAGTAAGGACCTCGTGGTTTAAGTGTATTGCATCTTAGTCCTTGTCTGCTAACCTCACGTGCGTCCACACATGAGGTAGGCATTTTGTAACAATACCCCAATGGGTTTTATTATTTCATTTTAGTATAAAAAGTTACAATTTTAGTATTAAACTTTGGGTATTTTTGCATGCACCCCATGATCCTTTTTTTGCAAATCTACCCCTATCTGCAGTGTAAATTAATTTGTACCTTTTTATTTTTATTCCAATAGCTCTTGTGCATGTAAATTCATGGAAAATCATAGTAAATGCTTCATCTCATGCATGTTCATGACCTATTTTTACTTTAGCAATTACTTGTCCTTTTCCATTTATTAAAAATCAAAATGAGTCTATTTATTCCTTGACTAACTTTAAAAATACAAAAAACTATGAAACGTTATCTAAAAATTCCAAAAACAATATATATTATATATCACTATATCATTTCACTCAAGACAAAAAATCACAAAATAAATAGAAAAGAAAATTTTCAAATAGAAAATTCTTCTAACACTATAAAAATTATCTCAAAAACTCGAAAAAATATGTTCTATTTTATATCTTTATTCATACATATTAATTCATATTAAAAATAGTCATGGAAATTTTTATATTTTTAAATTCAAAAACAATTCGACCTATTAACCTAAGTTAATATTTTAATAATTTTAATCAATGAAAAATACCTAAAAATTAGCAAAAATCACAATAAAATTACAAAAATAGAGAAAAAATATTTGAAATACAAGAAAAATTTTATTTTATAAATTTTGAGTACTTTCAGGTATATTTATAAATTTATAACCTTATGTATATTATTATACATATACTTATATGCATATTAATGCTAATATTATTATTATATATTCCTTAAATACATTTTAAAACCTTAAAAATAAAAAGCTATAATTTATTATATTATCTGATTTTTTATATATTTATTGTATATATATATCACATATAGTGTTATAATATACATACATATATGTATATATACATATATTGTATACTTTAAAAATGAAAAAAATAAAAATAGAAAAAAATAAAATTAAAAATTAAAAATATAGAATATTAAAAATCCATAAAAAATAATATAATTAAAAATCCACAAAAAATAAAAGCAAAAAAGTACAAAATATTTATTGTTAATTTTTGGGCAATAAATAAGCTACACCCCTATGTTCCCTGTGTTCGGCACCCTACACATACTTGACCAATATACAATTAGTTGTAGGGTTATAATAAATTTTAAATCACTTAACTTTACATTGATATAGCATTCATCTTGTGGGTTAATTATTGACTTAATCAGCTCACGCAAGTGATCACTTCGACAATTGTGACCTCGCCATGTGAGATCACATGATCGCCTCTCGCAGTATCTTGATAGTTTCAAATGGCATTTTTGTTGGGGAGCAACATGTAGTTTAGCATAGCTTGTAGATATTTATCTCCATATTTTACATCTTCCACTTTTTTTAATAATTGTTTTAACTACTTCTGGCCATCTTCTTTGTTGAATTTCTTGCAAGGGATGCCTGGTGAAGGCGACTTCCTAAAAGGTTGGTGCACCCAAGCTGTAAGGAGATTGGATCTTCTTCTTTTAGCCAATTGGAGAGAGTGAGAAAAAGAGACAGAGAAAAAGAGAAGAGCAGTTATTAGTGTAGCATTTTCTTTTTATTTCAAGAGAGAGTTTTATTTTATTTGCATTATTATTTGTAATAATTTATGTACATTGGACATTTTGGACATTCGCACTCTATGAGGTCCATTGCTAGGGTGACTATTCACCGAGGGGCCTTATCAGTTTTTTTGTAGTTTTCCCGCCTTTCGTTTATTTTGTTTCACACATTTTGAGTTTTCTGCCTTATTTTTATTTGTTTTTTTTTGTGATTGAGCCCATGGACTTAGGATTTCTTGACAACATAACTAGGTCCAAAGAAAAATTAAAACCAAGTCCCTATAGATTTCTACGCTTGGACTTAGTCAAATTAAAAAATCTTGATTACTTGGACTTGAAACCGAGCACCGTGGAGGCTCTATGCAGTGCTAGAATGATCCGTTGTGGAAGATGATGCTCAGATATTCACTAAGGGTTAATTATTAATTTTAAAGTAGAGAAAATGTGTATAATTGGTGAAAATGCATTAGTATCAATGACAACCCTAATCTTAAAATCAGGACTGATAATGCAAGTTGATCTGAATAAAATGGAGTAAAAATCAACTTGTACTATGGGAGATCAATACCCACATTTTACGTGGGTTATTATGCCCCTAGGATGTATCCCTAGGATAGTGCCCAAAACCTATCATTAAGTCCTACATTACAAACTTATATTCTGGATGATCAACAATAAAATAGACAAGATAAATTAACCAACATTTGTGGATCTGTGTGTGAGTTGGTGAACTAAGGGTGTTGGCATGCTTGTTTGAGCCTCGATTGTCTATTCAAATCAAACCTCCCATAACCCTAGATACTCCTTTATTTCATCTCTGAAGATTCATACATCGTGTAGATCCATTCCACTTTAACCCTAGATGGTGTTCTGGTTCCCCATCTTATCTCCATATCTTGATATTAAGGCTCCATTTCAGCCTAAGTATGGGGAAACCATGTCCATCTCTGATTGTTCACCTTGAGGCCCTCCATCTTCATTGCATATCTCTATTCTTAGGATCTTCTCAGCCTAAGTATAGGGGGGGACAAGAGTCCTCATCAACTTCTATGCTTCTCTCATTTGATCAATCTTCTTGATTCTCTTCCTATACTTAGGTTATTCTTAACCTAAGTATAGGGGGCGACCCAATCAGTTCTCATATGTCATCTTGTATTCTAGCATGAGCTATAACTTCATATCACTTTGTGCTATGAGGACCTAGCAAAATCTAAGTATAGGGGAGTATACTATATATATTGCATACATACTTTATCCATAGATCATATTTTAAAACTTTCGAATTTTAAGGGCTAGGCTAAAGTACCTGTGAACTGGTTTGTGTAAAAATGATTATAAATGCTTTGAAAATTTTCTAACTATGTGACTTCGTTTTGAAAAATGTTTGACAATGGTTTGAAAAATGAGATTTTACTTATTTTGAAAGAATTTGAAAAATATTTTGAAAATCTATATATTATGTGACATGGTTTGGAAAATAATTTCAAAATTCTTTTAAAAATAAAGGTGTTTATTAATTAGCTATATTATTGAAAATACGAAAGTAGGAGATATGGCTAAAGTATACATAACATATATACGACCCCCTATACTTAGATTGAGCTATGTCCTTATAGATTAGAGAGAAAAAGAGAATATATAACTCGTACAGAGTATTGCAGAGTCTATACAACTATTGATGAATTAAAGAATGAAGAATACGAAGTCAACTGTCCCCTCTATACTTAGGATCAATTAATCCTAAATATATCAAACTATTCTACATGCAGGGAGGGTCGAGGATGGGAATAAACAGATCACAACTCGATGTATCTCCTCTTATATGTAGGGTAAGGTATCCCTATATATAGACAAATCACATGAGAGGAGATAGGTGCAGGGATCAATAAAAAGAAACTAATAAAAAGAAAAAAATACGTTGGGTGAATGTACGCATCACTCCTCCTAAACTTAGGTAAAATAGCCCTAAGTATGGGCAACGTTGTCGTTTGTTTAATCGACTTCTATTAGGGTCTAAAATAATATCCTCACAGAAAGTAAAGATATGTTGTCGCTGAGCCGACCACTCACGAAAATCGACTAAAACGACAATCAACTCACACAATGTAAAGATATAGCATTGCAAGTAAATGTGAATCAAAATTTATTATGAATCCTACAAATAAATGTGTATAGTGGTCATGTACAAGTAGGGCGTCGAATACAAGGAGAACGGGGGATAGACAACAAAATTGACTAAAAGAGATACTAAGTGTTTTTTATATTTTTTGATATTTTTGAATTTTTTGTGGGTTATTTATTTATTTTTTTTGGAATTTTTGTTTTTATATATTTTTTATTTTAATTTATAATTTTTATTTTTTTATTTGTTAATTTTTATTTTATTTTTAGCAATATAATATAAAGGTGTAAGTACTAATATAAATAATATGACTAATGTACTATAGATATAGCTATAAATATTCTAAAATTATAAAATGAAATATTTTTTCCTTTTTTATGTTTTTCTATATTTTTGGTATTTTTCTTATAATTTTTACTATTTTTTGTTAATAAGGCAAAATGATAACTAAGATAAATAGAACAAATTGGTTTGGAATTTAAAAATACCAAAATAGCTTAGAATTTTCCAAAACTATTATTAATATATAATAAATACAATCGATACAATTTAAAAATAGAAACAAATATTTTTGGAATTTTTGAGAATTTTTAATAATTTTTATAAGGATTTTTGATCATTTTATTTTTTAGTGGTTTTCTTTTTCTATTTTTTGAGATCTTTGGTGTTCAGGCTCAAAATACAATAATAAAAAATACTATTTTTTGTATTTTTAAATATAATTTTATTATATTATTTAAGGCTAATAAGAAAATTCATGCTATTTTGGATTTTTAATAAATAGAAAAAATTCTTAAAATGCAAAACTAATTTTATAGCGTTAAAGATCAAGTCAGCAGGCACATAATCTTATTTTTCATAATTGTTGGAGCACAAATAATATTTTTAGAAAATATAAAACATGTACAAAATTAATTTAACTAGCAGAGTATATTCGCAATTAAAATAAAAGACAGGGATGAATATGCAAATTACCCAAAAATATTGAAATAATATTCAAAGTTTTAATATTAAACTACAACTACTAGAACTCAAGAGGGTATAATTGTAAAATGTTCAACTCAGTGGCCCCCACGTGAGTTGAGCTAGCAATAACCAAAAAGTAATATGTTAAAAATGGGAGGGTTCTCTTGCAAATAGTCCACAAAATATATAGCATAATTGAAATAATAAAAGACTGAATAGAAATGAGAAAAAGGCGAGGGGTCAGATATGCAATTTTCTCCCACCTTTGCACGATTAGACAACAATCGATGTTTCACTTGGACACGTGGCATCCTCTCCTCGCAAAATGATGCTTCAGCTCGGATGTCTCAGATTAGATCTCAAATGAGATCCGACAATTGGGCTTCAAGGCGATTAGACGTCAATTGCTTGCCCGGGCGATCGGTTCTTGATCGGACGATGGTCTAGGGCTCAGAAAGAATGATCGAAGAACTAGCCCTTGGCAAATTTGAATCTGGCGAATCTCTCTCCTCTGAGAGCCTAGAGCACCGTCGAGTGGATCTACATGCTCCTGTAGCTGTTGCACACCTTCCAAGGGCCTCATATGGGCCTGGAGCTTGTTGATCGAGCTCTGGAGTGTCGGAGTTCGGAGGAGGATTTGGGGGTATCTCCTTGCATTTAATGCTCCTGAAAGGTGGTCTTTTTTATCTGTTTCCTACAGCATTAGCAAAAGCACCCAAAGATGAAGCCTCCAAAGGCTTCAAGTAGCGGAAACAGATGAAGGTGACGTGGAGAGAATCTCGCCAGCGATGAGGCGGAGAGAGCGAGCTAAACTCCATGATCGATGCTTGATTGGGATGAACAGAGGTGCATGTGGTGTAGAGTGAATGATAGGTGAGATGATGGATGTGTCGGTGAAGGCAGAGCAGGTTTAAGTCAGTCGACGACAGAGGCCGAAGCTGGGGGCTCCGACAATCAATTTTTTGGATTTTATTTAAATTAAAATGGAATTGAACAAAATGAAATGTGGAGTTACACTATTGATACACCTAGGAACGAAAAGAACAAGAAATGATGAAGCTTCGCCTGACTTGGACTGACCTGGAGCAAGCTCGTGGTGGAGGAGTTGGCTGAGCTGGATCAACATCGATTCAACACTGCACACGCATGCTGAATCCTCCTAAGAGATCTTGATGTCACCAAGGTTCATTAGATGTGAGAGAATTAGGGTTTTGGTGGCGGAAGAAGGATCAAAAAGTGAAGGAAGTGCGAGGCGATATTTTATACAAGGGGATTCTTCATCGGAAGAATGCGCCTAACTTAGAGGCACATCAACCAAGAAATGATTCTGACGTGAAAGCCCAAGGGTCAAGGATCAAAAGTCAATAAGATTTTGATCCAAATGGGTGCAAGGAATGGGCATGATATTTCGAGGAAAAAATGAGTCAAACGAGGTCTGACTCACGTTAGGGCCTAGGTCAGAGAGTTGACCCGCGGTTAGCGAACGATCATCCCCCATTTTCCTGCTAGAGGACAAAACTTGCTGAAAAAATTATAAATACTAAAAAATAACATAATAAATGAAATAATTAAATAGAAGTTATAAGAAAAAATTTGTTTATTATTGTATATACTATTTTATTATGATTTTTATTTATTTTTTTGAGATAATTAAATATGAGCTACTTTTTACAAGTATAAACATAGATATAATTACATATATACTTGATATTTTATTTTATATTTTGTATTTTAGATATTATTATTTTATACATAATTTATACATTTATAATTTTTTTAAATATATATATATAAATATATTTTTATTGTATTTTTTGTATTTATTTGTACACTTAATTAAATATAGGTATTAATTATATAAATATATGTATAGTATATTCATCTATGTATTTTAATATACTATTTTATTTTATTATATTTTATGGTTTTATTATATTGTAAATATTTACATAAACTATAAATAATATTTACAAAAGTATAAAAATATAATTTATGAAAATATAAAGAATAAATACAATGAATATATTATTCAAGTATATTGTACAATAGGATCCAAAACCTAACTTTTGCATTAACTCCAAATTGAATGAAACCTTCTTAAATAACAAAAAAAAGGTATATAAAATTGAAGGTAATTTTGATGAATTTTGAGTAAGGAGATATGGTTTGGAAGTTTTGGATTTTGGAATTTATTTTGCGCGTAGAATGTACAATTTACATTAGTTTTGTGTGAAATGAATTTTGTATTTGCCCATGTATTTTTATATATAACTTTCATGTACAAAGTTTATTTATTTGAGGTATAAATAATAAAAAATGAAATAGGTCCCTAATTGGACTTATTGATGGTTAAATAAATATGGCTTTCTAATATTTTTGACCTGTATCTCCCTCTTCTTTATTCATTATCGACCCAATCATCATGATGTCTAGGTCTCAGGGTTTAGTCATTCATTACCTTTGGTATTTCATTCTTTTTCTTTTTATTTTCTTTATTATTTTATTTTAGCTTTAAATACATTATTTTATACGAAATTTACATAATAAATGATATGTGTTATTTTATGTAAAATAATGATATATACGCGCATTTAGCTAAGGTTTAAAAGCCAAAATGAAAGAATAAAGGTGTCTAAATGGAGATTCCTCACCCACTTATATTTGCCTTTGCTAGTTCCTAGCAAACACTTGTGCCTATAAGTATAGAGGCAAAATTAAAGAAAAGAAAATGAAAGAACTTAGATTGATTTTAACTTTCAAACTTGTCTTCATGAAATCAAAGTTTGGAGCTCAGTCAGACCTTTGGAATTTAGGTTTGATCAGAACCCCAATGGGAAACAGGTTTGAAACACAACAACCTCTAAGACTCAGAAGACTCTGCCCATTTGCTTAACCCAAAAAATATGAGGAACTTTCTTGTGTTCCACATAATGCGGGACCACAAAGTTGTTGTAATGACAACTCTCAAAGACCAATGGACTTAGAAAAAATCAACCCACAATATAGAAATAAAGTAATGAAAGTGAATGATGTGGATGAAAATTTATATAACCCAGAAATAAATGTGTATAGTGGACAAGTAGTTTGGATGTCGAACACATGGAAACAAGTTGGTGTAGCAAATATATTATTATAAATAAATAATGAATAAATAGTAATGGTATTTTGTATAATATCCACTCAATGAATCAATTAATTTATATGTATTTTTGTGGTTTCTTAATTAAATAAAATAATTCTTTTTATTTTATATTTATATTTTTTAAATTTTTAAATTTTATTATATCTATAATTTTCTGATTTTGAATTTCTTTTCTTTTTAACATTTAATATACATATATATATATATGAATATTATACAAGTGTGTTATAATTATAACTATAAACTAAAATAACCAGAGTTTACAAAATAAAATATTTTGTGTTTTTATATTTTTCTAACATTTTTTGTGATTTTTCAGAAATTTTTGCTAATTTTTAGATATTTTTAAATTCAAAAAATAGTCAAAAACACTTATTAGATAAATAATTTATAATGTTTTGAGATTTAAAAATACAAAATAAAGTCAAAAATCTCAAAACTAATTTTAATATGTAATAACATAAATAAATAAAAATATCAAACATAAACTAATATTTTTGGTATTTTTAAAGATTTTTTATTTTTTTATAAGGATTTTGGAGCTTTTTAATTTTTTCCCTTTTTCTTTTTTAGGGATTTCTAGTCTAAGGTATAAAATACAATAATAAACGATACTAATTTATTGGATATTTTAGATACAATTCTATATATTTTTTGGATTTTTAATGCAAACGGGGAATAACATGTGTTATTTTGATTTTTAATAAATAGGAAACATTCCTAAAATGCAAAATTAATTATATTGCATGAAAGATCAAGCAAGCAAGAACATAATCTTATTTTTGCATATTTTTTAGAGCACAAATGATATTTTTAGAAAATATAAAAAATAACTGAACTAAAAAAGGTATATTTTCAATTAAAATAAAAGGAAGGGTTGAATATACAAATTATCCAAAAGTTTATTGTTGGAATTCAAATTTTATAAACTAAACAACAATTGCAAAAACTTGCAAGGGTATAACTGCAAAATGCTGAGCTCACGTGGGTAGCCACGTGAGTTGAGTTGGCAAGGACCTAAGTGTAATATCACCAAAGCCCAAGGGTTCACTTACAATTTTTACAAAATAATCACAACAATGGTTGAAACTTTAAATAGTAAATACTACTATACAAAAAGGAGGGGGGTTACAGTGCGAAATACACCCAAAGGGTGTCGATCGTGTGGTTCTGGTTGCTTCATTTGACGCATGGCCCTCTCTCGATGCGCGATGACGCTTCAGCTTTGGTGAATGGGATTAAACCTCTAGATGAGATCTACGATCGAGGCTCCTTCCAATCCGATGTTCGCTATACGCTTTGGCGATCAGCTCTTGATCCAATGGCATAGAGGGGTCCAGTAAGAATAGAGGATGAACTCACACTTGCGAGTTTGAATCCAACACACTCTCTCCCCCAGCCTCCTAGAGCATCGCCAAGTGGCTCTTCACGTTCCATCCATTGCCCCGCATCTCCCAGATGTCTCAGATGTGTCCCGGGGCCACTAATTGTCCCATGGAGCTCGATGGTTTCAACGTGGACTTGGGAGGTCTGTTCTTGGATCAACTAGCCCTCATATGGGATCTCCAAGACCAACAAATGAGATAGAAGAAATCGTGATGTGAAATGGAATGATCTTGGTTGTTATTAGTGGACGATCAAGGTGGAGATGAGGTGGCAGGTCGAGGTTTGGCGAAATGGAGGAGATGAACCTCGAAGGCCCAGATCAAATGAGATTTGGGTGATAGGTGAATGGGAAATGATGAAGAACTGGAGGGAAAAGGCAACGAGGTGGTTTTGAGGTCGGAACAAGCGTGTGACGACGAAGAACAGAGGCCAGAGCTCTCGAGCTCTGGCAAACTAAATCGTAAGATCTATGCTAATGCTATGGATTAGAGCATGAAATAAAGGCACTGAATGAAATTAATATTACGAAGAAAAATACTTCAATTTGGTCGGAGCCAAATAGATGAACTGCCAGGAGCAGAGCTCCGGCGATGGGCTGGGAAGCACCTTTCATGCCACTCCTCCCTCATTGTGGATCACATAGAGCTCCTCCTGTCATGAAAAGCTCGACCGCAATGCACTCGGAGGGCTGAGAATTGATGAAAGGTGGACCAAAACTCAAAAATAGTGGAGTATGGAACTATATACAGGGGCGAGTTGACCAAGGGTTTTCATGTGAATCAAGAGTTGTACGAGGAAGAGGAAGGGTCTGCATGATGGGTCATTGTGCCGAGAAAATATTTCATGAAGGAGTTGAGTATCATCGGGGATCGTATAATGATAGAAAAAATTGAGAAAGAGTCATGGTCGTCTATCCTGATAGGGCTATGACTGAGGTGTTAAGAGTTGACCCCAAGTCAACGGGTGGTCCCATATTAGTCTAGCTGGACCGTTGGAGGACAAAACAACAATTAAATTCTTTGTGAATAAAAAAGAAAATAATAAATGATTTTATTAATTGTATATTAAACATAAAAAAATGTTTATAATTTTATGTAGTATTTTAATATGTTTTTTTATTTATTTTTACAACTTAATTTATTATAGGTTACTTCTTACATGTATATTTATAGGTATATTTACCTATGTTTCGAATATTTTATTTTTATTTTGTATTTTAAATATTATTATTTTATACATATAATTTATATATTTATAAATTATTTAAATATATTTGTATTATATTTTTTTGAGTTCATATGTATACTTAATTAATTATAAGTAGTTATTATATATGTATAAGTATAGGTAATTCATCTATGTATTTTCATATACTACTTTAGTTTTATTGTATTTTTTATGGTTTTATTCTTTTTTAATTATTCACATATACTATTATCAAACTTTTTTAAAAATTATAAAGTATAAAATTGTGAAAAATATAAAGAATAAATAAAATGAATATTTTATTTAGGTATATTGTATAATAGGGGTCTAAAACTTTTGCATCTTAGCTCCAAATTAAATTAAACTACCTTTACTAAATTGCTAATAAAAAGTTATACACAATTAAAACTGATTTTGATGCTTTTTGAGTTCATATAGAGAAGTATAAGTCTGTGAAGTTTGGATTTTGGATTTGTATTTTTAGTATAGAATGTACAATTTGTATTATTTTTCTGTAAAATAAATTTTATATTTTTTTGTATTTTTATCTACAACGTTTATGTACAAAATTTATTGATTTAATATATAAATCATAAAGACTAAAATAGTACCTAAAATAGATTATTGAATAATAAAAATGAGTGTTTTTATTGTGTTTATTGGCCCTTATCTCCTCCTACTTTATTCATTGTCGACCAAATCATTCCTTGACTTGGTTTCAGGGTTCAGAGCCATAAAATACCTTTGGTACTTTATTTTTTTCTTTTCTTCATGTATTCTTTTATTTTATCATTAATTATAGTATTTTATGTATTTTGTACAGTATTTATACAATAAATAATGAATGTTATTTTGTATAAATTAGTGCTAATTTCATGCATTTATTTATGGAACTAAGGCCAAAATAGAAGAATAAAGGTGATGAAATGGAGATTCATCGCATATATATCGGATATCTACTTTTGAATAGGTACATACACACATCTCAATCAATAGTCAGTAAAAATGATAAAGTATCCATATTCATTAAGTGAATCAATTCACATATAAAGTGAGCTAATGAAAATAAACGGAGCTTTTTATTCTCAAAGTCTATATGCTCATATGTATATAAACTCCATTACCTATGTTTGTTACATGCATTTTCTTTTTTGCAAAATTGAATATAATTTTTACATGCATGTCTATTAACGTTTCCTGTTTGTCTTAGGATTATACAAGAATGTAGAAAAAAAGATATCTGCATTTTACAAGTAGATCTAGAGGAATTTCCTATGAGTTAGGGTATTTAATTACTTTAATAAATCAAATATATTTACCATGCATCGTACAAGTTGATAAGTATATGTAATGCATAACATATATCTGTCAAAATATCACATATTGTTTTACTAGGTAGACCATCATTTGAAAGTACACCTTTTTTTACAAAACATTTTCATCTTTCTAGCCTAAGATGTAGATTGTATTTTTAAATGATATCTCATCAAAAAATGAAATATGTGTCGGCTTTACAAACTTTGATAAGACCCTACCTTAATTGTAATGTGTTTGACGCACACACATGCATGTTTGACATTTCAAATGAGGTAATATCATGTTTTATCTAAATATTAGAGTTTTATGCATGTAACTACTTTGTATAAATATTGTTTTGTTTTCTCAAGAGTGAAAGAACTTCTGACTTAATCCCACTTTTTGTGGAATTGCTTTCTTTAAGTGGGTTTTGGTAACCTGATTCTTTATAGAAAACAATGCTGGGCTCAAAGAAGTTTTTCCCTAATAGTCCCTCTAACCTAACAAGCTCGAATATCTCCTTCATATCTACAATGAAATTTTCTTTAAGATGTTTATTATGAGACATTTTTGGATGAAAAGTTTGAAACAGCTTAATGGTGAAACTCCCTATGAGACACTAAGTGGTTAGAATTATTACATACTGATTTCAGAATGTACAATTAGTTCTATCTAAATGCAAAGGTATGTGAAATAAGTAATATATATGAAAGAATGATTTAGTAGTTAATGTACAATTAGTCCTTCTATCTGAATGCAAAACACCTCATAATTTTCTAACATATTTTTATTTACCCAATAAATAAAATATACGAAAGAATGATTTTATTTCGCCAATTACATGTTTATCATACTTTATTTATTTTGCTAATATTTCAATCATGATCTTTACATTCTCTACCCGATTTATTATCATAAAACTAAATCTTATGTTTTGCATCCCTGTGTTTGACGTGAACTCTTAATTCTGATTTCAAAAATGATTTTTTATTTCTTTTAAAATACAACTACAACAAACATCCTTTTTTATTTTAAATTTTGTATGTGTATTCAAACATATTCATTGTAGAGGATGCATTATTAGATTAGATTTTTGGTTTCTCTTCACTTTTATTTTTAATTTTGTGTAACTCAACACATTTATAGCATTTGAATTCTATATACTGTAATAGAAAATAATAAAAAATGATTTTGTGTAAAAGCCTGATTTTCTCTAATCCTACTCTAATTGATGCAATTTTTCATACTTTTAATAAATTTTCATTATTCATGTTTATATCTTAATTATCTATTTATTCGTATTCCTTTTCAAGTTTTTTTTACAATTCAGGAGTAAATATTGAATTCATATTTTGGCATTTTCTAGTAATTTTGAAAATATATTGAATCTTATTTTTTAAAAAAATCCTTAATTACTAAATAATCCAAAAAATCATTATTATGCAATATTCTTATAAATTAACAGAGTTAAAATTGTTTTTCTTTTTTTGTGTTTCATCCTCTGGCATTTTGCAATTTAATTAATCTTCTTATTATAATCAAATTATCAACTAACTTACAAAAATATAAGAAATATACTATATTTCCCCTATTTTTTATTTAATTAGAAAGTTTCAAAAAGTTAGAAGTGTTATCTTAATAGTAGAAAATTCTATTTTACAAACATCCATAGAATCAAACCAAAAAACTAAATACGTTTTTCAATGATATTTCATTCATAATTTTAGGAAGTTGTCTTTTATAATTTCACCCTTTTACCTGATTTCATGTATATATATAATTTATCTCTTTTTTTACTTTTAAATATTTATTTTATTTTTCTTTCCTTTTGCAAAATATTATTCGTGCAAAGGTCTCTTATAAATGAAATATAAAGATTGTGTACATAGGAAAAAAATATTTATATTTTTATAATAGTAAAAAAATGAATAGAAGTTTGGAAGAATTCAATGAAAGATCTCACTATGAGACAAATTAGTGATTTAAATTGTTGCATAATAAAAATACATAAAATAATAAAGAATATATGAAGGAATGATTTAGTAGCTAATGTATAATTAGTGAACACCTAATAAAAGTATATGTTTGAATTTTCAAATGAGGCAGCATCAAGTTCTATATAATTATAATAATTAGAATTTTCAAATGATTTAGTAGTTAATGCACAATTAGTCCTTCCATCCGAATGCCCACCCGACTTGTTTAAGGACTAAGAGTCCAACCAATGACAAATGTAATAACTACAAAATAAGTGGAGTCCTAGCTCACTCTAACTACTCTTTATCTCTCACTCTTGCGCTCTCATTCTCTCCCGATTGTTTTCATAATCAGCTGTTGGAAGGAGACCTGCAAACCATAATGGGTCAGAGAGTTCTGAACTTCGATGAGGAAAGCCCCAAGCTTCCCATCGATGAGGACTATGCAGGTTTCCTTTATGCAATAGAGATGTTGAATGGACACAACACTAGGGTGGACAAGTAGAAGAAGAGGAGAGGAAGAAGAAGAATAACAATGACAGGAAGAAGAAAAGGAACAAAGAGAGGTTCCTATGACCGACAACCTCCATTCCAAGTTCGTCACCATTGTGGATTGTCTGGGGGGACATGAAAGTGAGTTCAATGTCCAATAAATTTTTTTATGATCACTATTTTACCTGATTATATATACACATTATTAATTTATCTATCAATATTGTGTATATTGTTCTTCCACCAATTATGTATAGAAGATGGCATGCTTTAATAGCTCTGAGCTATACAGTAAATATAGACTCATTACTCGCTTGGAAATATTGTTCTCCCACTAACTAGAATAAAAAGATAGCCATATGAATTCATAGTTTTGGATCAAAATCAAGGAGTCACAGCGTGTTTGATTACAATTATATTTGTAGGATGTATTTAAGGAAACTCTTAGAGAATCTAGTGCTTACCTGTCTGAATCGAGTATGTGACATGCATTATGTATTTGTGTAACGAGTTTTTAGTTTGTCCAAATTGAGCATTACATTCTCCCACTTGAGGGGATGTGTTGGAGTAGTGAAAGGTCGGGTTAGTTGCGAAATTGGATCTTGTGTTGAAGACAACGAAGAGTTGAATTAGTTCTCTTTTTGTCCCACCACGTCTATTGTGAGAAAGTTGGAAGTGATCAGGACTATATGTAGAATCTTCTACTGTATATTTCAGCAATGAATCAATCTATAAACATATTTATTAAGTTGCTTCCTCTGTGAAGTACGATAGTCATCCATCCTGTATCAAACCCCAATCTTATCCTCATGATTGGTTTTGATCCATGACATCCTTCTTCCTAGTAGTTAGACTCGAACCACATACGTCATCTTGTTATTTGAGCTTTATGTGAATCATTAGAATGTATATTTTTATAAATTTCCTTATATTTCATATACTTTTTTATATAAAAAGTAGAAACTCCCCATAGAAATCCTCTTCTGTAATGGATGTAGCTTCACCAAGAGTGAAAAGACACATTCCCTGTAGGCATGAAGAGTGAATACATTGGTGTTGTTTTAGCATAGAATCATAGAAGATATCCTTAGACATTGAATATTGAATAAAGGATAAGATACCAATTTCCTGAAGACAATTAGCAAACATTGGTGTTTAGAGATTCGAGTAAGGATGTTCATGTCCTTTGATTACCTGCAATTGGAATCTTAAATCGAAGAAATGTGCTCTACCTCACACTTGGCTCTAATTGCATCCACTTGTCACTCATGTTGGTATGATTTTGACACCACAAAGCATGATGGACAAACTTGGGTATGATTGGGTTCAGACAAATGGGTTCTTGGGTTTATTAACTGCTAGGATGCTATGAGATGAATACCAGTTAGGCATGTGATGAGTGAGCAACTCATTTGCACTACTCATTGTAGTCAAAACTAAAACACGTCACCCGATTATTTTCACTATTTGGCCCGATTATTATATATACGGTCGTATTTTACCTTTAAAAGTTATTTTGTTCCATTCCTTGTGAAAGATACTATTTATGAAGATGTCTCTTATAAAAGAAATATGAAGATGGTGTAAAGGAAAAAATTATTGCGGATGTTGTTCCATTTTACCTTTAATTATCTTTTGCGTTTGTTGGGAAACCCACCCCATTTTGTTCCATTTTACCTTTAAAAGTTATTTTGTTCCATTTCACCTTTAATTATCTTTTGCGTTTGTTGGGAAAATTGGAGAAAAATAGTCGGATGGAGGAAACAATGAGGCGGCCCATCCGTCCCGCTTAAGGACAAGAGCCCAACCAACGACAACGGTAGTAACTATAAAACAAGTGGAGTCGCAGCTCCACTCCAACCGCTCTCATTCTCTCACTCTCGCGCTCTCATTCTCTCCTGTCTTTCTTCACCCACGCCCTTCGGGAGGAGACCTGCGAACCCTAATGGGTCCAGGAATTCTGAACTTTGACGAGGAAAGCCCCAATCTTTCCATCGGGGAGGACTCTGCAGGTTCTCTTTCCGCGATGGAGATGTTGGATGGATACAACAATGGGGGTGGACAAGTAGAAGAAGAGGAGGGGAAGAAAAAGATGAACAATGACGAGAAGAAGAAAAGGAACAAAGAGAGGTTCCTATGGACTGACAGCCTGCATTCCAAGTTCGTCACCGCTGTGGATCAATTGGGAGGACCGGAGAGTGAGTTCCTCTTCCGATCAAATTTCTCGTCACTCTTTATAATTTACGGTTTAGGGTTTAGAATATGAGGATTTCATCATGATGATGTTATGTTGTCCTCTCGTATCGAGGCTTCTTTCCTTTGTTTCCTCTCTTCTCTTCTTCACGTCAGTATTTTTACGGGTTCTGATCGTTGATGGAAATTACTGATTGCAGGGGCTATTCCCAGTAAGATCATGAGCGCTATGAATGTCCACGGACTCACCCGACTCATTGTGGCAAGCCATTTGCAGGTATTCCATTGCATTCCGCTGCATTCTTAACATATTATTCTTTCTCTAATTCCCTCCGCTTCGGAAGAGATATACGAAACAAAATCACGAATCCAATAACATATTAATTTAGGGTTTTTTTGCAATTTCTAATACAACATACATCCACCTGTGATGAGGGACTTTACTCTAAGGGCTGGGTTTTTTTAACTGGTCTTATCTTTTTAAAAAAATATAACGAATACTTGGATTGTAAAACTCTGGTTGGATTTTTAGAGGTTAACTTCTTAATCCTTAATCCATCAAGAGAACAACACAAATACACACATCCTGTTACTTTAAATCCCATGTGGTTGGCATTGTTACAAACAACATGACATGACCGAGTGTTTTTTTTCTCTTCTTAGCTTTCTGTCTTATTTTCTTGTTACTCATTTTGTCCCGCATGTGGTGTTCCCATAGAAATACCGTGCTCGAATAAAGGGAGTCAAGGAACGAGAACAAGCTGGGCAAGGTCCCCCTTCATGCTTCCCTTGCATTGTCCAAGAACCGAGTCCGAGTTTGAGTATGGGCGATGTCGTCAGTTTTCCAACTTTTGCAAATATGAGTCTCATCCCACTGCAAAGCTACCCAACATCCCATGTTGCCCTCAACATGCCGATAAATTCAGACAATGGTCTTTTTCTCGCAGAACTAGACCATGAACAGGAAATTCAGGCCCTAATGGATGCAAATGTTTCATATTGCCACCCGGCAGTTGGACATGATTATGGAAAAACAACATATTCAACTCACTACTGCATGATGACACAAAATGCAGTTCCGATATTTCCACTCCCACTCTCTGAAGATGGTCCTAGTAAGGTACATTCTTCAGAAAGATGTGGCATCTTGAAGCAGAGCAAGAGGAAGAAAGATCGCATGGATGACATCAGCAATGCTGACACACAGCCAAAGATAAAGAAGACACGATTCTCTTGGACTCCTAATAAGCAGAAAAAATTCATTGCTGCCATCGAATCGATTGGACTCGAAAGTGAGTATATAGAAATCTGCCTTTTTCTTTCAATTTTTCCCTCATGGTTCACTTGTCACTTATTATGTGATCTCACCATTGGAGAAACTTCAGAGGACTGACATGTGGCAATGATTCAGGTGCTGTGCCAAAGAAAATCCTGGATGCAATGGCAATGATGCATATCATCGCAAGCCACCTACAGGTTAAAATATACACTCTCTTCTAATTAGGTTTAAGTCTGGAATAAAATGGTGCTTCATGATTCTGATTTTAAAATGCAAAATATGCGTACTCTTCATATAGCTTTGGGTTTAATTGTTGAGTTATTTGATTTCTTATATATACTTCTGAAATCTGGGATGCAGATAGGAACTGACACTTCTGATATAAATTTCTAATTTTAGTGGGTAATATGTTGAGATTAATGCAAGTAGCTTGACCTATAACCCTTGAAGACTTCAATTTTATATATCTAAAACCAGTGGTGCCTTAGAAATGACAAAGATACGTAGCTCACTCCATTGTGTCATTCAAGCTACCTGACACTTTCATTTTGAACCAATCTTATAGTTTTTTCTCTCTCATGAATGGTCTGATCATATTCTAACTTGTGTTTTGTCGTCATTCATACAGAAATATTGCATTTGGTTAAAGAATGAAAAGGAAAGCCAGCAAGCTTGTGGTTGTCCTTCATCATCTAATGTAAATATGGACACAACTCTTGGGAATCAGGTGATTTAATATCACCACTATGCATTAATATAAAAATTGATATGAACTGCTTGCCTGTGTATGTTTTTACTTAATTAGATCACTTAACTCTTGGGAATCGGGTGATTTAATATCACCACTATGCATTAATATAAAAATTGATATGAACTGCTTGCCTGTGTATGTTTTTACTTAATTAGATCACTTACTATTTTGGCATAACAGGATTATGACCTGAATCACATGCAAGCTACCACCACGGCACATTTCCAATCAAGAGAACTGCCATTCAATGAAATAATTGATTGTCATGAGCTTATGACTCCATTCCCACAAGTTCACTTAAATCCAAATGAAAAGTCAAGCTCTACTGATCAATTGGTCCAGTCTGCAACCATCAACGGTAATTCAAAATTAAATTATCATCAATTGAATTACTATGATGTTTCTTACGTTTCAAAGAAACTAACACGCTTTTTATTACTTTAGATACACCCACCAATATTTTGCTGCATATTGAAGATCTATTTCCTCCACTGGAGGGGAACATCTTTAACTGTGAATATGAAGATAAATTTCCATGGGAAAATGAAGAACATTCAGTGGAGCCAACTGCAGACATGCTCAATAATGATGTATGTTAACACTGATTAGATTCTTCTTGTTTTATGCGATTCCCATCATTTAATGTTGATGCTTTATCTTGTAAATCATTTGTTTCTTGATTTACTAACATTGATAAGATGCTTGAGTCATGTTCCAACTCTAATATTGTGTTATGCTTATTGTTTATCAACATAGGAGCACTTGTTGATTGATATAGGAGCTACTGATATGTATCTGCAACCAAGATGCTTCCCTCTGGATGATTCAATTGATTTGAACAATTTTATGCACCAAGGAGTGCCAATAAACAGACATCTAAATGAGAATATAAGCTATACTGGCTGTCTTGATTATGATCCTGCCATCAACGGTAAACTTTAGTCACACATCCTGCACTTTTATTGAAAGAATCACCAGATGGTCTTATTTGCTCTAATTTGTTATATGTTCAGTAAAATAATACTTTATTCTTTTTCACATTAGGCATGCCCTCCAGTACAATTCTCCAATTTGAAGAATCAGTGCCTCCACTTGTTGAAGATGCTACTGGCTCTCAGTTTGAAGGTTTAGATGAGTTCCTATGGGGGAATCCCTGAATTTTATCGATCCAACTGTCTAAGCTCGAGAATGCAATGTGTGAGTTCGCTAGATTTTTGCGCTTTTAGGTTATGCCCTTCGCCTTTCCTTTTTTATAAAGTGTTTGGAAGATTTATTGATTTGTATGAGTCCAATGATGCCCTTTATATAGAGAGTTAAGGCTTGTTAATTAATTTAAATAAAAGCTCATGCATGCCCCTAAAAGTACTTACTTTTGTGGAAATTTAAGAAGCATGAGAAATAGTATTTTTGAAAAATCACGTTCAAATACCACCAAGTTCGTTTCCTATTGCATAGCAAAATATTCTTTTACAATCAACAAGGGATTATTTTAATCATAATATGATATGCAATGGAGAATGTTTTGAGAAGTCTCTAATACAACAGAACATGTGATGTATCTCAACGCACTTTCTTTGGTTCAACTTTTTTCTTCTGCATTATCACATTGAAACAATTTACATTAAAATAACTTCCTTTCTTTCTTTATACAGAAGGAAGAGGACAATGCACTTGAAATTTGAAATTCAATGTCTAATATAATGAAGTCAAAAGAAGAAGAAAACTGCATGATACTACCTGAAGGAGAAAAAAATAAATGAAGTGTGGTGCAAGTTCTTTTGCAAGTGAAGAGCTGCTATTCAACTCTATTTTTGCACAAAATCTGCAGAAGTCCTTGGAAGTTGGAGATTTAGAGAAAGGTAGCGTGTAGAAATTGTAGTTATTCTTTGGTTTGTGTAAAAAGTTTAGATATGTGTATTTGCAAAATTCAGAGAAAGTAGATATTTTTGTATGCAAATGAATTCTCATTATGGTCATGAATATGTGTCCTCTTCATTTTGTTCCTTTGATATTCAACATGGCTAATCAATGAAAAGTTGAGACATAAGGCTTTATATCCAGGGTTGCAAACACATGATATATCCATATCCTATTTGCCACCATTTCCATTTTATACATATTTTGACATCGCCATCCGTAGTTGTTTTAAAATGGATATGGATATCATTTTAATATTCGTAAATATCCATATCCGAATATCTATTTTCATACATAAATATGGTTGAATATTTTTTTAACTATATGTAACATAATTTTATACACATACCATATTTAATTTTTATGAAATAAATATATTTCATAAACTTACATCATGTACGAGCCATCCGAGACGCATATATTTAAGCTAATATATTATGTATTTTGCTATCATCCATATTCAATACGTATTCGATTCTAAAATACGGTAACACCAATTTAGTATTTGTCCATATCTCCATTTGTATTTAAAATAGATAAAAATATGGCGAGACCTATATTTGTATTAGTATCTGGCCATTTGCATCCTTATTCACATCACATCACATCATATTAATGCCAGTATTTTACATGATGAAAAATAAAAGCAACTTCGATGACGTAATAATGGAAATATATTGCTTCATATTTTCAAGATCCTGAGATAGAAACAGGAAATGGTTCAATTAATGTGTGAGAAAGAAATGGAAAAAAAAGAAAAAAAAAGAAAGAGAAACTGGAAAGAAAGAATTAGCAAAGAGAGATAAAAAAGGCTGAAAGAGGTAAGAGGATTCAAAAAAGAGAGAAAATAATGGAGAAATACGGAAAATAAAGAAAGAAAGGAAAAACTGAAAAGAGAAAGAAAGGAAAAACTGAAAAAGAATGAACGAGGACCTGGAAAAGTAAAGAAACAGAGAGATGAATGAAGGATTTTTTTATATCAATTTAGAGAGGTAAATTTGGTAGCTGATAATCTATCTCATCAAAGGTTTCTTTGTAGGCTAATGCTATAATTGAGAAAGCTGGACATCGCCCTGAGCATGCTTTTTACCATTATAAATGGGAAATCTTAGACTTTATCCCACTTCAGATTCAAATGATCACTTGAGACATGGAAGATCCTCTCTTTATCTGGATACCGAGGTCTAACGATATTGGTTTAGTTTATCCATGTTCTACCATGAAGACTTTTTATCTCTTTTTGGAGTTTTAAGTTCAAGGGCTTCGTGGCATTGGCTACAGGGAAGTTGTCTTTCGTGTAAGGCATCTATTCACTGTTTTTTTTTGTTTTAGGCAAAGCTTGACTACATCATTCGAAGATTTAGAAGAGAATGAATGAAACTTAAATGCACACAGAAGAGATAAGTTCTTTTTTATGTTGTGGCATGTTATTTTTTTATTACTTCTGTAATTGTTCGGATTTTGTTTTTGTTGGAATTATGTTCAGAGACAAGGAACTCTTAATTGGTGGTTCTAAGGAAGGATTTCTTTAGACTATGTCCTTGGCAAGATTATTTGGAGTTTCTCATAGCTCCATGATGTTTACACAAAAATAAATTCCTTTCCTGGTATGTTTTTGTTGGTTTTGTAGTTAAGTTGTGCTTTATTTGCCAGAAAATATAGGAAATTGGTAGTATTATGGCAAATGGCTTGGTGAGATTTTTTGAAGTGTGAGTATCATTTTAATACACACACATAAAGTTAAATGTTCTTTAGATATGCTTATAGTTGTAGTTTGAATTTTATCCTTGCAATTATGTTCTATTTGAAATTTATCGTCTCAGGTTCTTTTTACAAGGGATTTTAAGAGAAGCAATGTTATGGGCCCAAGATGGGGCATGCGCAACATGATTACAATAAAAACTATGAAAGTTTAAGGACCAAGTCCCAAATGGAGACTTTACAAACATTATTACATTTACCACTCAAAAACACTCTTGCTTGATGATTATCCAATTGCATATTATACCCGAATCATCCCAAAAAAACAAGAGGCCGCAAGCTCCCATCGTAGGATAAAATAACACGTATACCTAATAGAGGCCTAAAAGCTTAGATCTCTTGAGAAATCCAATCAGTTAGCCCTAACTTGCTCTAACCACCTTTAAACCTCGTGTTAGAGAATAAAGTGCATTGTAGGCACTTCGAAGCCTCTAAACTTCTTGGAACAAAACATTACTATCATGTATGTTCAAAGGTATATTTATATTTCCCTCTTTTATGTATTTCTATTTCATCTATCTCTATTATGTTATTTGCCCATCAGGATTTCTTCTCTCTATATAAGAGAACCTTAGGGCCTCACGAAATACACGTTGTTAGTGCGACGGTACTAGATCGAAGCACTATACCCTAATTTCTTCCCTACCTACCGAACCTCCTTCCCTGCTCGCGTGTTCCCACCACTGCCACTAGCTCCACTGGCAGCGGTGTTGCCCCTAGAAAGCCCTCGCGAGAGGTCCCAACAACGTTACGACACCCCTAGTAACACTGCCAGTGCCGCTGAGAGAACTGTTTCACCATCAACATCGACAACAACCCCTGGCGATGCATCCCACTTCAGCCTATGACTCCGCAAAGGCCTCCCGGTCCTCTCCCAACATTGCTTAGCCCCCTCTGGTGCCTCCCAAGGTCTTGCAGACCTTCTTGCGTTTCTCCTTTGTTCTTCTTATGCATCCGAGAACCGTGAGAGGCCTGATTTTGACCTGAATGAGGAGATTTCAGACCGACAAATCACCCCACTAGCTCTAGCATAGACTCAGATTTGAGGGGGATGGTTGTGGTACAAGTTGGCACACACAACCAATTTTCATATGATTGTGAGATGCCTTCAGACTGGTCTATAGCTCCAATTGAATTCTATCCAGGCCTCTTTATCATCATGTTAGAAATCAAGAGTGACTTCTCCTCTTCTGGTTCCTTTAAGGTTCCGCCTCCCATCATGAAGATGGATGGGACAAATTATGATTTATGGTCCATGACTTTGATGTAGTGCACTAACAAGAAACACATTTTGGCAAATCTATAACCGGATGACAAGAATCAGGCGGATGTTTCATGGAAGCAGGATAATGTGTACGCTATGTCCTTGGCAAGATTATTTAGAGGTTCTCATACATCTATGATGTTTACACAAAAACAAATTCCTTTCATGGTATGTTTTTTTGGTTTTGCAGTTAAGTTGTGCTTTATTCGCCAGAAAATGTAGGAAATTAGTAGTATCATGGCAAGTGGCTTCGTGAGATTTTTTGAAGTATGAGTATCATTTTAATATATATATATATACATAAAGTTAAATGTTCTTTAGATATGCTTATATTTGTATTTTGAATTTTATGCTTGCAATTATATTCTGTTTGAAATTTATCGTCTCAGGTTCTTTTTACCAGGGATTTTTAAGAGAAGCAATGGTGTGGGCCCAAGATGGGGCATACACAACATGATTATAATAAAAACTATGGATGTTTAAGGACCAAGTCCCAAATGGAGACTTTACAAACAAGATTACATTTACCACTCAAAAACACTCTTACTTGAAGATTGTCCCATTACATATTTAACTTGAATCACCCCAAAAAAACAAGAGGACACAAGCTCTCATCCTAGGATAAAATAGCACACATACCTAATAGAGGCCAAAAAACTTAGATCTCTCGAGAAATCCAACCAATTAACCCTAACTTGCTCTAACCCCCTTTGAACCTCGTGTTAGAGAATAAAATGCATTCTAGGTCCTTCGAAGCATCTAAACATCTTGGGAGCAAAACATTATTGTCATGTATGTTCAAAGATATATTTATATTTCCCTCTTTTATGTATTTTTATTTCATCTATCTCTAGTATGTAATTTTCCCATCAAGGTTTCTCTTCTCTATATATAAGAGAACTCGAGGGCCTCATGAAATACACGTTATTAGTGCGACGGTCCTAGATCGAAGCATTGTACCCTAATCCCTTCCCTACTTGCCAAACCTCATTCCCTGCTCGCGTGTTCCCACTACGGCCACTAGCTGCACTAGTTGTGGCGTTACCCCCAGCGATCCCTTGTGAAAGGTCCAAACATTGCTGCAACATCCCTAGTGACCCTACCAGCATCACTGAAGGAACCATTTCACCACCAACACTAACATTACCCCCTGGTGATGGTTCCTACTTCTGCCTAGGACTCTGCAGCGACCTCCCGGTCCTCTCCCAACATTTCTTAACCCCCTCTAGTGCCTCCCAAGGTCTTGCCAACCTTGTGTTTCTCTTTGGTTTTTCTTCTGCATCCGAGGACCGTGCATCCGAGGACCATAGGAGGCTTGATTTTGACATGAAATAGGTGATTTCAAGCCGATAGATCACCCCACTGGATCTAGCGCAGACTCAGATTTAAAGGGTTTGGTTGTGGTACAAATTGGCACATATAACCAATTTCCATATGATTGTGAGATGCCTTCAGACTGGTCTACAACTCTGGCCGAGTTCTATCCCGGCCACTTTATCATCATGTCCGAAATCAAGAGTGACTTCTCCTCTTCCGGTGCCTTTAAGAGCCCACCCCCATCATGATGATGGATGGGACCAATTATGATTTATGGTCCATGACTTTGATGTAGTGCACTAACAAGAAACACATTTTGGCAAAGCTAGGCTGACAAGAACGAGATGAATACTTCATGGAAGCAGGATGATGTGTACGTGCATGCACGACTCTCTGGGAGTTTGACTGCAAATATAGCCAATGATATCTTGCATCATCCTACCGCCAAGGTAATGTGAGATATCCTTGTAGCGACCTATGGTTAGGTGAAGAATGAGACCAAGATTTTCCTGCTACAATATGAAATTTTCATGACCAGACATATTGGTCATCCTATGTATTCCTTGTACTCTTTCTTTGGGCCATTTTCGAGAAGTTGCACAGCTTCACTCATGTGACCACATCTATAGAGAAGCAGATGGGGTACATGAACATCATTATGATTGGAGTTTCTCTAGTGGCTCTCGACCTCAGTATGATGCAGCACACACCCCGCTTCTCAAGGGTGCATTTATGCCGCTGATAGAGGAGGCTTACAGCCGCTTTAACATGGCCACAGTCCCATTTACTTCCACCACTTAGACAGTCTATGCGATGGTCACGTCTCATGGTAGAGGAGGCACATCTCAGTTCAGAGGGCATGGTGCATGGCAGAGGAGTTCAATGTCTGCGTGGACCATACGCTTATTATCATCGATCTGGTCCTTCAAAGGAGACCTGCTACTTGAAGCATATCTACCTCACATTTGCTTATGTGGTCGAGTGGGTTGAGCTTACTGTTACTTCTGTAACTACCACTGATCAGAAATTGAAAGATTTTGTATACCGTTTGAGGGGGATTATGACTCATGTTGTCATCACTAGTAGTGGTCCTACATGACCTTAGAACATTGATGGCACAACCATGGCCTCTTCTAGCACTTTAGGTATAACTTATGTTGTTACTAGTTGTTATAAGGTAAGCATGCTGGAGTAGATCATGGATTCTGGTGCATCCCATCATTTGGGAAACGATCGAGCTCAGTTCGCATCATACATGTCTATACATCCAGAAAAATCAGTTATCATTGCTGATGGACTCATTCTCCTAGTACATGACAAGGGGGATCCGTTTGACGCCGTCTATGCATCTGGAGAATGTGCTTCATGCACCTGATTTTTCTGTGAATTTATTGCATATTAGTTAGATCACTAAGGATTTGCATTATCATTCCATATTTGAGGCCTCTTCTTTTGTGTTTCAAGACATACTTATGGACAGGGTGATTGGATGTGGTCGTGAGTAAGCGGGTATCTACAAACGCGCCTACTCTCCACATGATGGTGCATTTTCATTCCCACTTGATCAATTTCTACATACATGTAGCATCTTTGATTTGGCCACCTTCCTCTGCAAGAGTTGTATTATATCCTCCCCAAATCTTTTCCCAATTCACCTTCCAGTGCGATGCATGCCAACTTAGGAAGCATCACCGATATAGGTTTACAGTTCATTAGAGTCGGTAGAAGAAATAATGTATTTAAACTTGTCCACTTTGATATTTCAGGTCCCAGTAGCATTCCTGACCATCAGGGCACATGTTCTATCTTGTAGCGGTTGATGATTTTTCTAGATTGTCATAGATTTTTCTTTTAAACAACAAGTCTGAGACTAGATTTGTTATTCAATCTTTTATTCATAAAATAAAGAGTAATTTTTCTGCTATTATCAAGTATGTTCTCTTTGACAATGCCTTATAGTTCCACACTTTACAACTTTCTCAGTTCTTCAGGTCCATTGGCATTATACACCAGACCTCATTTATGTATATTTCTCAGCAAAATGGTGTTGTTGAATGCAAACACCGTCGTTTACTTGATGTTATTCAAAGCATTTCCGCCAATTTTTTTAGGGTTATGTGGTCATCATTTCCTATTACTCAATGAACTGTATGCCATCATCTATGTTAGGGGAGAAGATTCCTTCCTCGATTATGTTTCCCGAGAAGGATCTTTTCTCTATTATACCTCGTGTCTTTGGCTCTGTGGCATTCATTCATCATCTGACTCTTAGTTGTGGCAAGCTCTTTTCCAGAGCTGTCAAGTATATCTTTGTGAGATACTCCCAGACCCAGAAGAGGTACCAATGCTTTGATCATGTTTGACAGAAGAACTACATCCGTTCCGATGTCACATTCTTTGAATCGGTCATGTATTTTTCTTGTACATGTAATAGGTTGTATTCAAAATATAAAATGCGGAAGCAAATCATAACAAGAAATAAGAAACATAAACATCTGGAGATTTTAGCGCGATGAAACCATGGGAGAAGGCCTCTAGAGTCAGATCGTCTATTGCAATCTATCAATGAGTACAAGGGGCATGGGAGGCTTCTTATATAATAGTTCCATAGATAGATCAGAGTCCCACTTATATATGAATGGAGTAATTGGATCTTGGAGAGAGGCAATTGCCCATCTATTATGTACTCCAACACTCTCCATCAAGCTAGAGCTGATAAAGTTACAAATTCCAACAAAAGAAAATATACAACGCATACATCTAAGAGATGTGATAGACAACAACAACAACAAAGCCTATTCCCATAATTAAGTAGGGTCGGCTACATGGATTCTTCTCCGCCATTCAGATCTATCTTGGGTCAATTCCGGGCTTACATCCCAAAAATTAAGATCCCTTCGTATAGTCTCTTTCCAACACTTCTTGGGCCGTTCTCACCCTCTCTTAGCTGGCTCAACATCCCAACACTCGCATCTCCTAACTGGTGTATCGGCTGATCTTCTTTGCAAATGACCAAACCATCTTAAGTGGTTTTCTCGCACCTTATCCTCGATCGGAGCTACACCAACTTTCTTTCTGATTGCATCACTCCGAATCCGATCTTTACGTGTGTGTCCACACATCCATCTTAGCATTTTTATTCCTGCTACAACCATTCTCTGCACATGTCTATGGTTCATAGGCGAACATTCTATTCCATAGATCATAGCAGGTCTCACAGATGCTTTGTAAAACTTTCCTTTAATTTTTAAAGGAATTTTGTTATCACAGAGAACGGTCGAGACTCCTCTCCACTTTAGCCAATCTGCTTTTATTTTATTAGTAACATCTCCATTAATTTCCCCATCATGTTGCAAAATAGATTCCAGATATCTAAAAGAATCTCTCTTCTGAATGTTATCGTCACCAATCTTTACGTTGATTTCGTCACCGTTGCTTCCATCAAAGGTGCATTCCATATATTCCGTCTTAGGCATACTTATACGAAATCCTTTAGTCTTTAATGCATGCATGTCTCCAGACCTCAAGCTTCTCATTTACTCCATATCTAGTCTCGTCAATCAACATAATATCATCAGTAAATAACATACATCAAGGTAACTCATCCTGAATGTGACTTGTCAACTCGTCTATAACCTCTGTTGGTAGAACACCTCCCACGAGGACAGGTCTGCGATGTTCAGGTTGTGCATGTAAAAGAGTCGCTCTGACAACTAGCTTTTTCCTAGATTAGAGTCATAGAAGAAGTCCAATGTAGAGTAGAAGTAGGGATAGACACCTGACGAAATAATCGATGCTCAGCGAAGACGGTTGATAACAGTAATATTATGGATTATAGGTCTGTCATGTCATGGATGGGTAGTAGATATGAGACAATCTCAAGTAAAGAAATTTATCTGGAGTAGTCGCGGATAGGAAACTGATGATCGGTGATAGGCACCCGTTGCAAAGTGGTCGTCCCTTATGCTGTTAGAAATCGACAATGCGGAAGCGTAATATTATAGTAATATAACAAACATGAATAACATCGGGATTTTACATGGAACCCTACTCCTTGAGGAGCAGGATGAAACCACAGGAGAATGCCTCAAAGGGCTTGTGTTTTCTATTCGCTTTTCTCATATAATACAATGGATATAGGGTTTCTTATATAGTCCATATTGACTCTCCAAGTCCTACAAATTGCTGATGTGGGACTAAATCACTGGATGTGGTAATTGGACCCTAGAGGGATCCAATTGCCCATCAGTACAGTGACACATACTCACTCCAACACTCCCCCTCAAGTTGAACCATGCAACTCAGCTTAGACAAGTAGAAAGAAATCTCAAACTCACAATACAAGACATTCCATACAATATCAACTCAACGCATACTCTACTATCGTTGCTATCGTGGATGTTGCTTCTCATGTCGTGCTGGTGAGGAGGAACTATAGGGATGGTCTGTGAGTTGAACTGGGTCTCCTCATCAGAGAACATGTGCTCTGCACTACATCTGTCAGAGTCACTAAAACTGGAATGAGTCTCCTCCTGTAGAACTCTGGCCTGCAACTGCTCCATCTCTCTGAAGGGACAAATTGGAAAAAACCATGGAAATATCCTCGTCGTAATCCACGGTCGTTGGAGAATGGATTTTGAAAATCTCCTCATCTGAGAGCTCGGTATCTTCTATACTTGCTCAGAGATCTCTGCTTTGGAGTCTCAATGAAACCACATGAAAATCCTAGCCCACAATGGCATAGAGAATGATATCTCTACTCTGGAGTCCCTATGGATCACATGAAAAACCCGAGCCGACCATATTAAATATGAGAATCTCTCAAACAAAGAACACACACTTGTGCACCTTGAACTGAAGACTCTGAACCATCTATAAAGTTTCAGTATGACCATATGTAGAGTCTGAATCTGACCTGTAGAGTCTAACATGTGGCATGAAATCAGAACTACAGACCTGTAAAACTCTACAGATACTCCCCCTTTCTCTCATACTGATTGAAACAGATGGCATCGACCAAGTTGGGATAAGACAAGATTATAGGGAAAATCGTATAAGCCGATCTCCCCATTTTTCGGTTTTTTTTCAAAATCAATTTTTTCCAGCTATTTCTTTTCTTATTTAGTCGTCTCCCTTTTTTCGTGTATGGATTTTTTCCTTTTTTTGTATGCACGTCTTTTTTTCCTCCAAAAACTCATGGCCCAACTTGGGGCCAAAAGAACTCATGGCCCAAATAGGGGCCTAATTATGCAACCCATCTTAATTATGAGCCTAGAAAAAACTAAGGGAGAGAAGGAGGCATTTAAGATGTTGGGCTACTACTCGATATCACAAACAAAAACACTGGGGCCAATTGAAAAAACTAGGCCGTTGTGTTTTTTCAATTGGCCCTAGTGTTTTTTTGTGATATCGAGTAGTAGCCCAACATCTTAAATGCCTCCTCTCCCTTTTACGTGTAACCAACTGGGCTCACATATATTATAAAATAAAATAATGAAACTAAGGGAGACACCCCATCATCGTCTAAGATTCCCTAGAGAGAACTAGAGTTGTTGATACCTCTGTGCATCGAGAAGGAGCTACGCACAAGGAGATGATCGCACCTGGACTGGCGCTTGGAACCTGGAACATCCCAAGTACGATGGAGATCCGCCTGGAGAAGGTGTGCGGTGGAAAAGATTGGAGCGTTTCTAGGTGCTACAGCTTTTTTGTGAGCACAGAATGGTTGCAGGTGCACCGAGAAAGATAGGTTGGCATCGTTACCACCTTGAGGAGAGATCTGGTGGCATGGAAGATCATCGAGCATGAAGGTGAGTGCGTGCATGTATGGAGTTGATCACGGTGATGGAAGAGGGTTGTTGCCGTTGCTTCTTATAAAGCGGAAATTGAGCCCCCTTCTTAGAAGAGAACATGAATAGGGTTCCCAACGAAACCCAATGATGCCGCTGAGAGTAGATCTAGAGATGATGCGTGATAACGCATCTTATGCATGTGGGATGCCCCACAAGTGTCCTGGATGTGGCATGGATTTGTCTCACAATGTCGAATTGATCTGCATTTTCTTTAAAATTTCCTATGTGATCATCTAGGAAATACCAATTTGGCAATTCAGGATCTTGTCTTAGCTCAAAGAATTACTGCCACATGACTTATGGCTCGAAGAATAGAATATCTGACAGTTGATCTGGTGCTTGATTATCAGAAACAACTCCAGATTATCAAATCATCAGCATATCAAGAAATTGGGGGCTTCTGCTTGATTTTCATAAGACAATGAGTTGCAAAACCCATCAGACGATAACTGTAGAGGAGATAGGAGCAAATCTGAGCATGCCTAGAGATGTTTCCTGTGCGAAATTAGGGTTTCAAGAAAGCCCTAGTTGCATTCAACCTTGGCAACGACATACTCCTCAGAGTTTTGTACACACCTTTTATCATGAATAGATTTTTTAATATGAATAAAATAATCTTCAAGAAAAGAAATCTAAGAATCGAATCCCGATCACGAACTCTATAGGGTTTCAGAAGAAACCCTAGAATTCGAACTTGAACCAATCACAAACATAAACAAAATCCTCGACAATTGAACATGCTCTGATACCATGTTAGAAATCAATAATGCAGAAGCGTAATATCAGAGAAATAAAAAAACATGAAGAACATCAGGATTTTACGTGCAACCCTACTCCGTGAAGAGCGGGATGAAACCGCGGGAGAACGCCTCAAGGGGCTTGTGTTTTCTATTCACTTTTCTCATCTGATATAATGGATGTATGGCTTCTTATATAACCCACACTGACTCTCAAGTCCCACAAATTGCCAATGCTGGACTAAACCACCGGATATTGCAATTGGACCTTGTAGGGGTCCAATTAATCATCACTACAATGACACATACTCCAACATATGCAGATCTTAAAGTAGTAGACGGTTAGATACCTCGTGTTGGGCCTCTCCTATACTTGAACCCAAAATGACCTCTCCTTTTTTATGGGGACATGGAGTCGGTTTCCTTATATGTGAACCTTAAGAGATTGCTTTTGCTGAGAAACCACAGGTAGAAGATGATGGATGCAAATAGTAATCATGTACAACAACTCAAGTAGAAGAAAAAGCTAGCTTGCTTTTACTCCCCTCTTCTCCAATACTTGATAGAATGATGAATATAGATCTCAAGTTGGGAGAAACAAAATGAAACATGCTTTTCTTTTCTATTCTTTCTTTTCTCCCATTTTTATACAACTTTTTTTTATACCATTGTCTTTTTTTGTAATTGCGTCCCTTTTTTGAAATTGGCCTATTTCTCTTTTTTCATACGATTTCTTTTTTGCACAACTGTTTTTTTGTTTAAAAAACTGACATCTTTTTTTAAAATCAACCACAACTCTCTTTTTTATGTGGCCCAACTCCGGGCCCAAAAAGTCTCCTCTTTTTCCTTTGTGTATGGTTTCAACAATAACTTGTCTTTTCCATTTTCTAATAGCAATGCTCCATTGGGCCCAAGAAGGAGAAAGATCTAAAGCATAGCAAATAGAAAAAATAAGGTCGGAGGGAACCCCGTCGCTTGGTCTCCTGCACATTTAGGGTTCCCAATTGCTGATTCACTCAAAGATTAAGGGAGGGCATCATGCCCTTCTTCGAAGCTCGACCATCACCGGTGTAGCAGTTGTCGTTGCAATACCGCTGCCTAGAGGAGTATGTGCATCTTGATATCAGTAGCTTCGAAAAAAGAATCCATCTTTCTGCGCCTGGGAGAGAGGTTGCTTCTTCTTCACACATTGCATAGCCTGGAGCGGGGCAACGTGAGCATTGTGCAGCCTGTTCCACTTTGGGAGAGGGGCGACATTAAGAATCGCGCAACCTGGAGGCTTTGACGTGATCATTTTATATGAGATTTCGATTTGACCAATACCAAGTAGGGCTCCAATGCAATAATCGATACCAAGTAGGTACAAGGTGCAACAAGGTCTCTGGTAGGAGGGAAATGCACAAATAATTAGCTGGATGCGCCACTTTGGAGGCATCGTCATTAGGGCTGTAAGAAAATTCTCGAGTTCGATATTCGTTCAGGTTCGGCTCGCTAAAAGTTCGATTCAAATTCGGTTCGGAAATAAACAAACTGAACCTGAACACAAGTTTAGGCTCGATAAAATAAACGAATCAAACCTAAAAATCATAGGTTTGCTCAGGTTCGATTAATTAAAAGCTCGATAAACATGCACATATACATATTTACAAATCTGTATCCGTAGAAGTGGACCTTATTTTGAGATAAGTCAATTTTGTCCCTGGATAAATGAATTTTGTCTAGAGATAACTGGATATTTACAGGATAAGTAGATTTTATCTCTGTATAAACTATCCAAAAATAAATAGTCACATCGTGTTTACAACATCCATTATCTATGTGTCTAGTACTTTCCCTTCTTTATCTTCAAATCAACAGAACAAGTACAAACCTTACTTATCGAATATCTCCATATTATTCTTATTCCTTATCCCCATCAGAACAGATGAAAAAATATATTATAATTATACTTTTTTCAAAGAGATGAACCCATATTAATCTATTTTTTTCAAAAGATGAAGATGAGTTAGATAAAGAAAAAAACTAAATGAATATTTATTCTAATTGTAAACACGTATATATTTCCATTTCTCTTCTTTTCACTCCCTATGAATTCTTAAGTTCGATATTCGCTTAGGTTCGATTCGTTTAAAAAGAGGTTCGATTCGGATTCGATTCGAGAATAAACGAACCAAACCTGAACACAAGTTTAGGCTCGATTAAGTAAATGAACTGAACCTAAAAAATATAAGTTCGCCTAGGTTCGGTCCATTTACACCCCTAATCGTCATGGATGGTTGCGTAAATAATTGGTTGTATGCACATATAGGGTTTATTCATGGAAATATCTTGATTAGGGGATGAAGTAGCCATCAAACATAGAGATCTCTTGATGCTACTTGGAGAAATCCTAGATGCAGAGTTGGGTTGGAGAAGACTATGATGCCATTTGCCGTTGAGATTAGGGTTCCGGTTTGGGAACCCTAGTTTCTTTCTAATATTGGATGATCTCAATCAGAACAATGACATGATCTCCATCATGAACAGAATAATATTTAAGAACAAATTTAGAATCGAAAATTCAAAAATCTATTTCGCAAAATACTAAGTTGGAAATGCACGTGGAAGCAAATCGGAATAAGGAACAAGAAAAATAAACATCTTGAGATTTCACGTGGAACCCTACTGCATGAAGAGCAGGATAAAACCACGTGTAACATCCGAATAATCCAAACACGGTCCGATTAAGGGCTTAAATGATCAATTAATATTCAATTAATATTGAATAAACCCAAATCGATCCGTTGATCTCAAATCAAATTTTGTTCGGTCGCAATCGATTAAAAGTCGATCACATCGTAATGTGTGCTGTGAAAAAGTTGCGACAAAAAAATGAAACCGCAAAACAAACGAAGTCCGTCCAAAATCCGACTCGACGAAATAAGATAACGAAAATGATACCTGGTCGAGTGATTGCATGTCAAAAGCATCTCTGTAGGGTCTCACCACGTGTGTGGGCTGTCTACGATGGGCAAACGCCGTTGCCCAGCAGACTCCTAACGGGCGCCCGTACCATTCTCTGCCGTCCCTAACAACAGGAGCAATGTGGGGGAAATGCTCCCATGCCCATAGCTGAAGGAGTATGACCGAGCCTCCAATCTCCTCGGTCGCCATGTCTGCTGCTAAACATAGGTGCCTGTAAAGATATGCAAGTACGGCCGATCCCCAGCTCAGTGTCCCAGAGAACTCGAAATCCTGTAGATGTGGTAGAGCGATAAGTGAAACCAAGGACCCAGACTTTTCCGTGAATAGGACTCCACCAAGCAACTGCAAAATGTACGCTCGAGTGTGTCTCTGTACGACTAGCTCGTCTGCATCCTCAGCCAACTCTGAAAAATTGGTGGACAGCCAGCTTGCTGACACCCTGCTGCCAACTATGTCTGCGGGCAGTGGCCTAACGCCCAACAATTCCTCGCATGTATCTGCCCATGTCGCTCCAGGTGTTGTCTCCCCAGTAACCGCAGGCCCATCAATTCGCAGCCCCATGATGAATGCAACATCCTGCAAGGTGATAGTAATCTCCCCACTAGGCATGTGGAAGGTATGCGTCTCGGGTCTCCACCGTTCAACTAACGCTGTCACCAGATGCCAATCCAGGGTAATGAACTCGAGCTCTGAGATGCATCCAAATCCTGCTTCGACTACGTAAGGCAGTAGCCGGTCATCCAAAGGGATCCGACGTACATGAGTCTCTCGTCGTCGGCAACGCAACCACGAAGATTCCTACAAGAAAATTGTTAGGAAAAAAATTGAAGGAAGGAAGAAATTATAATTACTTACATCGCCAGCCCAAACTCGACGTGAATGATTCGCTCCTGAAGGTGCAAAACTGAAGGATCAACTGGGTCGGGATCCATCTGAAAAATATAATATTCAATGTTACACAATACAATCTAAAAAAAACAATATCCGACAAAAGCAACAAGTATTTACCACAATGAAAATTAATAATATACGAGGGAAGCACACTTACTCGAACTTGGACATTTACGTCGGTTGTGACCTTGGCCACCACAATTTCCACATTTATTCTTATTCCTGGTCGACGTCGGCACATTTGATGTGGATGCTTGAGAATCCCTTGCGGTTTTTTTGGGACACCCATGGTGTGTGTGACCCAATATCCCACAATAGGAACAAGTATTTTGCCGAATCACATCTCTAACATCCATTTCATTATGTATTCTTGTTGTACGTGGACGACCTTTACCGCGTTTACGCTTTTGGTCCGGTCGTAACTCAGGATATTCGAGGGGATCCCATGTTTCACGATCACCGATGGGAAAAAATTGCCCTCCATAAACCTGCAACTGTTTCTCCCAGGTGTACCACTCTCCAACATAGGAATCCACTTCAGCCCGACGCTTTGAAATGACTGCAATGGCGTGGGAACATGGGATACGATATATTTGCCACTTATTGCAAGTGCATTTCCTTTGTAGCAAATTTACCGTGTACTATTTGCGCCCGCGAATACCAGTAGACGTCCGTCGAGGCCTGGTAGACACCTCGAATAATATTTCTGGTTATACTTGTACCTGAGTTACTGTGTGCACATTCGCAGCTGCAGTCCAACGGGTCAACTCTGTGGATACGTAATGCGTGAATTTTCGACCAGCAGCAATGGCTGCGCTTGCTTCTTCAAAATGCTGAATGAAGTATGACACACAATTATAAAAGGTCTTCTCAATTAACGCAGAGATTGGCAAGCAACGGGCATCTTTAAGAACTGCATTGTAGCTTTCGCTCAGATTTGTAGTCATCTGACCAAACCTATAACCACCGTCATAGGCCAAGGTCCATTACTCACGACGACAATCATGAGTTGAAAACCATCTAGCTGCTCCATTATTCCATTGTAATTTCCTCATGAAGTACGCGAACTTCCTAGGTGTCGTCTGTAATGCTGTGGCTTGCACTAGAGCTTTCATGGAGCCATTTTTAAAGACGCTATTGAAGTTGCTCGCGACGTGCCTCATACAAAACCGCCAATATGCAAAGGGTTCTAATAAATCGACGTCAGCATCTTCCATAGCGGCTTTTATACCAGAATGCCTGTCAGAGATGATACATATCGGTCCAGTTCGCATGCCGATTACCCTTACACGTACCAACAAAAGAAACCACTTCCATGACGACAAGGATTCCTCGTCGACGATCCCGAATGCAAGGGGAACAATATGTTTATCCCCGTCAACACCGCAAGCAATGAGCAGTTTTTGTTTGTACTTCCCGTACAAATGTGTCCCGTCAACACTAATCAGAGGCCGGCAATATTTGAATGCTTCAATGGAAGGACCAAATGCCCAAAAGCATCGTTCAAATCTGCGGCAGAGAGGTTTCCGAGGATCGGAATGGTCGCTGTATTCAATATCAATTTCAGTCCCTGGAATAGCAGCCTTCATTGCATGCAAAAGAAAAGGCATTTCAGCGTATGACTTCTTCCAGTCACCAAATACGATTCCGATGGCCTTCCTTCGAGCATCCCAAGCCCTTTTCCTTGAAACCCAGTAGTTGTACATCTCGTGGATGTGAGCTCTACAACTTGATACACGAACATTAGGGTCATCCCTAATAAGAGTTAGCAATGATGTGGACATGAATTTGTAGTCCAACTGAGGGTGATCCTGATTAACTGTTGGGTTTATACAAGTGTGTGCCCCAACAACCTTGGAGATCACCCACATTCCATCAAATTTTCTGAAATATTCTTGTAAATACCAAACGCAACCATTTGATCTCTGCGTACAAAAAACCGACCATATCAAGCTGGTGGATTCCTTGACAATGAAGTCATAATGTGATAGAATGTGGAACTTCTTCACAGCGTAAACCAAATCCTCCCTACATTTGAACGTCCTACCCTTGCGGATTTCATCAGCAACACCATCAAGTCTAGACTTGCTTCGAATGTCGTCTTCATATTGTTGAACGAGTATTTGACCCTCTAACCCCAAAAAAGGGTATACGGGGTGTAATAGTATGCGTGGTTTGTTCATCAGTTGGGAGCTCCTCGTCCATCAGATCATCTTTGACATCTTCGCTACCTTCTTCCAGGTCATCATCGGTCCCCCAAGGGATGAAATCCTGATCCATCCGGTTAACCTCTCGCAGCAACAGCTCACTCAAGCCCAAATCCTGAACCGTGCTTGGCTGCGTTACAGGCGCATCCGTATCAAAGTAGGGTCCCATGGTTGGGGCATTTCTTGGTGGCGTGCAGCGGACAACTGCTGCTTGTGTGCTCGGGACTCCAGACGGTCCCTTGTTAGTCATAACAGTGGGGACTTCGCTCACAGATACATCTTCAACATAAATATCGGTAGGCATTGATTTCCCAATGGTCTGAGCGTACACAAGAACTGCCTGCACATCATCATCATCGACAATAGATGAAAATGACGGTTCCTCCCCTGGGCCTCGAGGGATGCGATGTAATAATCGGATTTTTTAACTGTCAACATCCAAGTTGAACTTACGGTAAACCAAGTTCAACATCTCATCGAACGTCATATTAGGAGTCAACACAAACCCCCTCACGTTGGTTGACGATCCCCACATGAGTGTACTACTCAAATGACACATACAATACAACTGCTCCATTCTAACCTAATACGTGACACAACGTACAAGCAAACGTCATACATTCGAGAAATGAAAATAACATGCATATGATACAAACAATAACTAAAGAAAACGTTTTACCAAGTCCAATTGTTCGCAACAGGTGATTAGCCCTAATGAGAAACGGGGACGGCTAGGACGGTGCCAATCAGTGAAAACACGGAAAAGGAGTGTTCCGCGGGGCTAGGAGTGACCAAAACGGGGGTTTCTGAGAGAGGAGGAGTTCTCAAGATACGGGTGCTGAGGTTGGCGTCGGGGGCGGCTGGGGTGCTGGAGAACGAAGGGCACGGGGGCAAGGGTCGGGAAATGGGAAGGCTGCTGGGCGCGGGGCTTATTTAGGCTCAATATCGCATGTTGAATATGCGTTATCTATAGCGCATATCCAACATGCGACACATACGTAGTTCCTGGGTAAAATAAAAACTTAAGGGGTGTCGCATGTTCAACATGCGACACCTCTGTAGTTTTTAAGTAAAAAAAAACATTAAGTAGTACCTGGGTATTTAAGTAATTCCCAGGTACTACTTAGGAATTTGACTCGAATGCTAATGGTAACATAATTTTTTATTGAAGATGTGCAAAACATGCGACTGTCCTAATGTTAAAAAATGTTACAACTGGAAATGATCCCATAAGTGTTTCTAATTGGAATTAGGATGCACAAGCCACACCCGATATAAAATGCATGGTGCAAAGGATGTTCCCTATAATTCTAATTGTCATGCCTTCTCTTTCTTAGTAATCCATGGATACCCAGAACATTGTGATGCAACTGGTGTATGTGTTGCATCTATTCTTTGACTGTGATGTGGTGCAAATTTTGATGGAAATTTTATGAGAGATGTTATAGGCTTATAGCACAGTCTGTCATGGTGCTTGCTATCCATTTGTTGTCAATCATGGAGACTTCCCAGTCTTGCTTATCAATCAGGAGAGCTGTCGGTCTTGGTTTTGGTGGTGATTACCTTGTTGATAACTAGTAGTTATTGTATAAAAAGTTTGGTTTTGGTGGTGATTACCTTGTTAAAAACTGATCCTGATAGATATCTCATGCTTTGGAGATAATCATGTTGTTTTGATGGAAGTCCTTGACCGTAAAAATATGTTGAAACTTAAGATGGACTTGAATTAGCCAATATGACTAGAATTTGGTTTATTTAACTTGTCAAAATCAGCTGATTAGTTGAAGGATAAAGGGAGATCGGGGTACCTTGTTGACTTGCTTCTGGTGGTGCATGTTTGTTGTCTGTAGTGGGTATTAAAGGTGGAGAAGTAGTAGAGCTCGTAGGCTCTATTTTCTGACATTTTATAACTTGGTGTGGGATGTTATTGAGGAATCAGTCTAGGCAACTCCAGGTTCAGAAATGAGGTGGTACTCCACGAAAATAGATATTTTATTCTGGGATGTGATTTAACATGCTCGTGTACTAGCAGAGTTCTAATCATAAATGGATAAAGTAAAACTTTCTATTAACCTTAGTTTATTATATTTTAAATCATGATTTGGCTAGGACACCATGATATATTCCTCATGGATTGAAAGTCCTTAACATCATTACCCACATAGTTATATCCACCTAATAGGAGGACCTTGCAATTGATTTGATCACTCTGGTGTAATGGAAACATACATTGATTCTTGGTAAGACATGAGCATGAGTGGGAGACCATCTAACTATAGAAACTCACACTGACCAGTACTTGAGGTCTATCCTGACATAAGTTCTGACAAGGTTCCTCTTTTCTGCAAATCTATTCAAGATATGCTTTACATAAAGTGCTCCAAGGACTAATCATCTTCATAAGATAGTCTTTTAAGTGTAATCTACTAACAATAGATCACTACTGATAAATCATCTTCATAAGATAGTCTTTTAAGTGTAATCTACTAACAATAGATCACTACTGATAAAAGTCACAGACAAGATATCTAAATATGTTAAAATGATCATATAAGAGATTAAGAAAGGGTTGAGGAATCAAATACGTATGAAGGTGAATCAGGGATGACAATTAATAGTGTCGATCACAGTGACCCTTACACCTGACCATGTGGGAGTGCGGGTGGCCCTCAGTTGGGAAGGAGTTTGGAAGCCCAGTTACGACAGCGATCGCTAAATGTGCGGGTCTAGGATCCCAGCCTTTTCCGATTTTATGCGAGCTCGCATTGTTTTTACACCTTGTTGAGATCCTGACTTTTGACCAATCTGTTGACCCTCTATTTTAGGGTACCTAAGCTGGAGCCCTCGATTTTAGTTTTTCTTACGAACTCATTAGACCGTACCGGTCAGACTGGTTTCTAGAGTGACTTTCCTGGAGAGTCTCTCTCACCCATCTCTGTGGCGTAGTTTTGGAGTAGACCTATTCCTCTACTGGACCGCACTTCTACTTAGATGGCGAGACTGAAGGGTCTCTTAGGAGGCTTCCTCACCGCTTGAGTTTTGGTTACTGTTCCGCCAATAGGTCTTGGCAAGGAGTTACAGTTGAGCTTGAAGTTGGATACAATTGAGTTTAGTTAGAATTAAGATCAATTACAGTTGATTTAGCTAAGGATGAGCTTGGTACAAAATCATCAATCCTTAATCATCGACAATTCATCGGATCTTAGAACTACTACGCTTGATAAGATAAACTAGTGGACATGTTGGGAACTTAATTAGATGCATTAGACTACACCGCATGCTTACGGAGGCACCCCAACCTTAAGGTATTCTTCATGCCTAGAGTCATAGTGTGAGTTCACACTCATACCAAGACCACAAACTATCCACTAGTCCTGAGGAATTAGACATAGATAAAAGATCAAATCAAGGTTTCATCATCTATAATCCAAAGATCCATCGTCATGAATCAAATATAATTATAAACCATATAACCAACAAAAATATTAAGTATAGAAAATTACCAACATTTGTTGACATTCCATTTGTTCCTTGCATGCTTGACAGGCAAAGCGCCTGCATCCTAGTAGTTGGCTGACTATTCCGAGCATCCTCTATTATACTCGATGGTACAGATGTTGGTTATTTTCTTTCAGATAATATATGACATCTTTTCTTCACTTTTGTCACATTTCGGGGATGCATGTGTAGAATGTAATATTCATTTTTGTTACATGTAAACTATATGGAAATTAACACAATGAAAAATTGGTGGCACTTCTTGTTGGCTCTATGGTTATTATATTGATTGCGGATGTTATTTTAAAATGTGAAAAACTTTTCCTTGAATTTCAACAACATAATGCGATCTATATTGAATCTAATGCTGCGAGTGCTGTGTAAACGGGTACCTAGATCCAGGGACGTCACACCACAGGAGAAGTCCTCTAAGGCTAGAACATATACTGCAATCTCTCAATGAGTACAGGAGGTGTGGGACTTCTTATATAGCCACACTGACAGATCGAAATCCCACTTATAGATAATATGGGACTAAACATGAGTGGGATAGTTGGATCTTGGAGAGATCTAATTATCTATCTATTACATAATCCAATAGGTTGACTTTGTTTGAATCTTGAGAGGAGGCCTACGTGTTTCCTCCTATTCCACCCCCACCTCTACTACCCCTCTTCCTACTATAGTTACTCCTATGCCGCTACCTCCTAATATGTTGGCTTAGTTTTTGCCACACTTTTACATTCACAGGCTACTATCGACTATACCCCCGACTCATGGACCTTTCCCATCATACAACAAGTTCCATGTATGTTCTGAGCACTTTGTTTCTACTGATGGTATTGGTGTTTTGTCTATACATCAGGCTACTTTATCGGATAAGAAGATTCCTGCTCAGAAGGTTACTTTACAATTTTATATGCCCCATTGATCTCTGGAAGAGGAGGTGCACTTTTACGTTGTAGGCTTTCACTGCCCATGTTTCTTTTAAGTATCTTTCAGCAAATTTCAGTACATTTGTTATAGGTCTCTCAGATGTAGAGATCCCAAGGATATATCGGGAGGCTATGTGAGATAGTCAGCGACATCTTTCTTTGGAGGAGCAGATCGTTGTGCTACAGTTGTGTGGTACATTGAGCTTGGTTAATGTCCCTATAGGGGCTTCTGTAGTTGGTAGCAAATGAGTGTTTACAATGAAGCAATGTGCAGATGGCAGTGTTGATCATTACAATTCTAGGCCCGTGGCTCATAGGTTCACGAAGACTTATGGGATGGACCATTGTTTTTAAAAACGCGCCTCGATGCGGTGAGGCGTATGCCTCGAGGCGTTTTTCAAGGAAAAACGCCTCGAGGCTATAGCCTCACTCAGCCTCAGTGAGGCGTGCGCCTCAAGGCTTATGAGGCGCTGCCTCATATATAGGCTGTTTTTTTCCAGCAGTCTTTTTTCCTTTTCTTTTTTATTGTAAACTTTTCATCTTTCGTAGACAAGTATTTTCAAGTCTTTAAGCTCATGATGAAAATGCATTTTTTTAATTTATTAACATATTAAGCTTATTTTTACTTTGTTATGCATGTTTTTTTATAAATCAACATGAACAAAAAATTGAGTCCTGAGTCCTTTTATCTAATGCCTCTACTCTTTAGTATAAATCAAGTATAAATGTGTTCTTTATTAAAATGTTTGGATGCAAGTCCCCTACTTTGACCTAAATTTTGAAAAGTATATTTTGTAAACATGTCTCATCATTTCTTCTATTCATTCGGGACTAAAGTAATTCACATCAAAGTATGCATGATCAAAAATGATCATAACATGCAATATTTAAGTATTTTATCCCCCAATCATTATGGTAAAGTAAAAAGTGATCACAGATTCACTGCATACTCTCTTATCCTTCTCAATTGAATGACACGTATCTCATCTAATTTTGAAAATGGTATGTTACATCTGGTCCCTTTAGTTAAATTGTACTCAAAACTTTAAATTTTGCGGAGAGTTACCCATTATTGTGTTTACATATCCATATTTACTTGACTCCTTACAGATTTAGAGTTTAAAAAAGGAGAGTTATATAACAACTTGGATGTTTAAACCATGATGTTAACCTTGAAATATCATGGAGTTATGTATTTAATCATAACTATTTAATTTCTAGAACTTGAAAATTGTAATTACGATTAATTATTATATTTTATGCAAATTTTTCTTCCACGATTGAGGCTTACGCCTCGATACGCCTCGAGGCTTACGCCTAGAGGCAATACTAGGAAAATGCCTCGATACGCCTCACATTTTTTAAAACCTTGGGATGGACTATCATGACATGTTCTCTCCTATAGCACATCATTCTACCCATTAGATCCTTCTCTCTGTTGTAGTGGTACATGACTGGTCACTGTTCTATCTAGATGTGAAGAATGCAGTTTTATATGGTGATATGTAGGAGGAAGTCTACTTGCAATAGCCACTTGCGTTCACTGCTGAGGGGAAGATTACATACTTCATAAGGCTATTTATGGACTTAAATAGAGTCCCACATGGTTTCAGAAGCTTTTAAACTTGATAAAGCAGTAGGGCTTAATGAGGTCGATTGCATATCATTCACTATTTATTCAGAGGACTCGGAGAGGTGTCATTGTTATATTGGTCTGTATTGTTGATATCATTGTTACAAGAGATGATGTACTGGGTATTAATGCGGATAAGGATTCCCTTAGACAACAATTTATCACCAATGACCTTAGTTAATTAAGATACTTCCTATGGCTTGAGTTCTTTAGGAACCAAGAGGGTCTTGTGATATTATACAATATCCTCTCAGATATAGGCATGTCAGATTGCAGACCTGACACTACTCTCATCGATGTGACTATTACTATCTAGTTTATGAAGCAACCGAAACATATGGATGTGGTTCCCATGATTATGAGGTATCCAAAGTCCTCTTTCGGTACTGGATTTCTCTTTAGCAGAGGGACATCCTTTTCCATCACGGCATGTATAGATGCAGTCTATGCAAGATGCCCAAGGACAGAAAATCTACCTCAAGATTTGCAGTGTTCATAGGAGCTCTTTGGTGTCATAGAAGAGCAAGAACCAAATCATGGTTGCTAGATCTAGTACCGAGTCATAGTACAGAGCCATGGGACAAGGGAATACTAAGATGATGTGATCCATACTCGTAACTCGTTCTTGTCTAACCTAGTTATTGATGTGCCTCATTGGATGCATCTAAAATACAACAACCGGACTGTTCTTTTCTTTGCCAACAACCATACCTTACATGAGATGACCAAGCATATTGAGGTATATTGTCACTAAACATGTGACATAATTCAGGAGGCTTTTATCTCTACTTCCCGGGTCAACTTAGGGGAACAAACATTAGATGTTTTCACCAAGGATCTAGCTATAAGGCCATTTCAGAGTTGTTCTAAGCTGAGTATGATTTACATCTATGCTCCATCTTGAGGGGAAGTGTTGAGAGATTTATTTATTTTTCCTCTTTTATTTATTTTATATTTCTCATGTATCTAGTATGTAATTAACACACCAAAGGTTTTCCTTTATATATAAGAAAACCCTAGGACATTGTGAGAAAATAAGTATTATTTTCTTTCCACGACATAGCATATTCAAACTAAATATTTCATTATTAGCGACCTCTTCTTAGGAACCAAGGGAAGACCGCCATCTGTAGTGACACTAGTGAGTTCTACATTTTAGTTTGTAGTTATTGGAGGCATCTCTGCGGTTAAACACCAAATACGTAGAGAGTCTTTGGGTCAAACACCAAAGGCGTAGAGAGGGTCTTATGTATCTTTCCTAAGTTTTCATTTAGGTTGGCTCTCCTTTGATCTCTTGCAAGGCAAAGGTTGATGGTGAATTTCATGACTGCCTATAAAGATTAGTGTATGAACTATATGTATAATAAGAATGACATCTTATAAGAAAGTTTGAATGGGGGTGTCTAAATGGGTCTTGTAAGTGATCCCACATGACTAGAGAACTTTGATCTAATTGCTGAGATCAATTCTTCCAATCCACTTCTTGATTCGGTATTTATGCCATATAATTGAAATGAGGATGGTATGTAGTGCATGCCAATATATGAAGCATACTTAAGCTCTTTTTCGATTTTTGCCAATGTCCATTCTGTTGTTTTGTTTAATTTGGCCGACCTTGATGTTTGGGGACCTAGTAAACATCCTAATTGCTTGAAAAATTACAATTATCTTATTCTTGTTGATGGTTTCCCTATATTTCTTAGGAATATTTGATGAAGAATATGTCTGTTGTTTGTTTACTTATTGTCACTTTTCTTAATGAAACGAATGCTATATTATGTCAATTTGAAGATACTTCTTTCTTATAGTGCTAGAGAGTTTCATTATGCTCTCTACTTTTATTGATGAGCATGTACCTATTAAAATCCTTTACATAGGAAATAAGGCGTTTCCACTTCGTAAGGGATGAATTGAATGCCAACAAAGTCAAATTTGTGTTCTTATAAATGTTAGGAACAAGATAAGAAGGGGCATGATTCCTATACCTTGAGATCACTAAGGTGTGATATTAGTGCAGACGGCACTTTATTTGAGTTTATGTCCTTTTTTAGCATCACTATCTGTGTGAATACTATCATCTCTAAGTCTATTCTATTATCTACCTCAAGCCTCAACATAATCAGTTTAGGTTTGGTATCATCGGTGACAACACCTCCTCCTATCAAGGGGAGTCCTTCGATAGAAATTTTATAGACCGGCAGCTTTTCTACTTCTAGTAATACTATATGTTATAAAATATGAAGAAAGCGGAAGCGATTGATAAACAGAGCATAAACAAGAAAGATAGAACATGGAACACCATGATTTTACGTGGAACCCTACTCCGTGAGGAGCGGGATGAAACCACGGGAGAAGCCCTCAAAGGGGCATGCTATTTATTGCTTTTTCTCAATGAGTACATGAGGTCTGGGGCTCCTTATATAGCCTCTCCAGAGCCTCTAAGTCCCACCACTAGGCGGTGTGGGACTAAACACTGGATGGGGTAAATGGATCTTCTCCAGGATCCATTTACCTTGCTACAACTCATGACGCATACAACCAAGTACTCCAACACTTCCCCTCAAGCTGGAGCATGCAATGCTCAGCTTGGACAAACAGAAAGATATTCAACTCAACGCTACATGACACTACGGACAATATCAACCCAACACGCACATTGCTGCAGTCGAGGGCGTTGCTTCTCATGCCGTACATGTGAGGAGGACGAACGGGCTGGAGTGTGAGTCTGTTGAATCTCCTCTTTGGAGAGCATGTGCTCTGAACTGCGTCTGTCAGAGTTACTGCAATTGAAAATGAGTCTCCTCGTCGGAGTACTTTGGCCCTCCACAATAATGTGGACGACTGCTCCATCTCTGAAAATGGCCAAACTGAAAAAGAACATGGTTGTGCAATCCCCGTCGGAGTCCACGATCGCTGGAGAATGGAGTCTGAAAAAGTCTCCTCTTCGGAGAACTGGGTCTCTCCCATATGGCTCAGAGAATGGTGCACTACTCTGGTGTACCTATGATACCACATGAAAACCCTTGCCAACATGGCATAGGGAATGATCCTCTACTCTGAAGTCTCTATGGATCACATGATAACTCTGGCCTACAAAACAAGAATAATGATGGGGACCACGAACAAATGATGGCAACATGTGCTCATCTGAAAATGACCGCATCCATGTGCATGTCTGAAAATGAGTCTCTGGAGATCTCGAAATGGGCCTCTCATCTTGGAGTGCCTCGAACTTGGACTCAGACCAATCTATCGAGTCTGAATAACTGAAATCTGTAGAGTCTGATCAACATATGGCTGGTCTGAGCAATCTGCATCTAGCATCTGAATCTGGAACACAAGACATGTGACTCTACACCATACTCCCCCTTTCTCCCATACTTGTCGGAAAACATGGACGTCGACCAAGTTGGGAGAAGACAATAATGATGGGGAGAAAACATTCTCAAAAATTTCTCGCAGCTTTTCAATTTTTTTAAGCCGTCAAACCCTTTTTATACGGCTTTTTCAACCTTTTTTTTAAGCCGTCATTTTTTTAAAACATTTTTTTATAATTTGCATACGACTTTTTCTTGTACGCGCCTCTTTTCCTTTTTTTGACAAAAATCCTTGACCCATTTGAGCCTAAAAAACAACATCACTCTTTTTTTAAGAAACTGCCACACAGTGCTTGGAAGTAACACTTTTTTTAGCATTTTCCAGCCCACTTGGGCCCTAATTGCATCGCACGGCCCTTAGGGTTACTGGGGAACCCGTCCCCTTTTCTTTCGATCGCCCGCCGCCCATGGGGTCTTCGCGCAGGAGATTGGCGTGCACCACCTTGGCTTGAAAGGAGGGGGATCGAGGGGCGCCATCGCATGAGAAGGGGGCCAGGGGTACGTGCGGCATTGAGTAGCGGCGCCTCCCAGTGCCTTTGGGACTGGGTGCTTCCGCCTGGGCATCGGGCTGGAAAGGAGGCGCCTCCAGGAGGATCTGGTTGCGAAGGATGTGCCGCCTGCTCGCGGCTAGGGCGTTGTGCTGGCTGCGAAGGAGGTACTCGCGGCTAGGTGCCTCCTGCTCGCGGCTGGAAGTTTGTGCACGAGGCGCGCTTGGATGTTGGGATATGCACTGCCTGCTGGAGATGCGATGCGAGGGCTGCGCGAAGCTTCTTCATCGCCTGGGATTCGGTAGGGGCCTGGCGCGTGGCCAAGATGCTCCAATCGCCTGGGGCACGAGACTTTTGCGGCCTGGAGTTGCTACCGCCTGATGTGGTGGTTCACGATGGGCCTGGAGATGGCTTGCACGAGAGAAGAATCGCCGTGCTGGAGAGCTCGCGAGAGAAGAATCGTCGTGCTGGAATCAAATAATCAAATCTCAAAAAGTTTGTAAACTAAAATAAATCTTCATGAAACCTCGAGAATCGAACCCGCTCTGATACCATGTTATAAAATATGAAGAAAGCGGAAGCGATTGATAAACAGAGCATAAACAAGAAAGATAGAACATGGAACACCATGATTTTACGTGGAACCTTACTCCGTGAGGAGCAGGATGAAACCGCGGGAGAAGTCCTCAAAGGGGCATGCTATGTATTGCTTTTTCTCAATGAGTACAGGAGGTATGGGGCTCCTTATATAGCCTCTCCAGAGCCTCCAAGTCCCACCACTAGGCGGTGAGGGACTAAACACTGGATGGGGTAAATGGATCTTCTCCAGGATCCATTTACCCTGCTACAACTCATGACGCATATAACCAAGTACTCCAACACTATAAGGACAAGTACTTCCAATACTGGCACAAATGTTGGTGCTATAAGTGATAGTACAAAAGATGGTCCATCTATTGTTATAATAGATATTATGATTTCCCTCAAGAAGGGTATAGAGTAGTGCACCATGCATCTTCTTCTACAACGGTATCCTTCTCCAGTATTAGACCATCATACAAATGGTTTTTAATGGCATTGCCATGTCAATTGTGAAAATCTGACATGAAAATATGTGAAATCAAAGAACAAGTGAAAACATGGATTTATGTGGAACCCTACCAAGCAAGGAGCGTGATGAACTATAGTAGAAAGCCTCAAGGACTAGGTTTTCCATTATAGAAGTAGGATTCTTCAATGTAAATTTCTATAAATGTTACCATAATACGAAGATATAGACAATTGGCTTCCATCATAAAGCATGTACGATGGGTCTCTCTTAAAGTGAGCCTTGAATTGTCTTATAGAGTCAAATTCCTAAATAGTATCCTTAACAAATAATTCCACAAATGTGGCTCTAATTATTTTATTTTCCTTAATTGTGTTGTATAGTGTTGTTGATGCTAATGTTGTTTTGGAATAGAATTGACATATATTATGTCAATCAAAGTATGACATCTACTTATTAGATATTCATTAATTAATCTTATCGAAACCTCTTCAGATCTAAGTGGTGGAACTATTATACTGGTATACTCTTGGATATATTCATACGATCTGATGCTAGAATCGAACCTAGTAAAGCCTCTATATTGGTACTAGAGAACATTTACAGGTACAAAAGCTCACACTCAACATACTTATAGTGGACTCTAGATGGATTATCCTTTCCAGTGTGGTTTACCTCATTATAAAGGTTTTGGCAAATTCACCTTCATGGGGTGTTGGGCACAATCATTCCCTAAAGTTGAACATCTTTGCCCTGCAGATTGATAGTTGATGGGCTTGTCCTCTATTTCAAGATTGTGATGGATTGGAAGTGGAACTACATGAGGGGTATGGTGTGGAAGGTTGACTTCTCCAAGCCATACAAATTGTATTGACTGGCACTTTATTTGAACTTCGTTACAACGGGGAGGTTTTCCCGAGTCATGGATTGTATGGATGAAGAGGTGTATTACGATAGTGTCGTATACGATTCTTCTAAACAAGTGCCCAGAGGTTCGCTTTTCTAAATGACAGAAGGGGGTCCTGCAGGATGTAACTATGTACCTTTTCTATTTGTAGTGGCAAAGGTTGCATTGACAATAATGATGATATTGGCTTTTGATAATGGTTATTCCGTAGAGTAGAAGCAATGTCTCAATTCCTATTTATAATATAAAATTGATATAATCATGTTCATTGAGTTATAGGTAGAGCAGGTGAGCAGAGCATCTAGATTTATGGACATCATTGGGAATATCTCCAGTCTCTGGATAAACAAGGAGAAGTCAGCTTTTGTTTCATTTGGGCCTTCGCAGAGTGAGATTCAGAAATCTATGTTAGCACTTCGTTATCCATGTACTATTCTCTCAGTTACTTGGTCCTCCCGTTGGTTTGAGGTAGACTTCATTCCTTAGATTGGCGCCCCTGCTTGGTATATTCAAGAAGATAGTGGGTTGGAAGGTAGGAGTTCTCTCTAGAGGTGAGAATCTTACGTTGCTTGGACACGTCCTCTAAGCTATCCCTCTTTCCTTATTCTCCACTAGACTAATCCCGAACGGGTACACGAAGATGGGATCGATGATGAAGCACTTCTTTTTCTTAGGTGGGACGTAGTGAGAGGCCTTGGAATTATGAATGTTGAGCACGGGAATAAGGCCCTTTTGTCTAAATGAGTTGTCAGATTCTTGGGGAGAAGTGATGACTTGGAGTGCCCTATGATGCAAAATATACATGGTTTTCGTATCACATTGACAATCCTGCCTGTTTGGATACCGTCCTCTATTTAGCTAGGCATTTCTAGTATCATTCGGGAGATGGTGAGTCTTTTGTGACCAAGGGTCGGTGGTGGCGATCTGTTATGCTTTTGGATGGATGATTGGACTGAATCAGGCCATCTTTGAGATGTTTTCCTGTACTTCTCTCTCTCTCTCTGTTTTTTTAGGAGAACGAGGGTGTAGTCCCAAGATTGGAACCCATCGCAAACTTTTGGCTATCTCATATCATATAGACATGGATGATGTGTACCTGAGCCACTTCATTTGTAATTGGACTCTCCGAGAAAACACCGAGGAAGTTTCTTTGCATGTCTAGTGAGTTAGAAGGCATGGAGTGCCCCTTTACTGGGAGGGGCCATTAAGTTTGGTTGAGTGGTCCATTTTTCGTTAAGAAGGCTTTATATGGATTTCTTGGTGTCACATTAAATGTTACATGAGGATATGCAACACGAATACATTATGATATGGAAGAGTAGGGCCCCGAAGCAGATCAAGGTTATTTTTGGCTTTTGAGGCATGATCACCTTCTTATAAAGACTCACAAAGACAATATTCTTTGAACCATGAATTGATGTGTCCAAGATGTGATGATGTTGAGAATATGGATCAACTTTTTTCAATTGTTAACAATCGGCAAAAGTTTGGAATGTGTTGGAATCTCATGGCCTAAGATTGAGAGTAGTTGGCATCTTGGAATTCCGTTCGGATATATTACGGTAAATTCTCAGGAGTAACCTATTGTACCTTTTACTACCTTTGGGTGATTGAGTGCATTTTGAATGAACTTATGCTAACAGTGTTTCCACTCTAAAATGCATTGGAACATAACAAGGCCCTTCATCATGCATGGTCATTTGTAACATAAAGTTATTATTTTTTATATATTTGTGGTAGGTCCCATCTTGGGATGCACCCTTTTTATTTCAAAAAATGTATAATAACCAATATACCTTAAGCTCAATTAATACAAGATTCAACACATATACGTGTATATATATGCATATATCGTGACTAGTGATGCGGGTGCTTTTGGGGCTGGGGGCCATGGATGTTGTTGATCATAGGGTAGAGTCCTTCGAGGTGGAGATGAATCTTGGGGAATAGGCGAGGCGATGGGGGAGGGCAGAGAACCACTATAATAACAAGTTGAGAATTGGAAAATAAGAATATCATAATCATATGTAACTAGGTTGGGAAGGGTTGGAGCAACTTGCTATCAAAGGGTTAGCCCGATGGGTAACCCTTCTATGAATAGTAGTTGTTTGGATGGTTGGGAGAGTTGGAATGGTAAATGTTATGAGATGTCATATTGTGCATGTGTTATATTGATTTTTTATAATTATAATATGTTTTTGATGTTAACTTGTTTATTCCATTTTGGTAAAAAAATTATAACCAAGAAAATGTGGGATCCATACAAGTAATTAAAACCCAAGAATGTAGGAGTTGGGTGTGGGGTAACCCAAAACCAAACAGCTGGGGGGAGGGGTACATATGAGGTAGCGGGGCATCCCGGAAATAAAACTAGTTGGGGTAAGGGTTACAAAAAAATACTCACGAAAACTTTAAACTGATTTCTTTCTCAATTTTTGCACTTTTACAAGAAAAATATTATTCAAACTAAATTTATATCTAAATTCACATGATATTTTTATTAAACACTCATTTCAATGTTTTCCAACATAAAATTTATATTACTTCTGCATATATTAATACTATATATGTCCTTAATTTTTAAAATTAAATAATATCGTTTATAATATTTTAAAAATAAAAAAGCCTATTTATGTGACTATACCACTAAATAAATTCTAGTAATCATATATTTTTGGCAAGAGTAGATTTAAGAAAGGATGGAGAGGGAACTGGAGCTAAGTAGGGGTGCTGGAGGTCACATAGTGGAGGCAAATTCCTGCGTTATGTAATTGGAAATTTTAATTCATCAAGTAAGCCAACGAAAAAAAATTCTCACTCAGTATTGTTTAGATATCGCATATAATCTATATGTTATAGGTAATACATACATTCTAGGCGCTTTCCTATAGCGCACAGATTCTATGAGATTCCTTTGTACCTGATGGGCAAAGAATGTATGTGATATGCTTTGCTATTCCTAAAAAATAAATAGAACCTTATATCCCTAAAACCCGCCTGACATTGGACTCAATTGCTTATTATCCTTCGTGAGGGGTAGTCCTGATTCTGTTGTTTTCCGAAGCGATTAAAGTTTCCTCCTCGTCCCCCACCACCGCGCCCTCCGCCACCCGTGCCTCACGCCACCTAATCGGGTCGCCACCTCTCGTTCTCCATCTGTGTTTTCCTCTGCTAGGGTAATTTCCTCTCGAGTAGCAGTAAGCCAATGCCTTTTCTGATGTTTGGAAACACAAGGTTATGTGTTTTTTATGGGTTTTATTCATTGTTGGTAGTTTTTTAGTGGAACATTGGCCTTATGCATGACCTAAGATGACATTGATGGATTTTATAGGGGTTCATGTACCATCACCAGATATGGACTAGGTCATTGGGTACGTTTTGAAGATACAATTCATCACACCAGTCATTGTGCCACGGGATGGGGAGGTGATAACTCCACAAGCTCCTGCAAGAAACATGAGGGGGGAAGAAGCTATGATAGCTCAACCTATGTTTGCTACACTTACCCCGCCACCCGTGCCCACCTTCGACGAGGAGGAAGGCACATGAAGTTCTCAATTACATGGAATTGATAATAGAGATGGTACAAGATCCTATCAAATGAGGAAGAAGAGATAAATAGTTTTTTGTACTGTAACAAAAGAATTGAATGTTTGACTTTTGGCCATATATATTCTATAATGATTTTTGGAAATGTATTCTGTGATGAACTCTTTTTTAATCCAATGGGGTCCTTTGTAGATATTATTTCCTATTATGTAAGACAAAAATGACTTTAGATATAAATATTACATATGTGAATGACCTTGAATTTTAGGTAGCACAGATTCTCTTGATCTTTTATGGTATGAGAACAGAAGCTTGTTCTATTTATTTTTTGAGTAGCAGAGCATATCACACACAATCTGTGTGTTATATAGGAAAAACGCAATGAATCTGTGCACTATAAGGAAGTGCCTAAAATGTATATGCTACTCTATCGCTCATAGATTCTATGTGATATCTCTGCAGTATTCAAAGAAAAAATTTGTTGGCTTATTTGAAATAAGTTTTCCAATTATATTACGTAGGAATTACCTCTCACATAGTGTAACCAAATCCTAGTTTGCAAGTGCTTTGATGTAGGAGAGATATCTTGAGCCTAGGGCTATCAGGAAAGCTCAAGCTCAATGAGCTCAACCTGGGCTCAGCTCGTTAAGATCTCGTGAGCCTTAACTGAAAACCTGATGAGCACGGGCTCGAGTTGGATTTGTGACTTGTTAGGGTTATTGAGTCGAGATCGAGTTGGGTCGTGCTCAACTCGATATAATTTTAAGTTATTTTCCATTATATATAATAATATAATATACATTTTGGGGCCCAAATTCTGCCCCCCTCTCCATCTTGCACCGCAACTTCGAGCAAATCGAGCCTTAACCCTCTCACTGCGCCTGTGGTCCTCCTCCTCCACTCCACCACTTGTGCCTTATCACCGTAACCACCCTTCTCCCTCATCGTCATCACCACCAACCCAGCTACCAACTCCCAGCCATGCCATCACTGGAGCCACCCATTCTCAACTTCTTGACGACCCTCCTCGACCCTGCGAATAAACCAATTGTTGTTGCTGCAACCGTCCCTGAGAACCAAGCTACCAAGAAGTTGAAGGTAAGACCCCCCTCTTCTTCCCTCGCATGTACCTTTCCTCCAGGGCTTCTCTTTTACGTCATAAGGATGGTTTGTTAAGAGGCCCGTGAGCCAACTTAACTCAACCAGTTCGAGTCTGAGCCAACATTCTAGGGCTCGAACCTTATCGAGCCCGAGTTTCCTTATCGAGTCCAAGTTGGTGCTGACTTGACTCGTTGAACTTGATAGACACTCCTACTTGAGCCACACAGGTAATGTAGTATATATTAAGTGGGTCCTAAAAAGGATCAAGGATGGGCTCATTGCCTCCATTACTATGAGCATGGAGACATCATGGCTTCTTATCATGATATGAGCATCTATTACCAATGTAGGAGACCCAACCCTCTCCAGAGGTTCTATCAGGTAGTTGATTATTGGTAAAGGTGATGCCCTAAGTTTGTGAAGTATGCTCCATTATTTACATCATTGATCTCCTCAGTAATCATGGGGTCTATTCCGGACTCCAACATGATTATCTATGGAATGTGATGTTAGAGATTGACCAGATGTTTGGCAATTCATTTAGATTGATCCTTGGATTGTGCTCATGGTTTAGTTAAATAGGAAACATACCTTCTGAGAGGAATAAGAAATCCACCTCCTATTTCCTAAGAAGTTGTTTGGTAACATCCCCTATTTAGGGATTGAGCTTTACAAGAAGCAACAACAATAAACCTTATGGATCATGGTGTTGGAAATGCGAGCCCACGGCGAGCCATTATGCAATAAATGTTATTGCAAATGTCATTCCCTGATCTGATATGAAGAATAAATAATTTGCATAATAGGTCCCTTAGTACAATTAGGGTTATGTACCATGGCCATCTTAATAATCATACAGCTGTTGATTCAACTATTGAATCATAGAGGCTGGTGCTTGGATGAATATCTAAAGAGTTAGATTGAGGACTCATCAAGCACCGTCAAATGATTGTTAAGAGATGATCTCCAGCCTGAGTAGGAGATGGCAATCCTTATCTCTGAAGGCTGATATCTGACCGACCTCTTGATGCGGGTCCTCTGCATAGGAATAGAGATTCGGAGGTGTCAGATTATTTAGGTCAAAGAGTTGACTTAACGAGATCGAGATAACCGAAGTCCTATATCATATGTTGTCATGATATAGGCACACATCCTCTGACCGGAGACAGATGTGTTACTATATGTCTGAGTATGTACATTTGGCAGACCAATAGGTTGATGACCTAACCAAGGTCTATACACCGGCGCGCTGGTGTGCATGTAAGGGCATATGAGTAATACGATCTCTCAAAGGGATCATACAGGTTCATTAATTGAGCCGGAAGACATGAGCTCACTCATGAGATATTGGGAAGAATCAAATTACGTGCATGGTCGTCTCGCTTTGGAAGCTTGACTGAATTTGTAGGTTTGATATATACTTTTGGAAAGTATATGATCAAGACCTAGGTATGATATATGCTTGTGGAAAGTATATGATCGATACCAACTTCCAATGATCGAATGAGAAACTTACTGATAAAACCATGAAGTAGACAGTATAAAGTTGATCAAATACTTCAAGTTTAATCTGAGTCTTCCAGTATACAGGATGTACAGGTATTGGGAATACTTGAGGGTGATGTGATCATAAACGATTGTATAACCATGACGCTTCCATTCCTAGGGAGTGATGAAACGGGTCTGGATTTTAGTGACTCCTATCAGTAGAGAAGTGATCTAATCTTGGTCCAAATGTTGGACATTGATCTGAATGTGATTCAGATACAATAAGAAGATTAGATTTGCGGTCTTGATTTAATCAAGCATCTATGGGAGGCCCGCGATCTGGATTTGAGATATGATCTCAATATCCAAGTCACTATAAGTGGAACAATACAATCGCCATGTGTAACATCCATATTCTAGTAAACCCGAACTCGTCCGATTTTGGGTCTAATGAACCCAAAAACGTTGTCGGTAAATATTAAACAACTTAAAACAACCAATTGGTGGTGAATCAAAAGTTGTTTGGGAGAAATCGACCAAAAATCGGTCACTTCGTAATGCGCGCCGTGAAAAAGCCGCGACGTAAATTCAGAAACTGCAAAACGAACCGAGACCGCCTAAAAATCCGATTCGACAAAACAAGACCAACGGAATTGACCGTTCGCCAATCGGATATCGTTTGATATTTTAAAATCACAAAATTTAATCTTAAACAAAAACGTATCCGAAAATTTCGGGTATTCAAAACCCGATCGAAAGTATAGCAATATTATACTCATATTGACCGTAAATTTGAGACGATCAATTCAAGATATTATGCGTCTAAATCCGAGGTCCGGTGCGCGATTACAATTAACTCTAACTCTATGTATATTAAATAAAGAGAGATTTTGTAAAAAAAAAAAATTTTAAACCGTAGCAGGCACTATCCTGTACTGGATTCCAGCCGTTGTTTTTTTTTCCCTCTTTCCAGCCACATGGCTTAGCCCTCTTTCCACTTGTCAACCTTCCAAGGATTTTCCATGTTTATATAACTCCAACATCCTCTCTATGTTCTATCCGACATTCCCCTCAATTCCAGCCGTAGCCCTCTTCATCTCTTCTTATATTCCCCCTTCGTTTCTTTCTAGTTCTTCTTTTCTATTTTTTCCCCCCATTGTAAGCTGCAGCCTGCAGCTTAGATCGACAGAACAACCCCTGTGGAAGCACCTACTGTTGTGGCCAATTTCAGATTTATATGGAAGCCCCATTCTGCTGCTATTCCAAGCAGTAGAGCTGCTCTCCAGCAAACCAAGGGCCTCTTACAGCTGCGGGAATCTCAATCTCAGCCAAAGATCACAGGGCTGGAGCTCCTTTCCAACCAGTGGTTGCATGCAATTTTGATTCCTAATTAAAGATAATTATAGGTACAATCTCCCAACCTTCCTTACTCATACTGCTACAAATTCCAGCACTTGGAATTGCTGTTCTTCTGCTATAAAAGACCTCCAGCAACCTTTTGAAGACCAAGATCAGGAGCTGCAGCTTCCTTGCTCCAAAGCACCAACCTTAGCATGCAAGAAGATCTCCATTAGAGATTTAATTAGGTACATTCCTCAGCCCTCCTACTTGCTGCCATGCATGCTAATTACACTTGATTTTGTACATTCCCTACCCCTTCTCTTGCTGTCATACATGTGTACACTCTCTCCTTTCCTTCTTGGTGCTTGCATGAACAAGTTAAATCTTCTCTTGTTGCCTCCATGGATTCATCCAGTTAGCTTAGACGTTGACAATATAATGCCGATCTCAATTAATATATATAGGGGAAAATTTAAGAAGCTGTAAGTTGGGGGGATATTGATGGTAAGAAGCTACCAATGTAGTAGTTCGAGGTAATTATCATGTAGGATATATTCATGCCATTTCATCCTCAATATTATCCAGTCCTGAGATCTCTTGTATAGCTATCATATGTTTTTGCAATTTATTTTCTTTGTCAGACAGTGACAATTTTTACCTTTGGTGTTAAAAATCTATTGTAGTCATAGTAAATTGGCATTGCAAATGGAATTACTTTCCTTAAAGTCTCTTGGTAGAGAAATCATGCAACACATAGGCTTTGCAAATGGAATTACTTTCCCTAAAGTCTTTTGGTAGAGAAATCATGCAACACATAGGCTTTGCAAATGGAATTACTTTCCCTAAAGTCTTTTGGTAGAGAAATCATGCAACACATGTGGAGTTACTCCTCACTTAATATTCATATTGTTATATAGGGTCAACATGAAATAGCTGTGCTCTTTATACCTAAATACTTAGATTGGAACTGATCAAAGCATATCAGTCAGTGGCAGATCCTCAATACTCTTTATACCAATTCATTATCAGAAAACCCAAGTACTGTGAGATGACCATTGATCATTGACAATAAGCGTCAATCATGAAAAGAATATTTAAATATGAGGCTGACTGTGTTTCTGTGTTTCAATTAACCTACTCTGTTTATACATAAATTGATTTACAGTTTCTGAGTGGATTAAAATGGTTTCTCGAAAAAGAGATTTAAGTATAATGTCTGCTATTGTACTCTTCATATAGTCGACTCAATCAGATTTAACCATCATGTCAAACCATTTCATAGACACTAAAACAAAATCCTTATTTTATAATGAGAGATTTTCAATATTCGTTCTACCAATTAGGATGATTTTGGTTCTAAATGGAAAAGAAGGCTAATATGTCATTGCTGCTCTAATTAACAAGGACTTCTAATCATTAAGCATGAACACCAATTGTTGAATTTTCATTATCAAATGCAATATATGAATTCAAGATAAATGAAATCAGTGATGTTATTTTATGATTTTTTTGAAATCAGTAATGCTATTCATATAGTAAACTGTGAAAATTTATTTTATCCCAGTAACGCACATTAGATAAGATCAAAAGTACAATAATCAGTGATGAGTTGTGTGGTTTGGAACCGTTTCAAGTTGTCTTTTAAAGCAGACATCTTTCATGCATAGTAACCCTCACTTGGACTGAAATGTTAGGGTAATGTGTTGAGTATAACGGTTCTCTTTCCATGATAAATGAAATCTTAGGCCATGATATTGATCTAACCATTCCAATTTACGGAATGGCTCATATAGTTGTCATATAGTTTGTAGGAGTTGCCTCACTAAGACTTTGTTATTTATCAAGGAATGTCGATAGTTGTTATAGGCTGAGAAGAATCTTGAGGATCGGAAATATATATATATATATAATTGACCTAAGTATTGGAAAAGATATGAGTTGACAAGCAATCAATTGATCGTTGATTATAATCATCTATTTGTTTATATCACTACAGAAAAGTTGTGACAAATAGTAGATCTATAAGTCATCTACAGGAGAAATTGAAAAGAGTCTGAGTAGTCAAGGAAGGAATGAAATAGTGAATCAGTGATAAAGTAATAATAATAGTGCTTGTCATGGTGACCTTTACACCTGACTGTGCGAGAGCGCGGTGACTCTCACCTGGGCGGAGGAAAGGAAGCCCAGTTAGGGCAGCGGCCGCTTAATGCGCGGGTCTAGGATCCCAGTCCCTTTTTCTGTTTTGATGCAAGCTTGCAGTGTTTTTACGCCTCGTTGGGATCCAGACTTTAGACCAGTTACGCTGACCCTGTTTTAGGATGCCCAGGCGGGGGATCCTGGTTTTTCAGTTTTACGTACGAGCTCGGTTGCCCGTTACCGGTCGGGCTGTTTTTTCTAGAGCGACTTTTCCGGAAAGTCCCTCTCACCCGTCTCAGTGGCGTAGTTGGGAGTAGACCTATCCCTCTATTGGACCGTCCTTCCAATTAGGGGGCGAGACGGAAGAGCCCTTTTGTTGGCTTCTTCACCGCTTGAGTTTTTCTTTCGCCAACAGACTTGGCGATTTTAAATCCAGATCATCCATATCTATATCTACATAATCTGAAGTTATATTTGAAACTGTTGCACGGAGGTTTGAAGAGATTGAGTCTAGTCCAGATCCTCCATCCCTATATCTACATCATCTAGAGTTACAATTGAGACAGTTGCACTTGAGGTTTTAAGGGATTAAAATTAAAGATAGAATAAATGGAAAAGACTATAATCTAATTCGAAATCTCATTAAGCTAGTGGACGTGTTGGGAACTTAGTTAGGATGCATTATACTACACCGCATGCCTACGGAGGCACCCCAACCCTAAGACTTTCCTCAAGTATTAGAGTCATAGTGTGAGGTTTCACAAGAACCAAGACCACAGACTATCCACTAGACTTAAGAATTTAATAAATCATTATATCTTTCCCATCATTAAAATTCACAAATATGATCTCTAAGTAATATGAGAATGAAATATACTTACTATGATCAATGAGTTACCGTAGACATATGCTTATGTGGGAAATGTGGGGATAAGGGCTGATCATGAGATGTTCTTACTAAAAATTTGGAAACCTTTTACTTTTGCAAGTAGAATTAAATTTTAAATTGAGTTGCTCATGCCCCTCTACTTGCTTTCTTTTGTAAATAATTAATGCCTGTTATTTTTATATAAACTTACGGGAAGTACCAGCACCCGCTGACGCCTTTTCTTCCTTGCACGCATGGCAGGCAAGGAGCCTTTAGCACAGTAGCGGGTTAATGATTTCAGGAGATAAATTTTATACCCAATGGTATGGTTTATTTTGTGTCAATTTTGATTAAATTTATATTGTATTATGTTTCTTTCTCTTCAGTCAGATTTTGGGATATACTGTATGTACTGTCAGACTTTGTACATGTGAAATATATGGAACTGGTGACCATTGTTCTATGAGCTTGAGATTATGTATGTTAACCTGAATGTCTGATGAAATCATTTCATTCGCGAAAAATTTCCCCGTACTTTCAGTTACTTAATGCGATTGAAATGATTGTTGTAATGCAAAATGTGTGATTAACGGGTACCCGGATCCTAGGGGGTTCACAGTTTGGTATCAGAGCAGTGGTACCCCGATACACGCATTCGCAGTATTTCAATTTCGATCGCATTGAGTTCTCGGATAGCGGCAGTCTTCCGACTTGTCGTAAGTCCGAGAAGGGAAATAAGACATTCAGATTCAAATACCACAGTTGTCACCGATTTCATTAATTTTCATATTATATCCCAAGAAGAGAAAAAGCATGTATTATAAGTAATTCCAAATGGTACTTTTATGACTAACAAGGGTTCTCATGCAGAGCCATGTCATCCCGACCAGACCAGGAGATGACTAACCAACTAGTACACATACTGACTACTCTTGTCAACCTTTCCATGATCTACTTAATTCTAGCATGACACATTCTTTTCTAACTTCGAGACTACTAGTTTCTTTAGGTAGAGTCGCAGAGACTCTCTTCTCCATATCACATTTGAAGGCCAGGTGGCCAGTTGTTTACCATTTCTCTGATAGTCAGGCACTTGCCGTACTGATTGGCGGACACGTGATGCTCGCAGATTGTTTACTTCTACAGCTTGATGAGTTCGACTCTTTATCAGCTCATCATGCACTTGTTAATTGATTTTGGAAGACAGTTGTCTTCAGGATTCCAGATTTACCTGAGTTTACTTTTAAGGGCACTATACATGACTCCACCATGGAGTACATTTCAGTATTACGAGCTCAACAACTTGTTGATCAGGGTTGCGATTCTTACCTTGCATTTGTTCGGGAAGTGTCTGATCAGGAGCCGATGATACAGGACATCCGAGTCAGATATTCCGAAGACAGCTTTCAGGACTCGCTATGGACACTACGAGTTTCTGGTGATGCCGTTTGGGCTCAGCAATACACCTGCGGCTTTCATGAATATGATGAATCGGATTTTCTGTCCATACTTGAACAAATTTATAGTAGTATTCATCAATGATGTGCTCATCTACTCACGAAATGAATGGGATCATGCTAATGATCTGCGGATCGTCTTAGATACATTGCGGGAGCACAAGCTCTATGCCAAGTTGAGCAAATGCGAGTTCTGGTTATCCCAGATCTCATTTCTGGGCATGTCATTCTGGAGCAGGCATCACAGTTGATCCTGCGAAAATTTAGGCAGTTATGTCTTGGGAGCAGCCCAAGACAGTTACTCAGATTCGGAGTTTCCTCGGGCTAGCGGGATATTACAGACGCTTTGTCGACGGATTTACATGCATTGTTGCCCTCTGACACGATTGACGCAGAAGGGAGTTCCATTCATTGGGACGATTCATGTGAGCAGACCTTCCAGACACTGAAGGAGAGATTGACGACGGCACCTATTCTTGCTCTTCCTTCAGGCACTCAGGACTATGCGGTATACACAGATGCATCTGGGGAAGGTCTAGAAGCAGTATTAATGCAAAGAGGACAGGTGATTGCTTACGCATCACGGCAGTCGAGACCGCATGAGCGAAACTACCCCACGCATGACTAAAAACTAGCGGCAGTTGTCTTTGCCTTGAAAATCTGGCGCCACTATCTTTATGGGGTGAATTTCGAAATTTTCACTGATCATAAGAGCCTGAAGTACATCTTTGATCAGAAAGAGTTGAATATGAGGCAACGCAGATGGCTCGAGCTACTGAAGGATTATGATTGCACGATTTCTTACCATCCCGGTAAGGAAAACGCGGTGGCTGATGCACTTAGCAGGAAAGCATATGCAGAGGGTACGACGAACTGGCTATACACGTGGGATATGCTGGCAGCTCTGACCGATTGGCATCCTCAGGAGAGCGCATCCATTTCTACTACCATGACTCCACGATTCAGCAGTTTGTGGGATCGTATTGTCGACGGCCAGAAAACAGATCCTTGGATTTGAGATAGATATATGCGCGTCGTCAAGGATGAGGTTGATGATTTTGTTGTGACGAAGTCTATTTTATGAAAGGCAGGACGGGTCGTTGTACCCAACGACGAGCAGTTATGCAGAGATATTCTTGACGAGGTACACGGTTCACGGTTATCTATCCATCCAGGCAGCACGAAGATGTATCGTAATCTACGCCGACATTTCTAAAGGGGATGGAATGAAGCACGATGTGGCGCTACATGTCCGCAGATGCATGACCTGTCGAGCACAGGAGACCGCCAAGATTGCTGCAGTCTCTCCCTATTCCCGATTGGAAGTAGAACATTTCTATTGATTTTGTCACAGGTCTACCGAAGACACCGGGTAGCCATGATTCCATGTGGGTAGTTGTTGATAGGTTGACCAAGTCAGCCCATTTCATACCTGTCAACACGACTTACACTCCATCTAGATTGGCCAAGCTTTATGTGCATAATATCATTAGACTTCATGATATACCACGAGAGGTGGTGTTTGATAGAGATTCGAGGTTTACTTCACATTATTGGCATCAGTTCATGTCTGCACTACAGACAAAGTTGAAGATGAGTTCTTCCTGTCATCCGCAGACTGATGGGCAGAATGAGCGCACCATTCAGACATTGGAGGATTTGCTCCGCGCTTGCACTTTAGAATGGAAAGGGTCCTGGAGGGACCATCTGCCATTAGTAGAATTCACGTACAACAACAACTATCATTCCAGTATCGGCATGGCACCATTCGAAGCCCTATACGGGCAGAGAGGTCTTACACCCCTCAGTTGGCGGGAAGTAGGTGATCATGCTCTTTACTCTATGGATCTCCTGGAGAAGACCGCAAGAGCTGTTGATCTTGTGAGACGGAGGCTTCTGACAGCACAAAGCCACCAGACGAACTATGCGGATCGTCGGAGGAGAGACATAAAGTTTCATGTAATTTAATTATTTCCTCTTCACCATTCAATTATGACATATATATGTTCAACTAAATCTCATACTAACGACATTCCTACAAAATATAGATAGGAGATTGGGTATTCCTCCGTGTATCTCCCATGAAGGAAGTGCAGAGATTCGGTGTCCGTGGCAAGTTGGCGCCACGATAGGTTGGACCGTTCGAAATTCTTGCTCGAGTGGGGAAGGTTGCTTACTGAGTAGCCTTCCTCCACATCCTTCAACCACTCACGATGTCTTCCACATATCCAACCTGAGGAAGTATGTGCACGACCCTCGACACATCATCAGCTACGAAAATCTTGACGTGGAGCCTGATTTGACATACGAGGAGAAGCCGGTCCAGATACTTGACCGTGCTGTAAAGAAGCTTCGCAGCAAAGAGATTTCATTAGTCAAGATTTTGTGGCACCGACACAGTGTCGAGGAAGCGACATGGGAAACCGAAGTTAACATGAGGGCACGATACCCGCAGCTTTTCCGATGTAATAATTAGAACAAACCTTTGTAATTAGATACATGTTAAAATATATGGCTTGTTCTCTCTTTGAGGTTTTTATGGGTTCAAAACCCTTTGAGGTTTTTATGGCCATATGAAATCCAAACAAGAGTACCTAATGACCTTAACTCGAGTCTCGAGGACGAGACTCCCTTTGAGGTTTTTATATTTGTAACATCCATATTCTAGTAAACCCGAACTCGTCCGATTTTGGGTCTAATGAACCCAAAAACGTTGTCGGTAAATATTAAACAACTTAAAACAACCAATTGGTGGTGAATCAAAAGTTGTTTGGGAGAAATCGACCAAAAATCGGTCACTTCGTAATGCGCGCCGTGAAAAAGCCGCGACGTAAATTCAGAAACTGCAAAACGAACCGAGACCGCCTAAAAATCCGATTCGACAAAACAAGACCAACGGAATTGACCGTTCGCCAATCGGATATCGTTTGATATTTTAAAATCACAAAATTTAATCTTAAACAAAAACGTATCCGAAAATTTCGGGTATTCAAAACCCGATCGAAAGTATAGCAATATTATACTCATATTGACCGTAAATTTGAGACGATCAATTCAAGATATTATGCGTCTAAATCCGAGGTCCGATGCGCGATTACAATTAACTCTAACTCTATGTATATTAAATAAAGAGAGATTTTGTAAAAAAAAAAAATTAAAACCGTAGCAGGCACTAGCCTGTACTGGATTCCAGCCGTTGTTTTTTTTTCCCTCTTTCCAGCCACATGGCTTAGCCCTCTTTCCACTTGTCAACCTTCCAAGGATTTTCCATGTTTATATAACTCCAACATCCTCTCTATGTTCTATCCGACATTCCCCTCAATTCCAGCCGTAGCCCTCTTCATCTCTTCTTATATTCCCCCTTCGTTTCTTTCTAGTTCTTCTTTTCTATTTTTTCCCCCCATTGTAAGCTGCAGCCTGCAGCTTAGATCGACAGAACAACCCCTGTGGAAGCACCTACTGTTGTGGCCAATTTCAGATTTATATGGAAGCCCCATTCTGCTGCTATTCCAAGCAGTAGAGCTGCTCTCCAGCAAACCAAGGGCCTCTTACAGCTGCGGGAATCTCAATCTCAGCCAAAGATCACAGGGCTGGAGCTCCTTTCCAACCAGTGGTTGCATGCAATTTTGATTCCTAATTAAAGATAATTATAGGTACAATCTCCCAACCTTCCTTACTCATACTGCTACAAATTCCAGCACTTGGAATTGCTGTTCTTCTGCTATAAAAGACCTCCAGCAACCTTTTGAAGACCAAGATCAGGAGCTGCAGCTTCCTTGCTCCAAAGCACCAACCTTAGCATGCAAGAAGATCTCCATTAGAGATTTAATTAGGTACATTCCTCAGCCCTCCTACTTGCTGCCATGCATGCTAATTACACTTGATTTTGTACATTCCCTACCCCTTCTCTTGCTGTCATACATGTGTACACTCTCTCCTTTCCTTCTTGGTGCTTGCATGAACAAGTTAAATCTTCTCTTGTTGCCTCCATGGATTCATCCAGTTAGCTTAGACGTTGACAATATAATGCCGATCTCAATTAATATATATAGGGGAAAATTTAAGAAGCTGTAAGTTGGGGGGATATTGATGGTAAGAAGCTACCAATGTAGTAGTTCGAGGTAATTATCATGTAGGATATATTCATGCCATTTCATCCTCAATATTATCCAGTCCTGAGATCTCTTGTATAGCTATCATATGTTTTTGCAATTTATTTTCTTTGTCAGACAGTGACAATTTTTACCTTTGGTGTTAAAAATCTACTGTAGTCATAGTAAATTGGCATTGCAAATGGAATTACTTTCCTTAAAGTCTCTTGGTAGAGAAATCATGCAACACATAGGCTTTGCAAATGGAATTACTTTCCCTAAAGTCTTTTGGTAGAGAAATCATGCAACACATAGGCTTTGCAAATGGAATTACTTTCCCTAAAGTCTTTTGGTAGAGAAATCATGCAACACATGTGGAGTTACTCCTCACTTAATATTCATATTGTTATATAGGGTCAACATGAAATAGCTGTGCTCTTTATACCTAAATACTTAGATTGGAACTGATCAAAGCATATCAGTCAGTGGCAGATCCTCAATACTCTTTATACCAATTCATTATCAGAAAACCCAAGTACTGTGAGATGACCATTGATCATTGACAATAACCGTCAATCATGAAAAGAATATTTAAATATGAGGCTGACTGTGTTTCTGTGTTTCAATTAACCTACTCTGTTTATACATAAATTGATTTACAGTTTCTGAGTGGATTAAAATGGTTTCTCGAAAAAGAGATTTAAGTATAATGTCTGCTATTGTACTCTTCATATAGTCGACTCAATCAGATTTAACCATCATGTCAAACCATTTCATAGACACTAAAACAAAATCCTTATTTTATAATGAGAGATTTTCAATATTCGTTCTACCAATTAGGATGATTTTGGTTCTAAATGGAAAAGAAGGCTAATATGTCATTGCTGCTCTAATTAACAAGGACTTCTAATCATTAAGCATGAACACCAATTGTTGAATTTTCATTATCAAATGCAATATATGAATTCAAGATAAATGAAATCAGTGATGTTATTTTATGATTTTTTTGAAATCAGTAATGCTATTCATATAGTAAACTGTGAAAATTTATTTTATCCCAGTAACGCACATTAGATAAGATCAAAAGTACAATAATCAGTGATGAGTTGTGTGGTTTGGAACCGTTTCAAGTTGTCTTTTAAAGCAGACATCTTTCATGCATAGTAACCCTCACCTGGACTGAAATGTTAGGGTAATGTGTTGAGTATAACGGTTCTCTTTCCATGATAAATGAAATCTTAGGCCATGATATTGATCTAACCATTCCAATTTACGGAATGGCTCATATAGTTGTCATATAGTTGGTAGGAGTTGCCTCACTAAGACTTTGTTATTTATCAAGGAATGTCGATGGTTGTTATAGGCTGAGAAGAATCTTGAGGATCGGAAATATATATATATATATATATATAATTGACCTAAGTATTGGAAAAGATATGAGTTGACAAGCAATCAATTGATCGTTGATTATAATCATCTATTTGTTTATATCACTACAGAAAAGTTGTGACAAATAGTAGATCTATAAGTCATCTACAGGAGAAATTGAAAAGAGTCTGAGTAGTCAAGGAAGGAATGAAATAGTGAATCAGTGATAAAGTAATAATAATAGTGCTTGTCATGGTGACCTTTACACCTGACTGTGCGAGAGCGCGGTGACTCTCACCTGGGCGGAGGAAAGGAAGCCCAGTTAGGGCAGCGGCCGCTTAATGCGCGGGTCTAGGATCCCAGTCCCTTTTTCTGTTTTGATGCAAGCTTGCAGTGTTTTTACGCCTCGTTGGGATCCAGACTTTAGACCAGTTACGCTGACCCTGTTTTAGGATGCCCAGGCGGGGGATCCTGGTTTTTCAGTTTTACGTACGAGCTCGGTTGCCCGTTACCGGTCGGGCTGTTTTTTCTAGAGCGACTTTTCCGGAAAGTCCCTCTCACCCGTCTCAGTGGCGTAGTTGAGAGTAGACCTATCCCTCTATTGGACCGTCCTTCCAATTAGGGGGCGAGACGGAAGAGCCCTTTTGTTGGCTTCTTCACCGCTTGAGTTTTTCTTTCGCCAACAGACTTGGCGATTTTAAATCCAGATCATCCATATCTATATCTACATAATCTGAAGTTATATTTGAAACTGTTGCACGGAGGTTTGAAGAGATTGAGTCTAGTCCAGATCCTCCATCCCTATATCTACATCATCTAGAGTTACAATTGAGACAGTTGCACTTGAGGTTTTAAGGGATTAAAATTAAAGATAGAATAAATGGAAAAGACTATAATCTAATTCGAAATCTCATTAAGCTAGTGGACGTGTTGGGAACTTAGTTAGGATGCATTATACTACACCGCATGCCTACGGAGGCACCCCAACCCTAAGACTTTCCTCAAGTATTAGAGTCATAGTGTGAGGTTTCACAAGAACCAAGACCACAGACTATCCACTAGACTTAAGAATTTAATAAATCATTATATCTTTCCCATCATTAAAATTCACAAATATGATCTCTAAGTAATATGAGAATGAAATATACTTACTATGATCAATGAGTTACCGTAGACATATGCTTATGTGGGAAATGTGGGGATAAGGGCTGATCATGAGATGTTCTTACTAAAAATTTGGAAACCTTTTACTTTTGCAAGTAGAATTAAATTTTAAATTGAGTTGCTCATGCCCCTCTACTTGCTTTCTTTTGTAAATAATTAATGCCTGTTATTTTTATATAAACTTACGGGAAGTACCAGCACCCGCTGACGCCTTTTCTTCCTTGCACGCATGGCAGGCAAGGAGCCTTTAGCACAGTAGCGGGTTAATGATTTCAGGAGATAAATTTTATACCCAATGGTATGGTTTATTTTGTGTCAATTTTGATTAAATTTATATTGTATTATGTTTCTTTCTCTTCAGTCAGATTTTGGGATATACTGTATGTACTGTCAGACTTTGTACATGTGAAATATATGGAACTGGTGACCATTGTTCTATGAGCTTGAGATTATGTATGTTAACCTGAATGTCTGATGAAATCATTTCATTCGCGAAAAATTTCCCCGTACTTTCAGTTACTTAATGCGATTGAAATGATTGTTGTAATGCAAAATGTGTGATTAACGGGTACCCGGATCCTAGGGGGTTCACACCATGTCCTTATCTCCAAGTATCTGCGGAGAAAGCGCATTATTCTTGAAAGAGTTCATGAATAATTCTATTATTGATATATGTATCCGAGCATTGAGAAAACGGATAGTTAAATGTGATTTAATTATCATGAATAATATGAATTTGATTCATATTATAAAGAGAGTTATCTAAGATAATTAAATGTGATTTAATTATTAAAGATGTAAATAATGTGAATGTGATTCATATTATTTGGACACAAGAGAATAGAGATCCAAGATGATTAAATATGATTTAATTATCATGGATATGAATAATGTGGATAGCAATATCCATATTAGTCATATATATTATAAATGTGATTTATAATATATAAGAGAGAGCTATTTGTAATTTACATTTGTTAATTAAATGTTAATGAGGATTGGATTCACATTGGACATTAAATTGAAAATGTAATTTACATTTTGTTTTGGGTTGTGAATATGATTCACAAATTTCCAATGGCATGATTGCAATGTTCACAAAATAAATTGGATTTATTTTTGTGAAATAATTTGCAACAAAAGTTGTTGCAAATATTGGAGAGAATCATGAGATAATGCAATCTCATGTAATATAGAAAAGGAGGCTCCCTTCCTAATGAGGAGAGGGGACGGCTACAATTCCATAAGGAATGTGGTGGCCGTCCACCCTCCTTATGGAAGGAGGCTTGCCTCCTTTCCTATTTTCTCCAATGGAGATTGATTTAATATAAAATCAAATTATATTTATTATATATTTGATTTTTTATTAATTTAATTGTTGTTGTGTTTTTAGCAACAAATCATGACCATTGAAAGAAACACAAATTAATGTGGACCATTGGATTTGTGTTGTCCCATGGATTGAGATCCATGGATCCCAAAACCCTATAAAAGGAGAGGCACCCCATTGCTCTTCTTTACACACACACACATAATGCTTGAGAAGCATATCTCTCTCTTTCTCTTTCTCTCCCTCTCATGGCCGTCCACCATGGATGCCCTAGAGAAGCTCTCCATCGCCGCGGCACCGTCGTTATGCTGCCCGATGTTTTGCTCGTGGAACTCCGTCTACTTTGGCGTGCCTTGCTCGTGAAGAAGACGTCGGATCTCGTGTGTCGAGATCAGGAGATCCACCGCTTGGATCATCAACATGGATTGCGAGAAGCACGCGGTTCATCCCCGCGCTCGCAAGCGTCTCCTCCGACGGATCGGACTTGAGACAGGAGGTCTCTTCGTTTAGAGACTTGATCGCAACCACGCTTCAAGAGGTAATCCTAATACTTGTTTGTGGTTTAGACGAAACGATCCGAGAAGTGTTCTTGGATCATGTGGTTTCGTCACATGAAAAATTTTTAATTTCCGCTGCATAGAACAACTAGTACGACTAGTCGTTCTTCGTCGTATTCGATATGACGATCACGCTTCCGTGATGCGCTTGAGGATCTAACCATATCCTTCAAGTGGTATTAGAGTCAGGTTGACGGTTTCGAATATGATTCGCAAACTGAGGACGACTTGGGTTCGTTAAGGTCGCGAAAGTTTTTATCGCATTTGATTTCGCAGATCTGTTTAGTTAATAATTTCGGCCATGTTTAAAATTTTTAAGCACAAATTATTTTCTTGGATTTTGTTCCCCATTAAATAAGGAAACCATAGGATCTGAGTTTACGTAAATCGGATTTCGTATGCTCTAGATATGGTTGTTTTAATGAACATTTATGTACTGTTGCGGGAACAATAGATTTTAACATGATTAAAGAGTTAATTACTGTTATAATCCGCCTCGAAATGCGTGAAATACCATTTGAGTTCTGTCCTAAATCAAGTTAGCAATCTTTGAAAATTGATTTTGTCTAATTTGGATTTAATTGATCGAGATATGATAATTTTAGTGAGTAGGGGTCACTACTGAAATTACAGTCCTAATCTAGAACCAAGTGATTGTCAATTAGTGAAACTAATTGTTAATTTCGTGAAATAATCTTGAAAAATATTTGTGAAATATTGGAACATGATTATTTGCCTAATTGACTTGGCCCCAACCAATTAATTATTTAGATTTGATCTAAATCTTAATTGGAATCACAATCATCAAACTCCTTGCTTGAATAGGATTGGGAATTTGTCTAGCAAATTTCCTTATAATCAAAATTGTTTTGATTATTATATGGTATAATTTTCGGTTGAAGAACCGATGATCATCTCAAGTACAAATTAATCAATTTGGCATTATCCTTTCCCGAGGTGGATATGGTGTCTAGTCGGGGATCGCTGGGGTAGCGGGTTGCAACGTATGCGGTCCATCCCACTCCCGTCGGTACTGGCCATGACAGCGGGTAGGGCCGGGATAATGTCCGAGGGATTATGATGTATTTTTCTAATTATTAAAATACGAATTAATATGTACTTTGAGAATAATACCATATATATTCAAGTAAGATATTCAAGTTTGTTGATTGAATTGGATTGATAATTAATTTAATATGATTAAGTTGATTATGTCAAATTAGAATACTCTAATATGATTAGAGTTAATAATTCCCTTGGAAGAATTAATTAGGTGAATATGATTCATGATAATTAATTAAAATCTGAATATGAGGTGGAGGATCACATAAGTGACATCCATGGTCTCCCGTCAAGGCGAAGGGTTCCGTCGCCAGATATTGTATGTAGGAGATGCTTGTCCGAAGTGACAGCTCCTGCATACGATGCATTTGGATCGGGCTCTTCGCTTCTCGAAAGAGTAAGGACGTATGCGTAGTGACCCCAATATCGGGTCCTCATATTATTGGGGCGATATTGGATTGCGCATAGCGAGTTGTATTCCTGTTGACGGTTGGTTCAATTAATGACGGGTCAATATTGCCTTAGGGGATTGCCCATATTACCTAGAGCGAAGCTGGGCCCGGGTGTTAAAGACCGAATTGGGAGATGTAAGTTGGACTTGCAAGGCGGAATGTGTTTCCGCTTCTTTTTTATCCGAGTTGTAGGTTCTCATATTATTGGGATGCAACAAAGATAAGGAAGGAGATCCCAGATCTTGCTGAGATATGTTGGTAAGTATATCTCTTACATTGAAAGTAAATAAGGGAATGAACTTTCAGTGTTGACAAGGCAAGACAACTTTGATATAAAAATTCCTAAATCAAAGTAAAATATGTATATATATAAATATGTACACTTATACAAATTTTTTATTTCAGATAATCCTTCATTAAAATCCACTCAATAAATACTCAGTGATAACCAGTAAAATATCATGGATTGGACTCATGATCCAGATATTGTACTTGCATTTGGACACATAATGTATGTGTTTGCAATGTGCAAGTTTCCTCATAATATTGAGGAATGACAATTAAATAGATAATAGGACTACAACCCTAGGGTTTGTATGTCTCTATAGTCTTGATCTCATCGGATGTACTTTGGAAGTGACATATCGATGATGATCACAATTGTCAATTAATCCTTATAAAATCTAAGAAGACTTTCTGGCATACACATGTGCTCTCAACATTTAATCATGAATGACATGGTTCTCTGCATCATGCAGAATGGTGGCTCCATAAGAGATGATGTATTCAAAATGTTTGAGTACCTACCTGAACCAATATTTTAAGGGTCTAGATGGATGTAGACATGATGAATGTCATCATTCTACTGTCTATACTCTAGTCATTCATGAAGCTTCATAATATTCATATTGTATGAATTTAATGAGGCATGCACAAATGTTGAAATACTCTTACATTGAATTCTTTCGAATTTAACATAAGAGATCCTTAGTCTTAAGCAATGGTTGTTTATAGATAAAGGGAGCGCAGTGGAAGCATGGGTTGGACCCAAGTAAGAGGTATAGTCAAAGAGTTGATTGTACTTCTATGACTTCCATATGACATCCAAAGAGCTGGATGAATGCCAATACTGCAATAAGTTGATGTGTTGATAGTATGACTATCAAATCTGTCTAGAATCCTTAGAGAAGGACTCGGATAGAGCATCAGAATAATCTACATAAATCATTGATATTGACTTGCTTATTAAATAAGATAAAGACTTGTAATTGTATCTCAATCTTCTACAACACTTGCAATGGGTTGCATATGTTTTAGAAGACTGGAATCATTGATCTTAAGTTCTGTAGTTATCCATATGGATTTTGATGCAATGGTTGCAATAATCTCTGTTGGATTGATAGACTTGTTAATTTCAGTGGGAGAGCCCTTAGTCTTAGAGAATGTCTCTATGACCTAGACATTAGAATACACTCATTGTTTGTTTCTAAATGTTGGAAATAAACATGAATTCTGGAATGGACCTATCATAAGAAGTTATGATGGAGATATTTCAGAAAGTAATCTAAAATCTAGTGGACTCCACTAAATTAGAAAATTAATGAATGGTTCATTAACATTTCTAAATACTGAAATTAAACCTTAGGATCAATAGGAGGATGAAGATCATTTGACAATGATCTAGCATCAAGCCTTGGACATTTGTCTATTGATTTGATCAATAGGCTAGTAAGAGATGAAACTTTAGAATGTCTAACATTTCAAAACTTACATACTTATGAATACTGTATTGAAAGTAAAATGTCCAATACACCCTTCTTTGGGAATGGTGTAAGATGTCAAGGTTGATGGATATGGAATTATCCTCAAGCGCATCACAGAAGCGTGATCGTCGTATTGGATACGACGAAGAACGACTAGTCGCACTAGTTGTTCGGTGCAGCGGAATTTAAAAATTTTATTCGATGAAACCACATGATCCGAAAACCATTCTCAGATCGTTTCATCTATAACCACAACAAGTATAATGCAATACCTCTTGAAGCATGGTTGATCAAGTCTCTAAAGGAAGAGACCTCCTGTCTTAAGTCCGATCGTCGGCGAGACTGCTTGCGAGCGCGGGGATGAACCGCGTTGTCCTCGCAATCCAAGAAGATGATCCAAGCGTGGTTGCTCCTGATCTCGTCGCACGAGATCAAACGTCTCCTTCGTGAGAGGAACTCTCCAAGAAGACGGAGAACCGAAGAACGTCGAAGCGGCGGCGCGGTGGCGAAGGCGACGACGGTACCCTTCTCTAGGGTATGGTGGACGGCCACCAACAAGAGAGGGAGAGAGGGCTGACGTGTATGAAGAAATGAGGGAGAGAGAGCTCCGATATTCCAAGTTCTTAGAGAGCATAGAATGCCTCTCTATTTATAGGGTTTTGGGATCCATGGATCTCAATCCATGGGACACATAAAATCAATGGATGAGATTGATTTGTGTCAATCCAATGGCCAAGATTGTTGTTGTCAAAAGCAACAAATTTAGGTTAAAATATATTTGAAAAAATCAAATATAATTTAGTCCTAAATCAACCCAACAAATAAGGAGAGAATGTGCATGGAGATTTCATCTCCATGCACCTTCCATGTTGGACGGCTACCCATTCCATATAGGAATGGTGTGCCGCCCACTATGGGAGTCCAAGGAGGCAATCTCATGGATTCCCATGAGATTGCATATCTCCTTGATTTTTCTCTCTTATTTATTTGCAACAAATTTATTGGGTTTTATTCTCCAAAAAATAATTCACAATTATCTTTGAGAATATTGCATTCTTGCCATGGAAAAAATTGTGAATCATATTCACAATCCAAAATAACATATAATTCATATTGTTAATTAATTACACAATGTGTATCCAATACACATAATAATTAATCAACACATATAAATTATAATTAGCTCTCTCTAATACATTATAAATCACATTTATAATATATTATGAATAATTGGATATTTCTATCCACATTATTCTTATCCACATTAATTAAATCACATTTAATTAAATTGGATAATTTCTTCACACATCAAGATGACTAAATCACATTTAATCATTATTTCTTCATTGCTTAGATCTTATGGAATTATTCTTGAACCCTTCAAGAATAATGCAATCTCTCCGCAGATACTTGGAGATAAGGACAGGGCGATTGTATTGTTCCACGTATAGTGACATGGATATTGAGATCATATCTCAAATCCAGATCGCGGACCTCCCATAGATGCTTGATTAAATCAAGACCGTAAATCTAATCTTCTCATTGTATCTGAATCACATTCAGATCAATGTCCAACACTTGGACCAAGATCATATCACTTCTCTACTGAGAGGAGTCACTAAAATCCAGACCCGTTTCATCACTCCCTAGGAATGGAAGCGTCATGGTTATACAATCGTTTATGATCAAATCACCCTCAGGTATTCCCAATACCTGTACATCCTGCATACTGGAAGACTCAGACTAAACCCGAAGTATCGGATCAACTTTATACTGTCTACTTCATGGTTTTTATCAGTAAGTTTCTCATTCGATCATTGGGAGTTGGTACCGATCATACACTTTCCAAAAGTGTATATCATACCTAGGTCTTGATCATATACTAAAAGTATATATCAAACCTACAAATTCAGTCAAGCTTCCAAAGCGAGACGACCATGCGCATGGAATTTGATTCATCCCAATATCTCATGAGTGAGCTCATGTCTTCCGGTTCAGTAACTGAACCTGTATGATCCCTTTGAGAGATCGTATTACTCATATGCCCTTATATGCACACCAGCGCGCCGGTGTATAGACCTTGATTAGGTCATCAACCTATTGGTCTGCCAAATGTACATACTTGGACATATAGCAACACATCTGTCTCCGGTCAGAGGATGCGTGCCTATATCATGACAGCATACGATATAGGACTTTGGTTATCTCGATCTCGTTAAGTCAACTCTTTGACCTAACTAATCTGACACCTCTGAATCTCTATTCCTATGCAGAGGACCTACATCAAGAGGTCGGTCAGATATCAGCCTTCAGAGATAGGATTGCCATCTCCTACTCAGGCTGGAGATCATCTCTTAATAATCATTTGACGGTGCTTGATGAGTCCTCAATCTAACTCTTTAGATATTCATCCAAGCACCAGCCTCTATGATTCAATAGTTGAATCAACAGCTGTATGATTATTAAGATGGCCATGGAACATAACCCTGATTGTACTAAGGGACCTATTATACAAATTATCCATTCTTCATTTCAGATCAGGGAATGATATGTGCAATAACATTTATTGCATAATGGCTCGCCGTGGGCTCGCATTTCCAACAATCTCCCACTAGCCCAAAGAGCCATTAATGGGCTAATCATTTAAACCCGCACTCATGTGACAATCATAGGCTATTTAGAAAATAGCTAGGTAAGCTGATCAGTCACTCTGTTCCCGCGAGACTACGCCAAGTCCTTTTACGGCACTTGCATATCCCCAGTAACAGTGCTCGCATCCAATGCGAATGTTGCGTCTTATGCAACTAATACTCAATCTTGTTAGTTATAGTGTCCTTGACACTACAGCTTAACAATTATCATAACCAGTATTTCCATAATCCTTATAAGAATATCCTTATTTCTGGAGATCTCTATCTCCTAAGGTATCCACAGTTAAGACCTTTTAGATCTCTATCTATAAAGTCTTAAGTTTTTGAAGATAAGATTTTTGAGATCACTATCTCAAAAATCTTGTCATCTATGAAGATTTAGTTATTACTGCAACCAAGTGTTTTATTCCCATAGTAGGACTAGTAACAGTTTACTACTCCCACCGCATGGCAGCCATCTGGCTTTTGTACACATCTAGCATACACCTGGCTTCTCAGAACTGATGACCAAAGGCAAGTAGTTCTAGCATTCACTTCCTCAACTCTTTGAGGTGCTATCCCTTTAGATAGGTCAGTACCATATCTGAAGGGATGGAAGCCACTACTGGAATTTTCCATAAAATGGAATAAGTCCAAGATGTACTATTAATGTGACAGTCCCAATACCCTCTTCTCTTTGCTCCTGAACAACTTCAGAACTAAGATCTAAGAGGTATCCTTGAGATCATATCTCAAGTTATGGAACAACCAGATAATAAAACACTTATTATCACCCTTATATCATTCTAAATGATTAGGATATTATCCACATTTAGCACGATGAACACAAAGGCACTCCCACTAAGCTTCACATGGCTCATCCAGATTCTATCTGAAATCATAACATTTATAATTTCATCAAATCTTATGATCTAACTTTAAGAAGCTTATCTGAGTCCATAGATGGATTCCTTAGCTTGCACACCTTGTTTTCCTCAACCATGAAGCCCTGGGGCTACTTCATGTGAATATCCTCAAAGAGGTATTCGTAGAGGAATGCAATATTGACTTACATCTTGAAGATGCAATAGTCAAGTTATGTAGCTAAGGTTAGCAATATTCTGATGGTTTTAAGCATGGTCACTGAAAGAGAAAGTCTCATCGCAAGCAATGTCTTCTCTTCCGGTGTGTAGCTCGAGGCTACGAACCGTGCTTTGAAGGTCTCTACCTTCTAATCAGGTTCCCTTTCTCTTGAAGATCCATTTACACCTTTACAGGTTTTACCCATATAGGTGGATCCTCGAGGGTCCATATACAACACTTGTATATGAAGTCTACATTAGACTTTTATTGCTAACATCCATCTATCCATGCTATGATCTTCAGAAGCTTCATCACATGAAGTTCGATCATTGTCAGATTTCTCTAACACATGGAATCCATCCTCAAACTCATTTGAAGAGGTATTAGTGTTTCATCTTTAATTGTCCTTTTAGTTTCCAATTTCAGGAGTCTCATTATCTTCTCAAGATAAAATGAGTTCCTTTACTTCATTTTCATCTTGATTCTCAAGAGTCTCAGCCTCTAAGAATCACATTCTCGGAGATGAGATATTTTAAGAATCTCAAGGTCATAAAGTAGGTATCCAATACCATCCTTTATTTTCCTAATGAAGCAGCACTCTCAAGTGCTAGATTCCAACATACATGGAACCTTATTAAGGATATACATTGTAGTCTCTACTACACATATATACCTGGAAACTAAGGGATAATTATGCTAAAATTCAACATTGATAAGATCATGTCACACATGATCCAATTGTATCTACCTATAACTCTTTTGAGTTAAGGTGTGTTAGGAGGATTGAGATAGAAATGATATTCATATCTCCATAAGGTATTCTTCGAATTTATCTAGTAGGTACTTGCTACCTAGATTAGATCAAATTCATTTTATCTTCCTTCAAACTTTGGTTCTAAACCAAAATTAATGAAATCTTTGAACATTTCAAAGGTTTCTCAGGTGAAGAGAAGAAATCTCATATCATACAATCATCAATAGATATCACATATCCACAATGTTTACTATGATATAGATGATCCACATACATCAATATGTATGAGATCCTGAATACCTTGGCATCTTACACCATTCCCGAAGAAGGGTGTATTGGACAATATTCATAAGTATGTAAGTTTTGAAATTTTAGACATTCTAAAGTTTCATCTCTTACCATTCTATTGATCAAATCAATAGACAAATGTCCAAGGTTTGATGCTAGATCATTGTCAAATGATCGTCATCCTCCTATTGATCATAAGGTTTAATTTCAGTATTCAGAAATGTTAATGAACTATTCATTAATTTTTCTAATTTATGCGGAGTCCACTAGATTTTAGATTACTATCTGAAATATCTTCATCATAACTCTTTATGATAGTTCTATCTCAGAATTCATGTTTATTTCCAACATTTAGAAACAAACAATGAGTGTATTCTTATATCTAGGTCATAGAGACATTCTCTACGACTAAGGGCTCTCCCACTGAAATTAACAAGTCTATTAATCCAACAGAGATTGTTGCAACAATTGCATCAATATTCATGTGGACAACTATAAACCTTTAACATCAAATTTTCCAGTCTTCTAAAACATAGGCAACCCATTGCAAATGTCATCAGAAGATTGAGATACAATTATTTGACTTTATCTTATTCAATAATTAAGTCAATATCAATGATTTATGTAGATTATTCTGATGCTCCATCCGAGTCCTTTTCTAAGGATTCTAGACAGACTTGATAGTCATACTATCAACACATCAACTTATTGCAGTATTGGCATTCATCCAATTCTTTGGATGTTATATGGAAGTCACAGAGGTACAGTCAACTCTTTGACTATACTTCTTACTTGGGTCCAGCCCATGCTTCCACTGCGCTCCCTTTATCTATAAGCAACCATTGCTTAAGATTAAGGATCTCTTACAATAAATTCAAAAGAATTCAAAATAAGAGTATTTCAACATTTATTTATGCTTCATTAGATTCACACGATATGAATACTATGAAGCTTCATGAATGACTAGAGTATAGACAGTAGAATAATGACACTCATCATCTACATCCATCTAAACTCATAAAACATAGGTTCAGGTAGGTACTCAAACAATTGAATACATCATCTCTTATAGAGCTACCATTCTGCATGATGCAGAGAACCATGTCACTCATGATTAAATGTCAAGAGCACATATATGTCTGCCAAAATATCTTCATTGATTTTATAAGGATTATTTGACAATTGCGATCATCATCGACATGTTACTTCCAAAGTACATCCAATGAGATCAAGACTATAGAGACATACAAACCCTAGGGTTGTAGTCCTATTAACTATTTAATTGTCATTCCTCATTAGTATGAGGAGACTTGCATATTGCAACCACATACATTATGTGTTCAATTGCAAGTACAATATCTGGATCATGAGTCCAATCCAAGATATTTCACTGTTTACTATTGAGTATTTCATTGAGTGGGTTTTAATGAAGGATTATCTGAAATAAGAAATTTGCATAGATGTATGTATTTATATATACATATTTTACTTTGATTTAGGAATTTTTATATCAAAGTTGTCTTGCCATGTCAACATTGAAAGTTCATTCCCTTAATCACTTTCAATGTAAGAGATATACTTACCATTATATGTCAAGCAAGATCTGGGATCTCCTTCCCTATCTTTGTTGCATCCCAATAATATGAGAACCTACAACTCGGATAAAAAGAAGCGGGAACACATTCCGCCTTGCAAGTCCAACTTGCATCTCCCAATTCGGTCTTTAACACCCGGGCCCACCACCCCTAAGGCGATGTTGACCCGTCATTAATTGAACCAACCGTCAACAGGAATACAACTTGCTATGCGCAATCCAATATCGCCCCAATAATATGAGGACCCGATATTGGGGTCACTACGCATACGTCCTTACTCTTTCGAGAAGCGACGAGCCCGATCCAGATGCGCTTGCATACAGGAGCTGTCACTTCGGACAGGCGTCTCCCACATGCAATCCCTGGCGACGGAACCCTCCGCCTTGACGGGAGACCATGGATGTCACTTATGTGATCCTCCATATCATATTCAAATTTTAATTAATTATCGTGAATCACATTCACATAATTAATTCTTCCAAGGGAATTATTAGCTCTAATCATATTAGAGTATTTCAATTGGACATAATCAATTTAATCATATTAAATTAATTATCAATCCAATTCAATCAATCAAACTTGATTATTTTACTTGAATATATATATGGTAATATCTCAAAATACGTATTAATTCGAATTTTAATAATTAGAAAAATACATCTTAATCCCTCGGACATTATCCCGGCCCTACCCGCTGTCATGGCCAGTACCGACGAGAGTGGGACGGACCACATACGTTGCAACCCGCAACCCCAATGCTCTCCGACTAGGCACCATATCCGCCTCGGGAAAGGATAATGCCAAATTGATTAATTTGTACTTGAGATGATCATCGGTTCTTCAACCGAAATTGTATCATATAGTAATAATCAAAACATTTTTGATTATAAGGAAATTTGCTAGACAAATTCCCAAATCCTATTCAAGCATCAAGTTTGAAAGATTGTGGTTTCCAATTATGATTTAGATCACATCTTAATCAATTATTTGTTAAGGCAATGTCATTTAAGGGAATAATTATCATCAAATATTTCACAAATATTTATGCACAATTATTCTAGGAAATTAAACAATTTAATTTCACTAAATGATTAAATGACAATCACCAATCAAACATTAAGTTTGATGAATGTGTTTCCAATTAAGATTTAGATCAAATCTAATCAATTAATTGGTTGAGGCCAAGTCAATTATGTAAATAATCATCTTCAAATATTTCACAAATATTTTTCATGATTATTTCACGAAATTAACAATTAATTTCACTAATTGACAATCACATGGTTCTAGATTAGGACTGTAATTTCAGCAGTGACCCCTTCTTACTAAAATTAGCATATCTCAATCATATTAAATCCAAACTAGACAAAATCAATTTTCATAGATTGCTAATTTGATTTAGGACAGAACCCAAGTGATGTTACACGCATTTCGAGGCAATCTAAACAGTAATTAAATTTTAATTACGTTCAGATCTACAATTCCCGCAACAGTGCATACATGTTCATTAAAACAACCATATCTAGAGCATACGAAATCCGATTTACGTAAACTCAGATCCTATGGTTTCCTTATTTAATGGGGAACAAAATCCAAGTATTAAATTCGTGTTTAAACAATTTAAACAGTGCCGAATTTATTTACTAAACAGATCTGCGAAATCAAATGCGATAAAAACTTTCGCGACCTTAACGAACCCAAGTCGTCCTCGGTTTTTCGAATCATATTCGAAACCGTCAACCTGGCTCTGATACCACTTGATGGATATGGAATTATCCTCAAGCGCATCACAGAAGCGTGATCGTCGTATTGGATACGACGAATAACGACTAGTCGCACTAGTTGTTCGGTGCAACGGAATTTAAAAAATTTATTCGATATAACCACATGATCCGAAAACCATTCTCAGATCGTTTCATCTATAACCACAACAAGTATAATGCAATACCTCTTGAAGCATGGTTGATCAAGTCTCTAAAGGAAGAGACCTCCTGTCTCAAGTCTGATCGTCGGCGAGACTGCTTGCGAGCGCGGGGATGAACCGCGTTGTCCTCGCAATTCAAGAAGATGATCCAAGCGTGGTTGCTCCTGATCTCGTCGCACGAGATCAAACGTCTCCTTCGTGAGAGGAACTCTCCAAGAAGACGGAGAACCGAAGAACGTCGAAGCGGCGGCGCGGTGGCGAAGGCGACGATGGTACCCTTCTCTAGGGTATGGTGGACGGCCACCAACAAGAGAGGGAGAGAGGGCTGACGTGTATGAAGAAATGAGGGAGAGAGAGCTCCAATATTCCAAATTCTTAGAGAGCATAGAATGCCTCTCTATTTATAGGGTTTTGGGATCCATGGATCTCAATCCATGGGACACATAAAATCAATGGATGAGATTGATTTGTGTCAATCCAATGGCCAAGATTGTTGTTGTCAAAAGCAACAAATTTAGGTTAAAATATATTTGAAAAAATCAAATATAATTTAGTCCTAAATCAACCCAACAAATAAGGAGAGAATGTGCATGGAGATTTCATCTCCATGCACCTTCCATGTTGGACGGCTACCCATTCCATATAGGAATGGTGTGCCGCCCACTATGGGAGTCCAAGGAGGCAATCTCATGGATTCCCATGAGATTGCATATCTCCTTGATTTTTCTCTCTTATTTATTTGCAACAAATTTATTGGGTTTTATTCTCCAAAAAATAATTCACAATTATCTTTGAGAATATTGCATTCTTGCCATGGAAAAAATTGTGAATCATATTCACAATCCAAAATAACATATAATTCATATTGTTAATTAATTACACAATGTGTATCCAATACACATAATAATTAATCAACACATATAAATTATAATTAGCTCTCTCTAATACATTATAAATCACATTTATAATATATTATGAATAATTGGATATTTCTATCCACATTATTCTTATCCACATTAATTAAATCACATTTAATTAAATTGGATAATTTCTTCACACATCAAGATGACTAAATCACATTTAATCATTATTTCTTCATTGCTTAGATCTTATGGAATTATTCTTGAACCCTTCAAGAATAATGCAATCTCTCCGCAGATACTTGGAGATAAGGACATGGCGATTGTATTGTTCCACATATAGTGACATGGATATTGAGATCATATCTCAAATCCAGATCGTGGGCCTCCCATAGATGCTTGATTAAATCAAGACCGTAAATCTAATCTTCTCATTGTATCTGAATCACATTCAGATCAATGTCCAACACTTGGACCAAGATCATATCACTTCTCTACTGAGAGGAGTCACTAAAATCCAGACCCGTTTCATCACTCCCTAGGAATGGAAGCGTCATGGTTATACAATCGTTTATGATCAAATCACCCTCAGGTATTCCCAATACCTGTACATCCTGCATACTGGAAGACTCAGACTAAACCCGAAGTATCGGATCAACTTTATACTGTCTACTTCATGGTTTTTATCAGTAAGTTTCTCATTCGATCATTGGGAGTTGGTACCGATCATACACTTTCCAAAAGTGTATATCATACCTAGGTCTTGATCATATACTAAAAGTATATATCAAACCTACAAATTCAGTCAAGCTTCCAAAGCGAGACGACCATGCGCATGGAATTTGATTCATCCCAATATCTCATGAGTGAGCTCATGTCTTCCGGTTCAGTAACTGAACCTGTATGATCCCTTTGAGAGATCGTATTACTCATATGCCCTTATATGCACACCAGCGCGCCGGTGTATAGACCTTGATTAGGTCATCAACCTATTGGTCTGCCAAATGTACATACTTGGACATATAGCAACACATCTGTCTCCGGTCAGAGGATGCGTGCCTATATCATGATAGCATACGATATAGGACTTTGGTTATCTCGATCTCGTTAAGTCAACTCTTTGACCTAACTAATCTGACACCTCTGAATCTCTATTCCTATGCAGAGGACCTACATCAAGAGGTCGGTCAGATATCAGCCTTCAGAGATAGGATTGCCATCTCCTACTCAGGCTGGAGATCATCTCTTAATAATCATTTGACGGTGCTTGATGAGTCCTCAATCTAACTCTTTAGATATTCATCCAAGCACCAGCCTCTATGATTCAATAGTTGAATCAACAGTTGTATGATTATTAAGATGGCCATGGAACATAACCCTGATTGTACTAAGGGACCTATTATACAAATTATCCATTCTTCATTTCAGATCAGGGAATGATATGTGCAATAACATTTATTGCATAATGGCTCGCCGTGGGCTCGCATTTCCAACAAAGGTATTCAGGATCACATACATATTGATGTATGCGGATCATCTATATCATAGTAAACATTATGGATATATGATATCTATTAATGATTATGTATGATATGAGATTTCTTCTCTTCACTCAGAAACCTTTGAAATGTTCAAAGATTTCATCGTTTTTGGTTTACAACCAAAGTTTGAAGGAAGATAAAATGAATTTGATCTAATCAAGGTAGCTTGTACCTGTTAGATGAATTCAAAGGATACCTTATGGAGATATGAATATCATTTCTATCTCAATCCTCCTAATACACCTTAACTCAATAAGAGTTATAGGGAGATACAATTGGATCATGTATGACATGATCTTATCGATGATGAATTTTAGCATAATTATCCCTTAGTTTCCAGGTATATGTATGTGTAGTAGAGACTACAATGTATATCCTTAAAAAGGTTCCATGCATGATGGAATCTAGCACTTGAGAGTGCTGCTTCATTAGGAAAAATAAAGAATGGTATTGGATACCTACTTTATGACCTTGAGATTCTTAAAATATCTCATTTCTTAGAATGTGATTCTTAGAGGTTGAGACTCTTAAGAATCAAGATGAAAATGAAGTGTAGGAACTCATTTAATCTTGAAAAGATAATGAGGCTCCTGAAATTGGAAACTAAAAGGACAATTAAAGATGAAACACCAATACCTCTTCAAATGAGTTTGAGGATGGATTCCATGTGTCAGAGAAATCTGACAATGATCGAACTTCATGTGATGAAGCTTCTGAAGATCATAGCATGGATAGATGTTAGCAATAAAAGTCTAATGTAGACTTCATATACAAGTGTTGTATATAGAACCCCGAGGATCCACCTATATGGGTAAGACCTGTAAAGGTGTAAATGGATCTTCAAGAGAAGGGGAACCTGATGAGAAGGTAGAAACCTTCAAAGCACGGTTCGTAGCCATGAGCTACACACCGGAAGAGAAGACATTGCTTGCAATGAGACCTGCTCTTCGGTGACCATGCTTAAAATCATCGGAATATTGCTAACCTTGGCTGCACAACTTGACTATTGCATCTTCAAGATGTAAGTCAAGATTGCATTCCTCTATAAATACCTCTCTGAGGATATTCACATGAAGTAGCCCCAGGCTTCATGGTTGATGAAATCAGGGTGTGCAAGCTAAGGAATCCATCTAAGGACTCAAATAAGCTTCTTAAAGTTGGACCATAAGATATGATGAGATTATAAATGTTATAATTTCAGATAGAATCTTGATGAGCCATGTGAAGCTTAGTGGGAGTGCATTTGTGTTCATCATGCTAAATGTAGATGATATCCTAATCATTTAAAATGATATAAGGATAATAATGAGTGTTATTATCTGGTTGTTCCATAACTTGAGATATGATCTCAAGGATACCTCTTGGATCTTAGTTCTGAAGGTGTTCAGTAGCAATGTAAAGAGGGTAATATGACTGTCACATTAGTAGTACACCTTGGACATATTCCATTTTATGGAAAATTCCAAGAAAGGCTTCCATCCCTTAAGATATGGTACTGACCTATCTAAAGAGATAGCATCTCAAAGAGTTGAGGAAGTAAATGCTAGAACTACTTGCACTTGTGCATTAGTTACGAGAAGCTGAGTATATGCTAAATATGTACAGAAGCCAGATATCTGCCATACAGTGGGAGTAGTAAAGTGTTACTAATTCTACTATGGAGATAGATCACTTAATTGCAGTAACAACAAAATCTTCATAGATGACAAGATTTTTGAGATAGTGATATCAAAGTCTTATCTTCAAAAGCTTAAGACTTTATAGATAGAGATCTAAAAGGTCTTAACCGTGGATACCTTAAGAGATTGTGATCTCCAGGAATAAGGGTATTCTGATAAGGATTATGGAAATACTGGTTATAATAATTGTTAAGCTGTAGTGTCAAGGACACTATGACTAACAAAAATTGAGTATTGGTTGCATGAGATGCAACATTCGCATTAAATGCGAGCACTGTTACTGGGGATATGCAAGTGTCGTAAAAGGACTTGGCATAGTCTCGTGGGAACAGAGTGACTGATCAGCTTACCTAGCTATTTTCTAAATAGCCTATGATTGTCACATGAGTGCGGCTTTAAATGATAAGCTCATCAATGGCTCTTTGGGCTAGTGGGAGATTGTTGGAAATGCGACCCCACGGCGAGCCATTATGCAATAAATGTTATTGCAAATGTCATTCCCTGATCTGATATGAAGAATAAATAATTTGCATAATAGGTCCCTTAGTACAATTAGGGTTATGTACCATGGCCATCTTAATAATCATACAGCTGTTGATTCAACTATTGAATCATAGAGGCTGGTGCTTGGATGAATATCTAAAGAGTTAGATTGAGGACTCATCAAGCACCGTCAAATGATTGTTCAGAGATGATCTCTAGCCAGAGTAGGAGATGGAAATCCTTATCTCTGAAGGCAGACCTCTTGATGCGGGTCCTCTGCATAGGAATAGAGATTCGGAGGTGTCAGATTAGTTAGGTCAAAGAGTTGACTTAACGAGATCGAGATAACTGAAGTCCTATATCATATGTTGTCATGATATAGGCACACATCCTCTGACCGGAGACAGATGTGTTACTATATGTCCGAGTATGTACATTTGGCAGACCAATAGGTTGATGACCTAACCAAGGTCTATACACCGGCGCGCTGGTGTGCATGTAAGGGCATATGTGTAATACGATCTCTCAAAGGGATCATACGGGTTCATTTACTGAGCCGGAAGACATGAGCTCACTCATGAGATATTGGGAAGAATCAAATTCCGTGCACGGTCGTCTCGCTTTGGAAGCTTGACTGAATTTGTAGGTTTGATATATACTTTTGGAAAGTATATGATCAAGACCTAGGTATGATATATGCTTGTGGAAAGTATATGATCGATACCAACTTCCAATGATCGAATGAGAAACTTACTGATAAAACCATGAAGTAGACAGTATAAAGTTGATCAAATACTTCAGGTTTAATTTGAGTCTTCCAGTATGCAGGATGTACAGGTATTGGGAATACCTGAGGGTGATGTGATCATAAACGATTGTATAACCATGACGCTTCCATTCCTAGGGAGTGATGAAACGGGTCTGGATTTTGGTGACTCCTCTCAGTAGAGAAGTGATCTAATCTTGGTCCAAATGTTGGACATTGATCTGAATGTGATTCAGATACAATAAGAAGATTAGATTTGCGGTCTTGATTTAATCAAGCATCTATGGGAGGCCCGCGATCTAGATTTGAGATATGATCTCAATATCCAAGTCACTATACGTGGAACAATACAATTGCCCTGTCCTTATCTCCAAGTATCTGCGGAGAAAGCGCATTATTCTTGAAAGAGTTCATGAATAATTCTATTGTTGATATATGTATCCGAGTATTGAGAAAATGGATAATTAAATGTGATTTAATTATCATGAATAATATGAATTAGATTCATATTATAAAGAGAGTTATCTAAGATAATTAAATGTGATTTAGTTATCAAAGATGTAAACAATGTGAATGTGATTCATATTATTTAGACACAAGAGAATAGAGATCCAAGATGATTAAATATGATTTAATTATCATGGATATGAATAATGTGGATAGCAATATCCATATTAGTCATATATATTATAAATGTGATTTATAATATATAAGAGAGAGCTATTTGTAATTTACATTTGTTAATTAAATGTTAATGAGGATTGGATTCACATTGGACATTAAATTGAAAATGTAATTTACATTTTGTTTTGGGTTGTGAATATGATTCACAAATTTCCAATGGCATGATTGCAATGTTCACAAAATAAATTGGATTTATTTTTGTGAAATAATTTGCAACAAAAGTTGTTGCAAATATTGGAGAGATCATGAGATAATGCAATCTCATGTAATATAGAAAAGGAGGCTCCTTTCCTAATGAGGAGAGGGGACGGCCACAATTCCATAAGGAATGTGGTGGCCGTCCACCCTCCTTATGGAAGGAGGCTTGCCTCCTTTTCTATTTTCTCCAATGGAGATTGATTTAATATAATATCAAATTATATTTATTATATATTTGATTTTTTTTAAATTAATTGTTGTTGTGTTTTTAGCAACATTTCATGACCATTGAAAGAAACACAAATTAATGTGGACCATTGGATTTGTGTTGTCCCATGGATTGAGATCCATGGATCCCAAAACCCTATAAAAGGAGAGGCACCCCATTGCTCTTCTTTACACACACACACACATAATGCTTGAGAAGCATATCTCTCTCTCTTTCTCTTTCTCTCCCTCTCATGGCCGTCCACCATGGATGCCCTAGAGAGGCTCTCCATCGCCGCGGCACCGTCGTTATGTTGCCCGATGTTTTGCTCGTGGAACTCCGTCTACTTCGGCGTGCCTTGCTCGTGAAGAAGACGTCGGATCTCGTGTGTCGAGATCAGGAGATCCACCGCTTGGATCATCAACATGGATTGCGAGAAGCACGCGGTTCATCCCCACGCTCGCAAGCATCTCCTCCGACGGATCGGACTTGAGACAGGAGGTCTCTTCGTTTAGAGACTTGATCGCAACCACGCTTCAAGAGGTAATCCTAATACTTGTTTGTGGTTTAGACGAAACGATCCGAGAAGTGTTCTTGGATCATGTGGTTTCGTCACATGAAAAAATTTTAATTTCCGCTGCATAGAACAACTAGTACGACTAGTCGTTCTTCGTCGTATTCGATATGACGATCACGCTTCCGTGATGCGCTTGAGGATCTAACCATATCCTTCACATGGGACTTCCATTACAGAGCATAGACCTATCCTTTGTGACTAATGCATTATCGTTGTTAGGTAAGGTTAGTGTTGTCCGCTTTGAAGGTCTATTTAAGTGCACGATGCATGACATCTTTCAAGGGTAAGATACCATCTATACCACATCTAATTGTCTAAACGGGACTTAGATTTTAATGGGGCTAACCTTATGCAACAACATTCCAGAGGGCTCGAACCACTGCAAGTTTGATTGGCAACTTTAAGTGATTGTTGAAGAGAAGCCCAAGCTGGTGATGGGTGCTTGCATCTTATTAAGGATTGATGCCTCGCAAGCATCTCTATGCATGAAAGTTGAAGTGCCGAGTAAGAATCATAATGGATTTCTCTTCTTAGGAAGACTGACTGCCTCAATGGAGATCTTACTAAATGTCTTAGAGATTTAGGAATTTTTCTACTTGGATGCTACAAGGAACCTCTTGCTCAATTGGTCTCCAACCAATACCTCTACTCACCTAGATCACAAGATCGGAATACCTTCGGACAACACGACCTAGTTCGTTCATAGAAGGGCCTCAATCTCATTGGTCTTTGCGTGGTAAAATTCCTTATTGTTATCAGAATCATCAATTTAAAATTATGAATTAATAAAACAAAAGGAGTGTTATTATGCGAGATATATAAATTAGAAATAGGGAGAAATTCATATTTATCTTGTAGTGAGAAAAAATATGTTAAGATGAAGATGTAGAAAAAAGCTTAGCCATGAGTTTGTTATAAGAGAAGAGAGTTGCAAGGTTAAAATATGTGGTATGTAGAATCGCTCGGATTGGCCACTACATAGTGACTATGCAGTATGCATGGTAATGTAGGGAATATACAGTTTTATGTGGTTTATATTTTTTTAATTTAAAAGAAATGGTAATACATTGTTAATGATTCATTTATTAATAAAAATATATTTTCAAGATTAAAAAGGAGTTAAGAAAGGCTTGTACCTTTAACTTAGATTTGATACTGGTATAATGTACTCATGGCATACATGTAAGCATTAATTTTCTTCATAAAATTATAAAAAAGTATTAATAAAAATAAATGTTAGAGTTTAAGTTATATATCAACTCTATTAAGAATCCAGAATGAGTATGGGGTCTATCTTGCCAAATATGCGGCTATGTAGACTAACTATGCAATGTAAATTGCATAATATATTGAATAGAGAATACGGTTCGACCCACCTAATACATATGCAACAACATGTGTTGTTTATATAAAGGCATACCTGACCAATGGGTTTGGTAGTAAAGATCAATTAGAAATATAAAAACTGGGATATTATAACATAGGATCATGAATTATTATATGGGACATCTTCATGAGTTTGAATCGAGGCCGACCCTATTCCTGACCCATTTATTTTTTGGGATAAATATTTTTGGCCTAAGTTTGATTCGATATAAATTAAGCTCGGGTTTGGATCTGCCTCATGGGATGGGTCAGGTTAGCCTAACCTAATGCACATACCAAGTCATGTGTTGTTGTTGCACCCTTTTGGTATGACATTCCAATCCTTAAGCAGCTCCAATAGCACCCTATCTGATGATGGGTCGCTGCCATCAACTACATGTACATCCCATGAGTCGTTATTGTTGCTATAGAGCATGTGAGTATACCTATTGTTGTTACGAGTTGTGGAAGCACAGACAAACAAGATCAAACATGCAAGCATGAAGATGCACATATTTACAACACTAGGGAGTGTATCTGTTTTTGGTCTACGTCTTTGGATGGCTTTAACCGGTTTTCACTATGGAGAAGAAGAATATACAGAGGATGTAGAGAGCCCTAACCTTAGGGAGTTTATATATTGCTCCTGTATAGATGGATCCCTAAAACAAACTAATCCAAATACGTTAATACAAATTGAATCGTAATAAAAAATTCTAACAAACAATGAGACCCCTATCTTGTTTGGGTAATGATACAATAGGAGGGGATGCATATAATGATTCTTCAACCTGGGTCAGATAGTTTGGATTCAAGACATATCAACAATCTCTACCTTGGATTAAATCCTTTGATAAGCTTTGCCAAGCTTCGGCGTGCCACCGCCAGCCCCTCCTTGGAGGTACTTCCAACTATCGACATTGAGAAAGTCAAACAGAGTTTGAACTTCTCCTAGGAACTGTCTTTGTGAACATATCAGCTGGATTATCTGATGTGCTGACCTTCTTCACCTTGACCCTCTTCTCAGTACGAATGAAGTGATATTTGACATCTATGTGCCTGGTCATCTCATGATGCACATGATCCTTGGCTAAGAATGTTGCATTGAGACTGTCACAATATACTATTGTTTAACCACCTTCTACCCTTCTTATTTAGTGAGAATCATGTTTTAGTCAGATAGAGAGCGATATATCAAAATCACTCAAAGATTGATCAATTTCAAACAATGTAAATGTCAATTTATTTTTTTACTTGGGTAAGCCCCAAGGTCGAGCACAAGGAGGCGACAAATACTCAAGAATAATATCAAATCATGAATTGCATACAGTTTTCAAGAAGATTTTTTTAGGATTTTATATGCAATGTATGTGTGAATATGCAAATGCATACCAAGTTTAGGGGATATTTAGTAGTTTTTTTCAATCAAATCAAATCCAAATATATGAACCTTGTTTAGAGTGTGAATTTATGCAAAACTAACCTTACAGTGTTCTTCTAATGTTCAGGTTCCTTACAATAATTGTAAACATCCTTAGAATTATAATTCTTTGATTTGGACTTCTGATTTCTCTTCTTTGCGTAACCAAAACTGACATGACTCTTGTCTTGAGACATAACCGAACTTGTAGGATTAGAGTCATGCTTCCTGATAGTCATATGTTGAAGTCATGTGTATGCAGATTCATGCAAACTTCCTCTAGGATTATCGATTCTCTTCCCACAATAAACGATTCAACAAAATTCTCATATGATAACGGAAGATAAACTAACAGAATCACAGTAGCATCCTCATCTTCAATCTTAACATCTACATTTCTTAATCTATCAACAATGTATTTAAACGATCTAGATGTTCGTTGAGATATGTACATTCCGGCATGCAGAGAGAACATGCATTGCTTCAACAACTTGTTGGCCAAAGACCTCGTCATGTATAGACCCTCGAGTCTCAATCATAGACCGGCTGCGGTTCTCATCGGCAGCTTCAACGATATTCTCGTTGCCAAACACAACATGATCGTCGAGTGTAACTTCTCTTCTTGCACCATGAACTCAGACGGTTTGAAAGCCTTCACCGGCTCCTGGTCCAACAACATCAAGATGCCCTACTGCTTCATAAGGGCACACATCTTTATCTGCCATGGACTGAATATGTTCCTCCCAATGAACTTACCGATCTTTAGATTGTGTGATGCCATCTTTCTTGATGATCTTGACATAACCCGATGCTCTGATACCAATTTGTTATGTATCGCGGAAACATGTACAAAAAGGTCAAACATGCAAGCATGAAGACCAACGGATTTACAATGTTCACTCATAACTGGACTACGTCCTTAGACAATGGCGATTAGTTCTCACTATATGGAGAAGATAAAAATACATATGATATAGAGGGTTAATCTTAAGGAGTTTATATACTACTCCTGTACAGACGGATCCCTAAAATAAATGGATCCAAAACCTGAATACAAATAAAACTATTAATAAAAAATCAAACAAACAACGAGACCTCCATCTTGTTGCAGTATGATATGTCATAAGGAGTTGCATATGAGGTTCTTCAACCTAGGTTAGATGATTAGGATTTAAGGCATATTTACTGTTGCATTGTCAAAACACTAGCCAAAGACTTATGGATATCAACAAATCGGTAGAGTTTTTGAAACATTGTCGATTGCACACCGTTGTCAATTTCACTGTGGGGATTGCACCTCACATAATGGAATGCCTTTACCATTATGGAAGCCACTGCTAAGGTTGTAGTTACTAGAGGCAACTATTAGGTTGGCCATCAGAAACACATCTCTCAATCAATTTTCCATGAATGTCATTGTACGAGATGTTGACATACACTAGAAGGTCATTTTTTATCTTTGAACCAATTCTCCTACCTCGGTCGAACACCTTAACGGTTCAAATGAGTATGAAAGAAAGAGGGAGTGAGAGAGTAGAGTTAGGACTATATCTTTTCCTCAAGTTCTCGTGAGAAGGATTTATTTTTGTTATAGATTGAATCCATTCCTAGAGAAGTTTATATACTACTCTCGTACAAAGGGATCCTTGGTACAAACGGATCTGAATACCCAAATACAAATATAACAGCTTATTAAAAAAAATTCCGTCAGGGGCACCCTGCATGGGGTAGCGCACCGTGCCCCCGTTAGACCCCTCCTTGTAGGTTTGCTGAGCAGGCAGCGATACCTCTGTCTGGTAGAGGTATGGTATGACAGGAGGGGTGCATATGACGGTTCTTCAACTTAGGTGAGCTGGTTAGGATTCAAGGCATATCAACAAGTATATATTTTACTTTATACATGAAGTATGTTTTCAATAAGTGTTGGAATAAGACTATCCAGAGGGATCTTAGTTTTTTGGATTTAAGCCGAAGAATGACCCAAGATAGATATGGATGGAGGCAAAGAATCCATGTAGCCGACCCTACTTTATGTGGGAAAAGGCTTTGTTGTTGTTGTATACATGAAGTATATTTTCCATTTGGAAATCAAATCGAGATGCCTCAAGATTAAAGCCTGTTGAATTCAGGATATTTTTTGTTCTTTCCTTGTTTTGGTTTCTATGGATGGTATTTTAATTGCAAAACCCTTGAAATTATTTGGAAGACAGGCATATATTAGATGTATGCACACAAAGGAGGAGAGAGAAGCTATGGAGAGAAAACCAGTTGACTTGGAGGTTACTTGAATTTTTCTTCAATTCAGGTCACTTCTAATCGCTTCTAATCACTTCTTTTGATCCTAAGAGCTTATCGATGGTCTATCAGTTATGCTACTTTGGAGATTGATTAGATCGGAATCTTTGTGGATTTTCCCATCTTCTCAGTCACGTTCTTCGTGCTGGGCTTTCTCAAAGAACTGGTAGTAAATAGTAGGTATATCATGCTTATATAGCTTTGATATACCTAGATATATGCTGAAGCCGAACCTTTGATGCTGATGTTGATCGCCTTTTGCCGAGCTTTTCATTGCCGCTCTTGAGGCTCCTGGAGCTTCTTTGCATTTAGCATTAGGCTCCTGTTTGATCGAAAAAACTTTGGGACGTGCTCTTCTTTGTGTTTTTGGTCCCAAAAGTTGTTTTTCCCTTCAATTAGCTGTTGCACCTGGCCTGACGTGAGATATATTTGGAAAAAAGCTGATTAGAGGGGAACATTCTACCTATTATAATGTTTGGGAAGGAAGAGGGACTCAAAAAGTTGGTCTCAGAATTCAGAGGGAGAAGTGAAAAAGAAAATAATGCTAAGAATGAATCATTTTCTACAGCAATGAAGGGAGTACATCAGGTTCCTGAATTTGGAGACCTGATCCCAGTTGGAGAAGCTGTTATTGTTGATGCGAATATGTTATTGAAATTTCTGAAGAGGAAATCAATGAGCTACAGAGACCTTTTGTTTCTGGCCTTCTGGTCAGATTTCAAAACATAAGGGTTGACCTGCTTAACTTTAGAAGTTTTCTCAAAGCAAGATTTAAGCATTGCGGGAAAATCTTTCCTGGAGCTCTTGGTTCTAAACAAATTCTTGACAGATTTGCTGAGGAAAAAACATTTTGTGCAAACTTATGCAATGGGAGATTTCAAATTCAGTGATTATCGGGTCTCTATCATTTGTTGGTATCCCTATTTTAGGAAAAATCTTCACACCACAAATATTCCGATTTGGATTAGCCTTCCTAGCCTTAATGTGCACTTGCATAATCCAGGTGAGATAAAGTCCATTGTAAATACTTTGGGAAGGTACATCTATGTGGACAAAGATGTTAAACATTTCACTAGACCAAGTTATCTAAGGGTCTATATAGAAATTGATCTTTTAAAACCCCAAATCCCATTTATATTGATAAAGAATGGCGCTCAAGTCTTTATGCAAAGAATTATATACAAGAAAGTCCCAAAATTCCGCAAACAATGTTGTGTGATTGGGCATGAGATGGATAATCGCAAATAAAAAAACTCTGTTGAGATGCACTTTACCCACAAACCCTAGGGGGCAATTAGTCATATTGTAAACCACCATGCCCATAAACCCTAGGGGTAGATATGTCATCTCATATACCAATTGTGCTGTAACCCTAGGCCTCTCTATCTATATAAAGAGCCCTAGGGATTCCCTTTCTCGATGTGAAATAGAAGCTTCTCCTTTTACCTGGTATCAGACGCCTCCCTCCCTCCCCCCCCCCTCGTCCCCCCCCCCTTCCCCGCCGTCACTCATCTGATCCCGGAAAGCCCCCTGTGCGCCTTACCTCCATCTTCCGCGCGCCTCCATCCCCCTCACTTCCGCAAAAAAAAACCCTGCGCGCCTACCCCACTTCCGCGCGCGCCTGTCCCATTTCCGCCCCGGCCCCCACACGCCTATCCCACTTCCCCGCGCCTGCCCCCCACGCGCCTGTCCCACTCCCACTCCCACTCCCGCCCCCACGCGCCCGCCTGTCCCACTCCCACCCCCCACATGCCCGCCTGTCCCAGTTCTGCCCCCGGCCCCACGCGCCTATCCCACTTCCCCGCGCCTGCCCCCCACACGCCCGCCTGTCCCACTCCCACTCCCGCCCCCACGCGTCTGCCTGTCACACTCCCTTCCGCAAAGCCCCCTCCCGCGTGCACCTATCCCACCCCAGTTTCACCAGCGCTCCAGTTTCACCAAAGCCCACCAACGTCCACTCCAAAGCCTCCCTCGGACCTCCTCCAGCGCCTACTCCAACGGCTTCGACTTCCAGGGCATGCCCCCCCCCTCGGGCCTCCTCCAGCGTGTACTCTAAAATCCCCTTGGGCCTCCTCCAGGCTTTGGGTACTCCCTCCACGTGCAAGATGTTTTCCATCTCAGCTCTCGTCACTACGCAGTTAGTGCAGTTTTCGCCAGCCTTCTGACATTACCTCCAGCAGAGCCTTCTTACGGCTTCTCTATCCCCTCTTTTGTGTTCAGCTTTTGTCTGACATAATTTAGAGACGAGTTGTTTTGTCTACCTTATTGTTAATACAGCAGGTCTGATTTCATACCATGTCACAATCAGAAGTGACATCACCGGGATATGATGGAGGGAGCACTCGACTACCTTCATTTGGGTCGATCCTTAAATTGGACGACACCAACTACCCCAAGTGGTCCCGCATGTTCCTCATGATCGTACGAGGATACGATAAGGAACACATTCTCCTGGAGTCAGAACCTGCTGAGAAGACAGGTAAAAATGCAACTTGGGACAAAGACGACGGAATGGTCAGTTCTTGGATTATGGTCAGTGTCATTGACCGGATTGCTGATGAACTCGTTTATTACAACACTGCCCACAATATGTGGACATCTCTTCAAGCCACATATGGTCATGATAAGAATTCAACCAGGATGTACCAGATGTACTTTGACATGCTCAACATGAAGCAAGCAGGATGCTCACTACCTGAGTATTTCTCTCTCTTAAAATCCCTTTTTGAGCGATATAATGCTTGTATTCCAGGCTGTACCTATCCAACTCAGAAACAACATCGCCAGCAGATGGCGGTCCTTGTATTTCTTGCCGGCCTCGATTCCGACTATTCGGCTGCTCGTGATCAAATGATCACAGCGGTCACTCTCCCCACCATTGCAGAAGCCTATAGTACTCTGAGTCGTCTTTTTGTTCCTCATACAAGTGCAAAAAGCACTGATCAGGGGCAAATTTCTGCTCTCACTGCTCCATCTGGACGAGGAAGTCGTGGCTCTATTAGGAGCCGTGGTCGAGGACGCTTTGCTGCTGGGCGAGGCCGTAACACAACCCAGTGCTCGTACTGTCACAAGTTTGGTCACACCGAAGCTGTATGCTACAGCAAGTAGGGGTACCCTACTCCTAGTGCTCGAATGGCCAATGAAGGAGATAGTCCTCTAGTAGAGGTCCCTAGACGAGACTTCGATGATCTGATGCAGCGTCTCAGCAGGTTGCAATCGAACGAGTCTCCTACCCTATATCAGGACAGTACTACAGATACTGCAGCAATGGCACGATTAGGTATCTTCATAGCATCTATCAATAGCATTACAAAATCAGAATGGTTGATTGATACATGTGCTTCCACTCATCTGTGTGGCGAACGAACTCTCATACAACAGATGCGTAAAGTCCCACCTGGACGGACAGTACAGGTTGTTGATGGACGATTTTCCCAAATAAAAGGAAAAGGCGACGTCCATCTAACCCCTAATATCCGACTCAATAATGTTTTATTTGTTCCGGATTTTCCCATCAGTCTTCTCTCAGTTAGCCAGATTTGTAAAGAACTCAACTGTCGAGCAATATTTGACGCTATATCTTGTGTGTTTCAGGACATACTAACTGGGAGGACGATTGGTGTGGGCCGTGAAGAAGGGGGAGTATATCACCTTATCCAGTCCTCTGACACTACAGCTTACTCTGGGATCACTTTCTCTGCATCCTCTGGTGCTCTTTGGCACCAACGTCTGGGTCATCCTTCTGTTCACAAGCTTCGACGAGTTCTTCCCCAGCTCCCTCCCACTGTCAACCTAGAGTGTGAGGCCTGCCAACTGGGGAAACATCATCGGAGTTCCTTTCCTTTGTCGGGTACCATTCATTCCAGTAGTCTATTTGAACTTGTTCATCTTGACATATGGGGACCCAGTCGCTGTCCTGATCGACTGGGGAATAGATATTATCTTTGTTATTATAGATGATTTTTCTCGTGTGTATTGGTATTTCTTAATGAAAAATAAGTCTGATGCCTTTCAAATCATTCTTCATTTCATACATGAAATAAAGAATCAGTTCGGTACCACCATAAAAACCCTTAGATCTGACAATGCTAAGGAGTTAGTCTCACATGACATGAAATCATTCTTAGCGTCTCAAGGCATTTTGCATCAAACGACATGTCCTCATACATCCCAACAGAATGGAGTGGCGGAGCGTAAACATAGACATATTCTTGATATTGCTCGCACAATACTCATTGACTATCATGTGCCATCTACATATTGGGGTGATGCGGTACTAACTGCTACATATCTTATTAACCGCATGCCTTCTACTCCTATTGACGAGCAAATACCTATTAAGGTCCTTTTCTCAGGAAAAGCCATATTTCATGTCCCTCCAAAAGTCTTTAGTTGCGTCGCCTTCGTTCATCTTCTCGATCATGGTAGGGATAAACTATCAGCCAAAGCAGTCAAATGTATTTTTCTAGGATATGCTCGAAATCAAAAAGGTTATAGGTGCTATGACCCATATTCCAAGAAACACTACATAAGTGGTGATGTTACTTTCTTTGAATCTCTCCCTTATTACTCCCGACCAGGCACTAATGTATCACCTCCCCCCGTTACCACCTCTCCTCTTCCTATTCCTCTTCCTCAGGTTGATTACGCCCCTTTACGCATGCACCATCTTCTCAGGTATGTCCCTCGACTGAGTTATTACAAACTGAAGACACAGATGCAGATACAGGTATCTCCGGAAATCCAAGGGAAGCTCCAAGTGACATACCTATCGCTCTTCGGAAGGGGACCAGACAATGTCCATCGCGATACAGTACAAAGTATCCAATATCTGCTGTTGTAACTTTTTCTGGACTCGGCCCTACATACCGAGACAGTTTGCCCAAGCTATCTCAAGTACCATTATTCCTCGTAATCATACAGAGGCCATTGAGGACTCGAGATGGCGCCTTGCAATGGAAGAAGAAATGTATGCCTTGATCTCTCGGAACACCTGGACACTTGTAGATCCACCAGGCGACAATAAAATTGTTGGCTCCAAATGGGTCTTCACTGTAAAGTACAATCCAGATGGGTCTATCTCTCGTTACAAAGCACGACTTGTGGCAAAAGGGTTTACACAAACTTATGGTGTTGATTTCTTTGATACCTTCTCGCCAGTTGCTCGTTTATCCACCATAAGAATTCTCATGGCAGTAGCAGTACAACTTGATTGGCCCTTGCATCAACTAGATGTGAAAAATGCATTCCTTTATGGGGACCTCCAAGAAATTGTGTATATGCAACAACCACCTGGGTTCAAGATTCAAGGGGAGTGTCAGAAAGTTTGTTTACTACGCAAGGCCATATATGGTCTCAAGCAAAGTCCTCGTGCATGGTTTCAAAAATTATCTGAAGCATTATAGAATATGGGCCTCATCCGATCTTCAGCAGATCATTCCTTATTTATACGGAAGAATGGAAAAGGAATTGTGGTTGTTATAAAATATGAAGCGGAAGCAAAAACATGGAAAAAGAATAAGAACAAGAAAGAACAGCGGGATTTAACGTGGAACCCTACTCCGTGAGGAGCGGGATGAAACCACGGGAGAAGCCCTCAAAGGGACATATGCTTTATTGCTTTTTCTCAATGAGTACAGGAGGTATGGGGCTCTTTATATAGCCTCTCCAGAGCCTCCAAGTCCCACCCACAGGCGGTATGGGACTAAACACTAGATGGGGTAAATGGATCTTCTCCAGGATCCATTTACCATGTTACAACTCAATGGACGCACAACCAAATACTCCAACACTCCCCCTCAAGCTGGAGCATGCAATGCTCAGCTTGGACAAACAGAAATAAACTCAACTCAACGCTACAGGACACTACGGACAATATCAACCCAAAGCGCATATTGCTGCAGTCGAGGACGTTGCTTCTCATGTCGTGCAGGTGAGGAGGACGAACGAGATGGAGTGTGAGTCTTTTGAATCTCCTCGTCGGAGAGCAGGGTCTCTCCCATCTGGCTCAGAGAATGGTGCACTGCTCTGGTGTACCTATGATACCACATGAAAATCCTTGCCAACATGGCATAGGAAATAGTCCTCTACTATGGAGTCCCTATGGCTCACATGAAAACTCTGGCCTGACAACAAGAAGAATGATGGGGACCTCTGACTGATGATGGCAACATATGCACATCTGAAAATGACCGCACACTCGTGCGTGTCTGAAACTGGAGACTCGGAAACAATGATCGTCGAGTCTGAAATCGAACTGTAGAGTCTGATCATCTGGTTGGTCTGGAGACTGGCATCTGAATCCGGAACAATGCAACAGACCTGTGACTCTACATATATACCCCCCCCTTTCTCCCATACTTGTCGGAAACATGAACATCGACAATGTTGGGAGAAGACAACAATAATGGGGAAACATGAAACTTACGGCCTTTCCATTTTTTAAGCCGTCATCCTCCTTTTTTATAAGTCGTTTCAACAATTTTTTACGGCTTTTCTTTGCAACATTTTTTTTTTGAAAAAAAACTTTGCGTACGGCTTTTTTCCCGGTGTGCGCGCCTCTTTTTTTTCAATGGCCCAGCTGTTTCCTTTTTTTGGATTTTTGTTTTGGGCTTCTATTTTTCCAGCCCACAATCGGGCTTTAAACAAAACAAAGATTTTTCCTTCGGGCCCGCTTGGGCTCTCGAGCACAACGTGCACCCCCCCATTAACGCTAGGGTTCCCAAATCGTGGGAACCCTCATATTTCTGCTCCACCGCCCTGGAATGAGAAGAAGCGCCGCCAAGAGTGGAGGAAGAGCCTACGCGTGCCCGGGGAGATCGCGCGCCGCCTGGGGCTCTCGCCTGGATCGCGTTGGGAGTCTGGAGCCGCGCGATGAAGCACCTGATGCGCGACGGAGATGGGGGGTCATGGCATGCGCGACGCTTTGGGCTGGAGATGCGCCGCCGCTGGAAGAGGTGCGGCTGGAGCGTGGACGGCGCTGCCGCTAGGAGCTCCTGGAGGAAGGTTGCGTGGCCTGTGCGTGACTGAGAGAATATCACTGCGCCCGCCATCTCCCCTCTTCTTCTTTCAATTTTTTTTAATATCGTCGCGATCTGGCTAGTGCAGCTGATCGCCGCCAGGAAATGGAGATCGCCAGGAACAAGGTCGAGGTGCGGCTGCATCGCTTGTCTGCCACCTAGAATCGTTGGGGGTGGCGTACGGAGGCCATGTGGAGGCTTGGACTTGGAGTTGCCTGGGGCGGCGCCATGTCGCTGGACATAAGGCATGGACTTGGAGTTGCCTGGGGTATGCCTCCGCCTGGGATGCACTGCAGCGGGCTGAAGATGAGCCGTGTGATGTGCGGCACTGCTTGGATTTCCAACTGGAGGAGAAAAGCGCATATGCCTCGCCGCTGAAAAAGGGATCACCGCCTGAGATGAACGCTCTCCATTCATGGCAAGGAGCGGCTAAAGCCTGAAGGTGCCTCTGCGCCGCTCGAAGGCGTGATCGACAGAGATAGGATTTCGGAACAAAACCTAGATGAACTTCATCTTCCGGTTGAACTCGGAATATTAGATCATGAACAGAAATAATGATCTTCAATAATCGCACATAAAAAAAATCTCGAACAAATAGTCAATATAAAATCCACGAGAATCGACCCGCTCTGATACCATGTTATAAAATATGAAGCGGAAGCAAAAACATGGAAAAAGAATAAGAACAAGAAAGAACAGCGGGATTTAACGTGGAATCCTATTCCGTGAGGAGCGGGATGAAACCACGGAAGAAGCCCTCAAAGGGGCATATGCTTTATTGCTTTTTCTCAATGAGTACAGGAGGTCTTGGGCTCTTTATATAGCCTCTCCAGAGCCTCCAAGTCCCACCCACAGGCGGTATGGGACTAAACACTAGATGGGATAAATGGATCTTCTCCAGGATCCATTTACCCTGTTACAACTCAATGGACGCACAACCAAATACTCCAACAGTGGTTGTGTTGGTATATGTGGATGACATTATCCTCACAGGAGATGACCATGATGGTAATATAGAAGTGAAAAAACAACTGGCAGAACAATTTGTGATCAAAGACTTGGGACCTTTAAGATATTTCCTAGGGATTGAAATAGCAAGATCCAAGAAAGGAATTGTTATGTCTCAACGAAAGTACGCTACTGACCTCCTTCAAGAAACAGGGATGTTAGGATCCAAGCCAGCTCAGATACCCATGGATCCTAAGGGACGTATCTACGAGGTAGGCGATGTTGAGGATAGTGGTCGATATAGACGTCTAGTGGGTAAGCTACTATATCTTACCATCACCCGACCAGATATCGCTCTCGTTGTCGGAAAAATTAGCCAGTTTATGGACTCACCTACCTCAACCCACTATGATGCATGCATAATGATCTTAAGGTACATCAAATCATCTCCAGGAAGAGGACTACTATTCACCGAAGGCAATAACTTTGACCTCATGGCATATTCAGACGCAGACTATGGAGGTAGCCTGATCGATAGAAAGTCTACTAAAGGGTTCTGCACTTATCTTGCAGGAAATTTAATTACGTGGAGAAGTAAGAAACAAGCTGCGGTCTCTCGCTCGAGTGCTGAAAGTGAATACCGAGTCATGGCTCAAGCTACAACAGAACTTGTATGGGTCCGATCTATACTTACCGATCTTCATATCACTCCTGGAAAGATCATGGAACTTAGATGTGACAACCAAGCAGCAATGCACATAGCCAACAATCCTATGTTCCACGAACGCACCAAACATGTGGAAATTGACTGCCACTATACTAGATATTTGATACAGAAAGGGCTACTTCGTACTCAAAGCGTACCTTCCTCGGATCAAATGGCAGATATATTCACCAAGCCGCTTGCACGCATACAGTTTGAAAAATGTTGTAACAAGCTGAGCATGATTGATATATATTCTCTAGCTTGAAGGGGAGTGTTGAGATGCACTTTACCCACAAACCCTAGGGGGCAGATTAGTCATATTGTAAACCACCATGCCCATAAACCCTAGGTGTAGATATGTCATCTCATATACCAATTGTGCTGTAACCCTAGGCCTCTCTATCTATATAAAGAGCCCTAGGGATTCCCTTTCTCAATGTGAAATAGAAGTTTTTCCTTTTACTAACTCCAAAAAGAAGTGGGCCTTGAGAAGATGGTAAAGGTCTGGAAGCCTACAGGGAGTTATAGTGAACTTGATAAAGGGCTCCAATTGAACGAAGGGATTGATATAAATAAATGACAGGATCGACATTGGACCTCTAAAGCAGCAACAACAACAACAAAACACTGATGGCAGCCTGCAGCAGTATCAACAATCAGAACAAGGAAATAAGTAGCATCTAATTGGACTTAGCCAACAACAACAGCATAAGAAGCAGCCTCCTGATCTAGTGGAGGATCAACCAAATATTTATGCCACTTTGGAGGATTTCAAGAAGCAACGGCAGTCATCAACACAGATGCTGCAACACCAAGGGAATGATGACTTACAGAAGCAGGAGCACTTAGAGAAAAATCAACAAGTCAATGCTCATCCTCAGAAACAACAATTAGAGCTACAACAACAGCAGAGTAATTATATGGGACAGTAGAAACAACAGTGGCAAGGCGGAGACAACAACAAAGCCTTTTCCCACAATTAAATAGGGTCGGTTACATGGATTCTTTACCTCCATTCATATATTGGGTCAATCTCGGGCTTATATCCAAAAAACTAAGATCCCTTCATATAGTCTCATTCCAACACTTCTTGGGTCGTCCTCGCCCTTTCTTAACCGGCTCAACATTCCAAAACTCGAATCTCCTAACCGGTGCATCAATTGATCTCTTTTGGAAATGGCCAAACCACCTTTAGCGGTTTCCTCGCATCTTATCCTCGATCGGAGCTACATCAACTTTCCTTCTGATTGCATCATTCGGAATCTGATCTTTACACGTGTGTGTGTATGTCCACACATCCACCTTAGCATTTTCATTTCTGCTACTTCCATTCTCTGCAGATGTTGTTGGAGTATTCGTGTATGCGCCACATTGAGTTGTAGCAGGGTAAATGGATCCTAGAGAAGATCCATTTACCCCATCCAGTGTTTAGTCCCACATGGACCAGTGGTGGGACTTGGAGGCTCTGGAGAGGCTATATAAGGAGCCCAGACCTCCTGTATCCATTGAGAAAAAGCAATGAAGCATATGCCCCTTTGAAGGCTTCTCCCGCGGTTTCATCCCGCTCCTCACGGAGTAGGGTTCCACGTAAAATCATGGTGTTCCATGTTCTATCTTTCTTGTTCTTATGCTCTGTTTATCAACCGCTTCCGCATTCTTCATATTTTATAACATGGTATCAGAGCGGATTCGATTCTCGAGGATTTTATATTTGTTGGTTTTATTCGAGATTTGATTATGAACTTGAGATACAGTTCTGGGTTTCTATCGAATTCCTATTTCTTTGAAGCCTGCAATTTTATTCATGTTCTTGAGATCTCGATGCTCTTTCTTCCTGGCAAGCAATCGCTAGGGCTTCTGCATCAAGCTGCAGAGGCGATGCAAGCCCAAGCATGCAGGCGACTCCCGACGCAGGCGACAGCGCAAGCCCTTGGCTGCGCTCAGATCTGTTCCAGCATCAGGCCGCAAGTGGTGTGCCCTTTCATGATCTCCGGGCAGCGCACCTGGCCACAGCAGCATACTCCAAGGCTGCGATCAACGGTGCAGCGGCTCCAGGCCAGGCGCAATCCCTCCAGCCCTAGTGGCACTCCTGGCGATTCCTGTAGGCACCATACCCAAACCTCCATCGCGTGCAGGTCTTTATCGCGCGCAAGCCCCCGTACTACCTCCAAGTCCTGGCGGAACCTCTCTTCTTCGCCCAGGCGCATCCCGATGGCGCAGGCGGCGCTCCTGTACAACCTCTCAGGTGACCGTGCGTGCACAACAGGCGCATGTCCAGCATATCTTGATGGCGCGCAAGATCTCTCTAGGGCCGAGTGAAATAGCAGTGAACCCCCCCGGGGGGTGCGGCGTAGAGAACGAAGGGGTTCCCACGATTGGGAACCCTAATAGTGTTTGTCCTTTAAAAAAAACAATTTTGTTTGGGGGGCTATGTGGGCTCGATACCCCTTGACTTAAAGGGTGGGCGGTTCATTTCGAAAGAAGAGGGATGCTTCCGTTTTTAGCCCTAAATGGGCCACAGTTGTAACCGAGGGCTGAGAGCTTGGCTCTTTTTGGGCCGGGTTAAAAAAAGAAAGAAAAGAAAAGAAAAGGCGCGTACAAAGAAAAGCCGTACGCAAAATTTAAAAAAAAATGATGAAAAGACGAAAAAAATGATCAAAAAGGCTTTAACAAAAAATTGACGGCTTAAAAATTTTTTTTGAAAAGCCGTAAGAAATTTTTTGAATGTTTATGTTTTGTTTTCCACATCAATCTTGTCTTCTCCCAACTTTGCCGATGTTCATTTTCCGACAAGTATGGGAGAAAGGGGGAGTATACATGTAGAGCCACAGGTCCGAGTCAGATCCAGATTCACATGCAAATTTCCAGACCATTCAGATTCCAGACTCTACGGTTGTTCAGACTCGACGATTGATTCCGAGTCTAGTTTCAGACACGCATGAGTGTGCGGTCATTTTCATATGAGCATATGTTGCCATCATTTGTTCGTGGCCCCCATCATTATTCTTGTTTTGTCTGTCAGAGTTTTCATGTGAGTCATAGGGACTCCAGAGTAGAGGACCATTCCCTATGCCATATTGACAAGGGTTTTCACTCCAGAGTAGAGCACCATTCTCTGAGACAGATGGGAGAGACCCAGTTCTCCGACGAGGAGACTTCAGGCGCAATTTCAGACTCGATGGTCAGATTCCGAGTCTTCAGTTGACTCACACTCCAGCCAGTTCGTCCTCCTCACCTGCACGGCATGAGAAGCAACGTCCTCGACTGCAGCAATGTGCGCGTTGGGTTGATATTGTCCGTAGTGTCCTGTAGCGTTGAGTTGAGTTTATTTCTGTTTGTCCAAGCTGAGCATTGCAAGCTCCAGCTTGAGGGGGAGTGTTGGAGTATTCGTGTATGCGTCACATTGAGTTGTAACAGGGTAAATGGATCCTGGAGAAGATCCATTTATCCCATCCAGTGTTTAGTCCCACATGGACCAGTGGTGGGACTTGGAGGCTCTGTAGAGGCTATATAAGGAGCCCCAGACCTCCTGTATCCATTGAGAAAAAGCAATGAAGCATATGCCCCTTTGAGGGCTTCTCCCGTGGTTTCATCCCGCTCCTCACGGAGTAGGGTTCCACGTAAAATCATGGTGTTCCATGTTCTATCTTTCTTGTACTTATGCTCTGTTTATTAATCGCTTCCGCATTCTTCATATTTTATAACAGATGTCTATGGTTCACAGGCCAACATTAAGATCCATAGAGCATATAACGTCTTACGACTGCCTTGTAAAAATTTCTTTTGATGTTAAAAAAATTTTCTTATCACAGAAAACATCAGAGGCTCCTCTCCACTTTAGCCGGCCGACATTTATTCTATTAATAACATCTCCATCAATTTCTCCATCATGTTGCAAAATGGATGCCAGGTATCTAAAAGAATCTCTCTTCTAAATGTTATCGTCACCAATCTTGACCTCAATCCCTTCTTCATTGCTTCCATCAAAAGTGCATTCCATATATTCAGTCTTAGCCCTATTTATCCGAAATCCTTTAGTCTCCAATGCATGTCTCTAGCCCTCAAGCCTCTCATTTACTTCATTTCTAGTCTCATCAATCAAACAATATCATTAGCAAATAATATACACCAAGGTATATCATCCAGTATGTGACTTGTCAACTCGTCCATAATCTGAGTTGAAGAAAATTACAGAACAACATCAGTTGATGCCAAAACAGACCTTAGCGAAAAGCAAAGAAATTATGGTGGGGGGATTGATCCTCCTGCAAGGATTTTAATAACAGATGACGCTCTTGTGATTAAAGATGTGGAGGAAATCGAAAATCAAAGCAAAGAAATATCTGTTCTATATCCTGCCAAGCCACAGTTTTTCCAGCAGAAGGAAATCTCTGAATAAAGTCAGAAGGTGGAAGCACAATTGTTGGACTCTATGGAGATAGAAAAAAAATATTATTTTGCTTGAGGACAAGGAGCTTTTGAAATCTCCCATCTTTACAAGGGAGGAGGGTTGTATGTGTTGAAGAAATGAGACTTCATTCTCATTATGAGAAATGCTGGACACCCTCAATGACATCGAAGAAGAAAAAACAAGTCAAAAGCAGCAACAGTCTGAAGGTTATATACTCAAGGAGGATGCTTCTCCTTACTATCCTTTGCTTCAGAGGGCGCTTGTAGGAATTGAGGAGACTATTGGGACTCCTCCACTCCCTCTACAACCTTATTTGTTGAATACTGAAGTGTTTGAAATTCCATAACTTCCGTCCTCCAATCGTTTTATGCATTATCTGGTGATAATGCATATAAGGAAGATGAAAAGGATGATTTTGATTCTGATGCAAGCCCTATACAGGCAACATTCCTATAACTCACGGTTCTGATTTTAACTGGAAGATTCAACAAAAATGGGAATTTGTAAAGAAAAGGACTCCAAAGCATAGAAAGGCAAAGGAAAAAAGCATGGAGGAAATATCAAGATAGTGACGATTGAATGTGTGTCTTGAAGGCCATGTAGTCCATTAGTTGTTTTAGCGTTTCTTTGTAGATGATATATGCCTCATCTGTGCTACATTGTAATATCTTTCTTTATGCAATGGTGGGATACATCAGCCCCCGAAATTATTGGTCTTGCAATAAAAAAAAGATGTGTGCACGAAAGATAAGTTTTTATCTATATTTCATGGATTGAGTTCATTGACTCAATAATTGGCTACCTATTCATTTCAGATGAAACTTGAAGAATAAGCTGGTCTGTAATTTTACTACCTGGGCTTTGTCGTTGCTATCATTTAAAACTTTTCGGAGCTGGCTTTTCTGAAATTATTTGGAGCTGGAATTGCCCTTGGCGTGGAAAGAAGTGCATACATGTCGCTGTTGTGTGCACAACTAGCTAAGATTTTTTCACTTCATATCATTTGTATTGTGTTAGTGCAGTATGCCAACCACCCAAAAGACCATGGTTCAAATCCCTCCTTGCAGGTTGTGTTAGGTAGCCGACAACCGGCGTGAAAATAGTCAGATCTTTCAACATGGATTTGAGCAAGAATCCATGTAGCCGACCTTACTTAAAGTGGGAGAAGGCTTTGCCATTTTTTATATCATTTTGTATTTGCATTATCTGGCTCTGCTGATAATATATTATATATGGTTTCCCGTTATTGATGCTTTGGTGCTAAGTGATCCATGAAAGTGCTAAAGGGAGCTTGACATGAACTCCAGGCTTTGCCTTCGGCTAACACAATTGTTGGAAGTACTGGTTGCCTGGATGAATCAGTGATGGGTTTCTTTGGAGATGCCCAAATTCAAGGTTGCCTGCACAGCAGCTAAGTCCCTCTATTTGTTTGGATTCTTCTTGAATTACATGACTGCTATTTGTGCTGAAGTATTCTTTTCTTTGGGTGCAAGGTCCCGTTGGAGCTGATATGGCAAGATTTATAGGTGTCCGATGGATCCTGATGTTGGCTGGGTTTAAGTTATTTTTAATTTAGATGCCTAAAAACTTTCGTTGATGATATTTTTGGATGTGCACAGCAGATAATTCTCTTCTTCTGTTAATATTATATCTCTCCACTCCTGTAGCATCTTATTGCAATTTGTTTTAATTAAAATTTTGGAAAAACCAACCTGGGTTTGAAGAGTGGTTGAATTGGGAGTATATCAAGCTGAAGACTTTTATTTTTCTGGCTTTATTTGACTACGCCTGGAACTTTCCTGAGCAACTTTTGCTGGAAGTGCACACATCAATGATATGTGCACAGCAGCTCCGTTTCTTATCTTGAGTACTTTGTAGCTTCCACTTACTCCTTGTATTCCATTGTAACTGTTGAATCAAATTTATACGTATTTGCTTAAAAGGATTATTGTTGAGCACTATTTCTAAATAATTGAAGTTGTTAAATGAAAAGTTTCATTGGTCAAAGCATATTTACATTTGTTGAGGAAGTGTTGCTGAAGTTCTGGGATCTGCAATGGATCAGGTTCGGAGGAAGGATGCTCTGAGGTCTTTGTGCTACTAACCTTGGGAATTCATGGGACATGCACATAAAAATTGTTGTATGCACTATAATTAAGCATCTGTGTTATGCCTTATTAGTTAATTGTTTGAAGAATCTATTGGTATGTGTTATATGAGCAGAGATGCTGGTGGCGCATATGTCATCTCTTTTCTTGTTATATCTGGATGGTGAAATGTCATGTGTGAGAAATATAAAAAAATAGAAGTCGACGTTTCTTTTTGATGACTTGGATAATATAAACATGATTTTTTTGGGGGTTTATAATTGCTAAAGTAGACATAAAGTTAAACATGAAAATGAATAATTGCCATAGCCGTTGTATACAATGGTTGCATTATCATGTTACATAAACCAACTTAAGGTTGTAAATGGAACATTACTACTATTGTGAATCATGGAAGAAAACATACACAAACACAATTCATCAAGCAAAATGCAAACACAGTGATTTTTAAGATTCACCCATAACTGGACTACGTCCTTAGGCGGGGGGCAACCAGTTACAATGTTTGATAATATAATGGTTGTATTATCAAACTCTATGTGTTTAGCTAATTTCTTACCTTGGCCAATTCTAATAAGCCGCTTTGTAGCTTCGGTCCCTTCTTTTCTAGTCCGTCTTTTGGTCCTTTTTTTACCTCCATGTATTTCTCTTCTGATCGTATCCTCTGGAATCAACTATGAAATCAAATGGCTCCTACCCATTATTTAGATATCTATTTTCTCAAGTCAAAAGAAAAAGTTGGAAGTGGAATACATGGACAAGGTTTCTAGGTTGGATTTATAGTACATAAACTGACTTAAGTTTGTAAAATGGAACATTACTACGATTTCTAATCGTGGAAGCAAACATGCACAAACACGATTCATCAAGCAAAATGCAAACACATGGATTTACAAGGTTCACTCGTAATTGGGCTTCGTCCTTGTGCGGCGATAGTTAGTTTCACTATTTGTGGAGAAGAGAATTTAGAGGATACAAAGAGCCCTAACCCTTAGAAAAGTTATATACTACTCCCATACAAATGGATCTCGGATGCAGATGGATTCGAACATGCACAGAGACCCTCATACTGGTTAGGGTATGGCAGCACGGGGGGAGGTGGTGGATTTCGGGGAGGCATTAATGTGACGCACATCCCCCTCAAGGATCCGGGTACTCGGAAAATCAAATCCACACATATACATTCGACATTCAAATATTTGTCATTCACAAAAGTAGGAGAAAATAGCAACATGCATAAGAATTTAAAATTTTTGCTTCTCATTCAACCTGTTCACATTTCATACATTTCTATTATTTATCCATGTCCACAAAAGTATACATGTATGCGTAATAAAAGATGTCGACACATACATTATATATTTTACATGCCATGTCTCTCAAAAAGAAACTAAGTACAAGAAATAGTAAAAGAACTACCAACCCCTGTACCACAAAAGAAGGTGAAGCTGCACAAAAATCAATGGTACCTCCAACAAATCACTACAACAAACCTGCAGATTCACATGTAGGTACGTTATGAGCAAAGTTGCCCAATACGATTTAAACAAAACTATACAAAAAGAAAAGCATGATATAATTTAAACGTGTGCAAAAGAGAAAGAAATAGGTAACCTGATCTCATAAAGAATCACATTCTAGTTGTTGTTGTTATTATTATTAGATATGGATATGAGTAACCAAGCTTTGTAGATAGTATGTGGTCTTGGTCTGGATGATACCTCACACTATGACTCTAAGGCAAAAAGAACACCTTAGGGTGGGGTGCGTCTGTAGTCATGCGGTGGGGTACAATGCATCCTAGCTAAGTTCCCAACATGTCCACTTAGCCCCAATTCACAATTTCACTTCAGATTCACAAATAAGATTCCAACACAGAATCATTGTGACTAACCCAATCCTCCTTATGCACAGGAGATTCATGTTCCATTCCCAACTTCATTAACCACGTTTCCTGAAACTCTCCTTCTAGCACTCCCACTCGTAATACCGACCAATGTGGACTACATTGGCCTGTACATGAGTGTTAACTCTAAGTGACAAGCGAAGCACTAATAAACCAACCACGACTACTTGTCCCGCGCTCGAGCACCGAGCTAAAGCATGCAAGTGTTGAGGCCAACACCGTCAGATTAGCACCTCGGTGTGCCAAGCAACATGTCCCCCAACCATCGCAGCTACAATAACCGTTGTGATCGTGGTCATCTAGGCTTCTACCCTGAGCCCCATGGGTACATGCCCAATCCCTTGCGATATCTACTCCATCTACTCGAACCATGTGAAAATATGACCCACTAGATGTTAGTAGTGATTATTGTAAATAAAACTTTTGAACTATCATGAGATTTGAAATGCTCGATTAAATCATATGTCGTTCCCATATAATGTGAGATCTTAAAATGGAGCCAAGGTTGGCATTAGTTTCAATCACGGCCTCAATGGGAACCAATATCTAAGGATCCAAGTACGTATTAGCCCCTATAGAAGATGCAATCTTTCGGATCTAAGGCACAACTATACAACTATGTATGATTAAATGACATGTTTATTGTGTATGTTGATCAGATCAGATTCAATATGTATAGAGCAGCCAATGAAGGAATATAAATGGCTCAATAATGCATAGAAAAACATTGTATCTGATCATTGGTTTCGAGTCTAAGAAGCCATACATTCTTCTGTAAAGATCATGACATAACTAATACTCGTGAAGCGACTTGGGATGGAATTGTCTTTATAGCATACATAAGAGCATGAATGAGATACATGTCTCCTGTGCCATCTCACTTATGAGAATGTTGAAAGTGTTTTCTCCAAACTTTATTATGCCTTCTGAAACATGTAAACAAAATTTTCCCATGTATTACCAAAGATTCTGAATATGTCTACTGGAATATTACTTGAATCAGATACTCCAATATCTACTACTGAGTGATTCTTATGATAGATACTCAACTACTCTATATCAATAAGCCCCACCATAGTCCCCATCTTCCATATATAACAGTCTTCGCCTCACTGTCCAGATAGGCTTTTTATAAACTGGTTCAAACTAAAAGCTCTTCAACAAAAGTATTAACCAAAATAAAAAACTATGAAATGCAAAAGCCGAGACTCTAAGAAGATCAACGTGTATACCATGATATATGATCCATATCTAGGAAAATCATGTACCCAACAAGCATTCTTGTGATTTTAGCAACACACTATAGTTATGACTGAGTCTGAAATGTATGGGATGTGTAAAGTATGATATACAGATTCAATCAGTGAGGGAAAACATTTCCCGAAATTACTCAGTATTAACCTTTGAAAATGCCAGCTCCTTGTCATGTGAGAAGTGGATGTCAATTGTTGCGTACAAGGCAATCTTCGGTTGGAGCATTGTTGGCCATATATGGTTAGGGATTGATTTGTCCAGGCCATCTCAACAGAGTATCGGTTGAATGAAATGGGTTTAGCTATCTTCGTTCAACAGGACTCCAAAATAGTCTAAAACCATACTTGCAAGTTGTTGAATCCTACCCCCCTCCTCAACTATTGAGGGCTTAACAACCAGATACATAACACATACCCTCATACACATCCATATGCATACCCATATTCCTCACACACTTGAACACATGCCCGCACATACCCATACATTGCACCATACACTCTTACACACCTACATGCATATCCACAATCCTCGAACACTTTATACATGCCCAAATACACGCATACGCTCTTACATTTAGGCCCACATTAATCCCTACACACCTACATGCATACCCATGTTTCTCACACACATGCATGCCCAAATACCTCATGTATGCTTAACTCCATACATACCTAATGCTTACATACCCGACCAAGTTCCTTAAATTGTACATCGCTACCCACATTCTACCATGGATTACCATATACATAGCTTATACCCTCATACACACCCATATGCATACCCATATTCCTCATGCACTTGCAAACATGTCCACACACACCCCTACATTGCACCATACACTCTTACACACCTACATGCATACCCGCAATCCTCAAACACTTTAATGCATGCCTAAATACACCCATGCACTCTTATATTCATGCCCACATTGCTTCCTGATAGAGAGGTAGGAGAAGGGTTCCCAACACATGGTCTTGGAGGGCTTGCGATGCTCGACAAGTTGGGTCCGGCAATCGTTGTGACGGCCGCTCTCGCAGTACTCAGAACGTCACCAATCAACAAAATCAACAATCAACCCATAATGTATGAATAATCAATGCAAATGTGAGTCAAAATTTATTTTTATTTTAACTCTATAAAATATGTCTATAACGAATAAGTGTAGAGTGTTGAACCAATGTCAAAAAAAACAACAAATATTTTTGTACTTTTATGCTTTTTATTTTTGAGGATTTTTTAATTATATTTAATTTTTATGGATTTTTTGATGTTATATATTGTTTTATATTTTTAATTTTATATTTATTATTTTATTATTTTTTGATTTTCTTTTTCTTTTTAAGATGTAATAAGTATATAATGTAATATGAATAATATAAATACTATATATGATATATGCATAATAAATATATAGAAAATTATGAAATGTAATTAAGTACAATCCTTTTTATTTTTTAAGGTTTTAAAATATGTATAAGGTATTTATAATAATATTAATATTAATAAGTGTATAAGTATTTATATGTATATACTCTATATAGGGTTCTATATTTATAAATACTGCTATAAATACTTAAATTTCTTAATTATCTTTTTTATATTTTTCTCTATTTTCATGATTTTTCTTGCATTTTTTTTCTAATTTTAATGCATTTTTAATTGATTTAAAATGTCAAAATAGTTACTTATATTAAGAGGCTGGATTGTTTTGAAATGTAAAAAATAGACGATAAGTTCAAAATTTTCCAAAACTAGATTTAATATATACTATATAATATAAAGGAAAATATACAGTAGAAAGTTATTTTTTATTTCGTAGAATTTTTTCAAATTGTTATAGGGTTTGGAGTGTTTTTCAATTTTTAGGCTTTTTCTTTTATATTTTTTTATTTTTGGTATGGAGTTATATTATATAGCAATATATAATCTCTATTTTTTGAAATTTTTAGAAATGGTTATATATAAATAGCTCCTAATTGATTTTTAATAAATGGAAAATGCAAGTAAATGCTAAATAAAGTTCATGGCATGATCAAGCACAATATCAGCCATTTACATTGATTTTCCATGAATTTACAAGCATAAGAACTATTTAATAAAAATAAAAAGATACAAATTAAATTACAATACTGTTAAGATATATTTGCAATAAAAATTAAGTACTAGGGGCTTCATGCAAATATTCCCAAAGTTATAACGGTACATTACAATTTTTATATACTAAAAAGAAATGTACAAACCCGAGAGGAGTTCCCTGCAATTTTCCCTCATCACTTGTGCCGTCACGTGAGGTAAGCTGACACTGGACCTACGCGTAATAATCAAGAATGTATGGGGTGTCCGTGCAATTTTCACACAAAATATTGTACTTAATTTAATATTTATAGAACATGATATTAAAGACAAAATAGCAGAGGTCTGCTTAATAATTAACTCCTTTACTACTCACGATCGGTGGGTGAAGGAGCTACCACATGTTTGATCGAGCGGCTTTGGAGGAGCCAGTTCGCCTTTGGATTGGACTACCTAGATTAGATCTAGACCATGGTTCTTGATCATACGGTCCTGGATGGCCTTGGAAGAACTCTCCAGGAACAAGGCTTCGACGAGCTTTGATTTTTGATTCACGTCGCTCCCGTCCACTGATTGCCTTGTTGATGCCTTCTTCCGCTTCTTAGCGGTCTTCCGCTTTAGCAGGATGGCTCAATTGGTTTCGGGGTCCATCGGAGGGAAACTTGAGCTTCAAGAACCTGAAAATTCCGATATGATCTTTGTGCAAACTTCCACGTGCCCTCGGTCCACTTCCTGCATAAAAATGACCACGAGATCGAGGGGGCCGCCTCAACCTTGATTGAAGTTGAAGCACATAAGGGATGGACAAAATGGTAGAGCTCTGACGATAGGTGGCAAGAAGGATCTTGTTGGACTCTAGTCCTTGCAAGATCAAAGAGGATTCAGGTGGATGTTGTAGAGAAGATGTAGGGGAGCGAAAAGGAAGCGAACAAGGAGTTAGGAACCGTCGAACACAAGCGAATTCGGGGTTGGATCCTAGAGCTCCAGCATTCTTAATTTCTAAAATTAAACTAATATGAGGACAGATTAATGAAACTATAGCCAAGCCTAGGCTACTAGAATGAAAATTGACTAAGAGACGCTAGCTAGCAGCTCAGACTTAGATAGAAATAAGGAGCTGATGAAGCTTGTCGAAGAAACTCATCGGTGAACTTGGATCTCCTCCTCCTCCTTTTTCTCATCACCATCAAGTCAGGGAAGATCTCATGTTACCAGAGTTTCATGCTCGATGGGTCCTTTGGGGTTACAAAGTATTAGGAGGTAGGGATCAAAATCCAAAAGGGAGGCAGAGGTGGTATATTTATAGGCAGAGATGGATTGGACTTGGAGAGGTGATGGCGTGCGAGGTGGAATAAGTAGGTGGGGGGCTAAGGTATAGGCGAGGCGGATTGATGATAGGGCTATAACGTGATGGAGACCTCGAGGGATATGGAGGAAGGAGGAAGGCGACAAAAATGCGTAAAGTCAGAGGTCATGTGACCTTTGACAAGAATGGGAGCAGGGCAAGGACTGTTGACCAGGCAGTCCATGTGGACCAACCACAAAATAGGGATTCAAAAATCCCTTTTACATTAAATATAAATTAATTAATGATTCTATTAATTTTTATTTAAAATATAATAAATGTATCTAATTTTATGTAGTATTTTTAGGATATTTTTATTTATTTTTACAAGTTAATTTGTTAGAGGTTAATATTTACATGTATGTATATATGTATATAGACATATATTAAGACTATTTTATTTTTATTTTGTTTTATTATTATATACATGCATTTATATGTCTATAGATTACTTAAATACATATTTAGATATTTTTATATATTTTTCTAATTTTATCTATTTTCCTAAATAATTAAGTACATATATTATGTATGTATATATATGTATAATTTACCTATATACTAAAGTACACTATTTATTTTAATGTTTTTTTAATTATTTTATTTTATTTACATTTTTAAATAATATTTATAAATTTATAAAAGATATAAAAAACTAAAAAAATACAAAGAATGAATATATTGAATATTGTATACATATATATTACACAATGAGGGCCCAAAAGCCAACTTTTGCATCTAAACTCCAACTTAAATGAAACCACCTTCATTAAATAGATAATTTAATTTTATGTCAATAAAGGTGAGTTTGGTGAATTTTGAGTCAGTACAGAGAAGATACATGTCTATAACTTTTTCTTTGTGGCTTTTTATTCTGTGTCCTGAGCACACTGTTCATTAATTTTGAAGAAATAAATTTTGTATTTTTTTAATGTATTTTTATGTGCACTTTTCATCTTGAGGATTTATTGATTTTAGGTATAAAATAAGAAAATAAAGTAGGTCTTAAAGCCTATTATTGATAAAAAAGATGTAGGGGCTTTGAGTGTTGTGTATGAAATTTCGTTGCCCTATCTCCCCTTCTTTATTCCTTGTCGACCAAGTCATTATGATGACTGGTCTCGGGGTCTAGGGTCACTCAGTATCTTTGAAATTTCATTCTTTTTTCTTTTTCTTCCTTTATTCTTTTATTTTGGGATTAAATACAATATCTTATAAAAACCTTGTATATCAATTATTGTGTTATTTTGCGTAAAGCTAATGCTATATACATGCATGTAGCTAGGGTTTTAAGGCCAAAATGAAAGAATAATGGTGATAAAATGGAGATTCCTTATCCCATATACTTGCCTTTGCTAGTCCGTAGAAAACACTTATGATAATAAGTACAAAAAAGAAGAAAAGAAAAAGATAGAACTTGGAATAATTTCTGAGTTTCAAACTTGTCTTAATAAAATCAAAGTTTGGAGTTCATTTAAGACCTTTGAATTCTTGATATGTTCGGAACTGCATCAAGGTTAAGAAGTGTGACACAACAATCCTTAGGTTCCATAATCCTATTATTCAGTTCAATTCATAGTCTGGTCAGAACCATCCTCTCAGTCATATACTCTCGTAACCTTGAAATGATATGAACCATGTGTGTGAATTTTCTAGATCTTCCCAAATAAAATGTTGAACTATGAAAGAGTCTGCTCCTCTAGTAACTCTTCTTCGGGGAGACAGGTATTTACTTCTAAGGTCAAGTGCATGCTAGTTTCACAACTGAAAATGGGAGAAGCTAGAAGAATGGGAAAAGAAGCGGGAATGGACTAGTGTAGTCCCATTCCCTTGTGAAGCTGGGCCAGTGTAAGCGAGTCTTCACCAAGAAGTAGGTTTTTTCTGGAGGCTCATTATTTTTGTGGTGGCATATGCTTCTTTTTTTATTTTCTTTGACTTGCATTGCTTTGCATTCTTATTTTACCCCTACGGATATAGAATCTTTTGGTTTACTAATGTTTTGTGGTCTTGCAAAAAGTTGTGCTAGCAGACCATTCCTCATCCAAAGCATTATCTCAATGTAGTCTTCTATTGTTAGACGTCCTAGATACAAGACGAAGTGGGTTGAAGTATCAGTTTTGGCAATCCCCAAGAATGGTTTGTAAGATACCCTTGACGAAGAGGCCTAGTATCGTCCCGACTTAGACTTCAAGATTTTTCAACAATCCATCTGGATTGAGCTAGTGTTAAGTGTGAGGTTTCTAGTCAAATCACTGTCTCAAGAGTCATACGGGTGGCATGAAGGGTTCTAGTTATACACATTGAATCGACTCATGAACACAGTCTCATGGAACCTAGAGAATGAAGTCGAGGTGACCTGAAACGCCTTAATTCCAGTCCTTAATGGGTTCCTCTGAAATTAATTGGATTAAGGTCTATATGAAGCTCCAATATTCAGACTTTATTTTATACTTGTTTAATTCTCTTTATCATTTCGAAAAATGCAAATGCTATGTACAATGCAAGAAAATAATTTTATGAAGCGATTTTCTGATTTTGAACTTTTTATGGAATTTTAAAAAAAAATTTGCAAGTTTTTATGCAGTTTTTGAAATCATTATGCATGTTTTTATGGGTTTTAGATTTTATTTTTTAGGAAATTCTAATAAAAGTTAGTGAAAAAAATTTATACAAGTATTTACATGGGAGTTGATGAATCTCCATTTCATCACCTTTATTCTATAATTTTGGCCTTAAAACAATGGTAAATGCATGTAAATACCCTCAATTCATGCATTTTACCATTCATGCATCATTGTATAAATAACGTATAAAATACAAAATAAAAATAAAATACATAAAAACATAGATGAATATACCTATGTTTTAACCCTAAAAACTAACTTGTAATTATAAAGCCCTAAAAATAAATAAAAAATCATAATAAAATTCTTTAAAAATAATAATTTTTTATTTTTATAATTTAAAATTGATACAATAATTTATTAATTCTTTTTGATTTTTTTAGCCTTTTTTCAGGTTGTTTTTTCCTGGTTGGTCTACGTGGACCAACCAGGTGGCGATGAGGGTTGATCTCGGTCAACTCGTCTAACCCGCCCTACAACCTCTAGCACCCCTCGTTTTCGCCTCGATTTATACCCTTTTTGGGACTCGCTGCTTTCACTATTTCACCTCGCTTTCTTCATGACTTTTTCTCCTCGAACAACACCCTATCATGCCTAGATGTTGTCTTGAGGATTGGACCACTGATCTGCTCCATCTTCATTGATCTTCCCACCAGCCTCGTCACTTGTACATAGCCGACCCCCAATCGTTCCTTCGATTTTTGAACCTCCTTGGTCCTTATTTTGGCCTCCATTCCTATGCTCCGGCTGCGGTGGGTGACATCCATCCTCCAGCCAGTGGTAGTGGATCAAGGTGAGCCCTTGGAGCATCTCCACCCATCTTCGGCAGTCGATGCCGCCGTTGAGGTCCACCTTCCTGGTTCAACCAGTTGAGGTTGATTTTATCATTTTTCTTGCATTTTTAGCTTAGTCATAGTCCTTGGGTTCTTTTCTCATTTTTTTCTTTCGCTATTGAGCTACCTAATCGCCCTCGTCCACTATTCGTCGGAGTTCGCTCCAGCGAGCTTCCATCTCACCCCCACCCTCCCCCCCCCCCCCCACACTTTTCGCCACCCCGCTAACCAGGTCAAGGCGGTTTGCCCTCGACCCGGAGTTGCTCCCGGTGAAGGTTTGAGTGTCAAAGAACTAGCTAGGGTGATTTTGGTGGCTTGATAGAGGGTCCTGGAGCTACAAAGCTCCGCCACCCTCTTGGGAGCTCTTGGTCATCACTAGAGTCTTTTGTGACCTCCAGCATTTAGAGGAGCTTTGCAGGAGGAGATCGGGTCATTTTGAAGCATCAACAAGCGATGAAGGAGGGTTTGTTGGTCAGAGGAAGCTCGCCTCATCGGAGCTTCCTCCCTATTCTTCCCTCTTCGCTCTCGCCATCGGATCAAAGGTTGGGCCCTAGATGTAGCAACTGTCGTTGGATGCGTGAAGCTTTGACCGTTGATCGCCTTTGGATGATCTAATCAGAGCCATCCATCGCCAAAGTGGTATCAGCGCACGTGGGGCTGCCATGTATCACGTCGATTAATCCTCGCCATCCGCCAGTGCCTAAGTTTTGGATATTTTACGTCTTTCACCCAAGCAATTTTTGTATTTATCAAGTAGTATAGAAACTTTCATTTGCAACGTATTATATTTTGTAATATTTGCATCCGAAGGCCCTGCACTTTATTGTTATTACTTCTAGGACATTTTGCAGCCAACCCCCTTGGCTTGAGTTTATTTATGTTTAATCCAAGAACTCATTAATTACGTTATATATTTTTGGAACAATTGCTAGTAGGCCCTCAGACTTTAGTGTATTTACGTATAGGTCCCCACCAGCGTGTCTCACATGTACCTACACGTGAGCTTGGAAATTTTACAGCAGACCCCTCATAGGTTTTGGATTTTGTATTTAGTTCTGGAACGTTTGATTCATGTGTTATATTTTTTGTGAAAATTACACTATGGCTCTGAAATTTTCTACTATTTACATATATGCCCTTGTCAGTAATGTAGTTTCCTTTTGTTGTCTCTATTATTATTAAACAACAATTAAACTCGAAAAATCTTAAAAAATAGTTGTAGAGTCATGTTGCATTTTACTTTCATGTCATTATTTTATCTTGCAATTTTAAGACTTTTTAGTATATATTAAAAATCAAAAACCTTCCTTTTTATCCATGTTTGCAATCAAAAATACATAAAAGTTATAAAAATATTTTGAAAAATTCCTAAAAAAATATATTTTGTTTATTTATGTATTTTTTACTTTTAGATAAAAAATCACAAAAAATATAAAAGAAAACTCAACAAATAAAAAACCCTAAAAACACTTATAAAAATATAAAAAAATCCCAAAAATCTTAAAAATTATATTTTTGTTTCATAATTTTCTTTATATTATTATCTATATATTAAAATTAATTTGGAGAATTTTGATATTGTTTGCTATTTTTTTTAATCTCCATTTTAGTTCTGGGTATTTAATTAAACCCTATTTTGGGTATTTTTTACTTTGAAAATATATAGAAATTAGCAAAAATTCTTAAAAAAATGAAAAAACACTAAATAAGTTGAAAACCCAAAAATATTTTATTTACATTATTTTGATTATTTTTATTAGTATTTATATCTATTATAGTCTATGTTGTGTATGTATCCAATATATACTTTATTTATATATTAAAAGAAAAAGAAAAGATAAAAATATAAAAAGAAAATAAAAAATAAGAAAATTTAATATCAAAATATCAAAATATAAAATAAAAATAAAATAAAATAATTAAAAATAAAAAAACCACAAAAAAATAGACAAAGAATCACACAATCAGTTTTTTTTGCGTTCACTTGCCCAATTTATCCTGATTGCTCCTTGTGTTCGTCAATCTACACATACTTGTACACTATACACATATTTGTTGTAGAGTTAAATAAAATAAATTTTAACTCCACACATTTATATTTCATTTCTTGATTTATTTATTGTGGGTTAATTTTTGAATTTATCGACTTTTTGAGGCAGACAACACATCGACTGCGGTCTCGCCTTGTGAGACCGTACGACCCTCTACAAAACCATTATTTCAAATGGTGCCATTATGAGAGGGCACCAATATTTACAAGATTTGGGTTTAAGAATTTACACTGGAGATTTATAAATAAAATGTTAGTTATTACTTACAGATGTTTATATACAAGGGTTGTAAGGAATTTTATTTGCGATAATTATATAAAGGGTTCTCAAAATTATTTGAATTTTCCAAACATTTTCAAAACTTTATTTTGAAAATGATTTTAACAAATGAGTTTGCAACATTTACAAAATTTTGAAAATCCTTTTTGCAAAGATTTTTCGAGCAGTATGTATAGATTTTTCAAAGTATTTACAACCATTTTTTCAAATCATTTGAAAATTAAATTTTCAAAAATTTTATTCAAAGAAATGAAACAAAGTTTTACAAACAAAGTTTTTACAAAGATTTGAAAATATTTTGCAAAAAAAAATTCAAATGGTTTTCAAAATATTTTACAACCATTTTTCAAATCACTTTGCAAAACATTTTTAGACTGGTTTATTAACCACTATATACAAAGAATTTTGAAAATTTCGGTATAAGTTTATATAGGTATATTCTTTACAGTTGGTTTATTGTACATTCTGATTCATATAGTATTTTAGCCATATTATTCAAAAATACGGGAGTACGAGTTATGGCTAAAGTATATACAATGTGTATATGACCTCACTATATTTAGCTTGAGTTATGTCCTCATAGTTTAGATAGAAAAGGAAGACATAACTCATGTTAAGTATAAGAAAATCTATACTACAACGACTAAATAAAGAAGGAGAAGTCGATCATCCCCCCTATTTTAAAATCAAACAATCCTAAGTATAACAGACTGTATGCAAAATAGGGATAATCAAGGTTCCAGAATGTACGAAATCAATATGATCGTCTTGTCCCCCCTATACTTAGGGTAAAATATCCCTAAGTATACACAGAGTGTCAAAAATTGAGACACAAGCAAGAGAATGCATAATAAATAACCAGAGTGCACTCATCCCTTCTATACTTAAGATGAAGCATATCCTAAGTGTAACACAGATGAATGGAATGAATGGCATATCAAAGAATGAAAAAATTGTAAAATCAAAATGAAAAGAAGAAAACTAATCAAAGATATTTTGGGGAGCATTGCCTGGCTCCATTGAAGCTATTGAAGAAGTAAATTCATCATCAAAAATTACTTGAACATAGTCGACAACATTCAATAATGTATCATGCTCTAAATACGGCTTCAACAACTGACCGTTGACAATAAAAGGTTGTGCATCAGATGACAATTCTGATATTAGGACACTGCCATTGTCACACACAGTTCTGACTCTGTATGGCCATTTCCATTTGATCTTTAATTTTCCTACGAAAATCTTCAACTTCGCATTGAACAAACATACTTTCTATTTAGGTTCAGAGGTCTTTCTTCGGATGTGCTTATTGTGCTAGTGTTTGACTTTCTCTTTGTACATCAAGATGTTGTTGTAGGTGTAGTCTCAAAATTCCATGAGCTTGTTCAGATTTAGTTTTCTTTGATAACCATCTTTCTGCAAGTCGAGGCTGTGGATATTCACTGTCCAAAGTGACTTGTGAATCATTCCACAGGCATGTAGCATGTCTTTTCATATACAAGACACTAGGGTGACATGCCCAAGGGAGGCTTGTAGGTGGTTCTGTATGCCCAAAGAATTGAATCTAGTAGTTCTGACGAGCTCTTTCTGTTTAGCCTTACAAGTTTATGCATGATCGTCTTGATATCACGTTTGGATAATTCTCTCAAACCATTTGACTAAGGATGATAATAAGATGTGACTCAATGATCGATGTCGTGCTCCTTCATTAATTTCTTGACCTCTTAATTGATGAAGTGGCTACCCTTATATGAAATCAGTATCTTCGGTATCTCAAATCATGAGATGATGTTGTATTCCAAGAATTTAAAAATTGTTCTGTTGTTTACGGCCCAAGCAGGAATAGCTTCAACCCATCGACTCATGTAATCCACGACGAGAAGGATGTATTCATATATTGACTATTAGGAAATAAACCCATGAACTCAATGCCCCTTGCATCCAACACATCAGATATTTTAATGAATTTAATGGGCATAGAATCTTTGCCACCAAGGGTTTTTCCCATTTTCTGACAATCGATACAAGATTTGACATAGTCATTTGCATCCTTGACTTGTGTGGGCCACTAGAGGCCGCATTGCAATATCTATGTTGTCGTTCTACTTATAGAATGGTGCCCAACAGATTCGAGCTTATGCCAGTGCTCGAGGACACTTTGTACTCCTCTTAAGGAATACGTCGACGACAAATACAATCCGCTCCTTCTCTAAACAAGTACGGGTATTCCCATTGGTAGAAATAAATATTAGACAAGAACTTATCCTTCTTGATTTTTTCCAATATTGTGTAACTAACCTAGAGAGATAGTTCACAATATCAGCATACCACGGGAGAGATCCAATGCTAAGGATGGATTCATCAGGGAAGGTCTTTGTGATCGGTGCACTGCTCAGCTAAGTATCTTGGCTTTCAATTCTAAAGAGGTGATCTGCTACCACATTCCGAACTCCATGTTTATCTTTGATTTCTAAGTCGAATTCCCTGGAGTATAAGGATCTATTTGAGTATATGTGATTTGGCATCCTTCTTCTGCTGTAAGTATCAGATAGAAGAGTGGTTAGTGAAAACAATGACTTTACATCCAAGAAGGTAGGATCGAAACTTCTCTAAAGCAAAGACTACCGCCAGCTACTCTTTCTCTATGACTGTATAATTTCTTTGTGCTTCATCATGAGCCTTGCTGACATAGTGAATGTCATAGGGCATCTCATCTCTTCTTTTTCCTTGTACAACCCAACCTGCAACCCGTCATTATCTCAAGAGGAAGAGACCAATTAGATGGTTATAGGACTGAAGCATGAGTGACTAGTTCTTTCAACTGATAAAATTATTGGGAGCACTTGCTAATCAACAATGAACTCAGTAGCCTTACAAAGAAGCTCAGTTAGAGTTCAAGCAAGCTTATTCAAGTCCTTGATGAATCAGTGGTAGAAGATGACATGCCCAAGAAATGATCTAACATTCTTCGCATTCTGAGGTGGCTTGAGTTTAACAATTACACATAACTCCATTGGTTCAACCTCCATGCCACACTTGGATAGGACATGGACAACACAATTCCTTCTGTGACCATGAAGTGACTCTTTTCCCATGATAGAACAAGATTAACTTCATGATATTTTTGTAATACCTACGTACATGAGGCATGAATCAAAATTGTCACCATAGACTGACAAATCATCCATGAAGACATCAAGAAAACTCTTGACAATGTCAGCAAAAAGGAAAGCATGCACCTTTTGAAAGTATCGGGGGTATTATAGATTCCAAAGGGCATTCTTCGAAATGCATATGTGTCGAACGAGCAGGTGCAAGTTGTCTTCTCTTGGTCTTCATGTGCGATCGCCGCATGATTGTACCCGGAGTACCCATCTAAGAAGAAGTATGCTTTCCCTGCAAATCGCTCAAGAACTTGATCAATGAATGGCAGAGGGAAATGGTCATTCTTCATTACTGAGTTCAGACGGTGGTAGTCAACACATGCATGCTAGGATGTCGGTACTCACTTAGAGATCTCCTCTCCTTGGTCATTCTTAACAATAGTGAGCCCTGATTTCTTACAAAAAAACATACAGGGGGTCTCCTATTCTAAGTCGGAGATTGGGTAAATAAAGCCGACTTCACACCATTTCGTTATATCCTTCATTACTACGTCCCTGCAGGTTTGGATTCAGCATTCTTTGGAATTCTCGCGATAGCTTGCAGTCTTATTCAAGATATGGTGTGAACATAATACTAGATTTATCCCTCGAAGATCAGATACTTTCCAACCAAGTGCCTTGATATTCTTTTCTCGAACCTCAAGAAGTCGAGATTCCTGATCCGAAGTCAGCATGTTGCTTATGATGATCAGATACATGTGTTCTTCACCCGCAAGGAACATATACTTCAGACCTGCCGAGAGCGGTATGAGTTTTGGTATTTGTGGAGTTTGCTTTGCGGACACTTCAAATACTGTGCTGGTAGATGGTTGATCTACTAACTTCAATGAGGTGTTGTTCACCTCTGTCATTGTTTGCTCTGATATAAATGTGCCAAACATATCCACAATGAATTGTTCATGTTCAGCTTGGCATGTATCCTATTTGAATAAGCTAATCAGTGATTCAGAATCTGACTCCCAATTGACAAGGAAGCATGGAGTGATTATGTTGCCCAGGTCCCCTTCTGAAGAGAGGAATTCCTGTGTCAAAATATCATTCAAAGAGATGCATGATTATCTTAAGTGTTCAATTCTGTCACAGTCTCCAGCTTGATTATGCCTTCCCACCATTAGATGCGGCTTTTGTCTCCTTGATCATATCAATAGTGACTCGATGATGAATCTCCATTTCATCACCTTTACTCTTTCATTTTAGCCTTAAATCCCTAGTTAAATGCATGTATATACCATTAATTTGTAAAAAATAACTGTCAATAATTTACATTAAATACTATATAAAATATTGGACAAAATATGGTATTTAATTCCAAAATAAAAGAATATAGGAAGAAAACAAAAAGAATGAAGTGTCAAGACACTGGGTGGACCATATACCAACACAATCATCATGATGACTTGGTCAACAAGAAATAAAGTGAGGGGAGATAGGAAGACCAATTTTACAGAATACACAACACAAAAACCTAATTTTATAGCCTAATAATTAATTCTTGGGACATATTTTATTTTATTATTTTAAAATCTCAAATCAATAAACTTTGAATATGAACATTGTACATAAAATTACAAAGAAAAATACAAAATTTATTTCATTCAAAAATAATGTACAATGTGCCCGAGACCACAGAATAAAACGCCACAAAGAAAAATTTGCAAACCTTTATCCTCTCCATACATATCAAAATTCACCAAACTCACATTTATTATTCACAAAATTAATTTATCTATTCAATGAAGGTAGTTTCATTCATTTTGGAGTTAAGATGCAAAAGTTAGCTTTTGGGCCCTGATTGTGCAACATACATGTATAAAATATTCATTATATTTATTTATTTTTATATTTCTTATATATTATTTAAAAGGGATATTTACATCTGTAACCCTGAGTAACTTCATAATTACCCCAGAAACCCTCTATAATCACGAATTATACTCATGATCATGAATAGTGCTTAACTCTTGTACTCATAACCCCATGTTAACTTCCCCCAATTTTTCGTTAACTATGATAACATCCATCAAGTATTTTGCATTTTACACCCAAATTCCACTTTATTTATGAATGCCCTCCCCTTCCTCTCCCAACCTCCTCCAACTAGGCAACCCCCTCCCCCCAGCGTCACCCTCCCACCGAAAGGCCAACCCCCACCATGCAACCTCCCATCCCCTGACCTATCGGCTCCTACCAGGAAACCCCCTTCCCCCGACCTCCTGGCCCCCACCAGACAATACCCAAATGAACACCCTCCTTGTGAAAGCTGCCCCAATCGCTTCCCTACCCCACCTACAACCTCCCTCATCAAAGCCCCCCATGTCGCATCATTTCCACCCTGCTTGCAGGCCAGGACCACCACCTCCTCCCTCGTCAAATGCCCCCCACCCCAGGTCGCCACCCTTCCACCTTGCCTGCCTGCATGCCCCCCCAACTGTCACCCCCTCTTGTCGCTCCTTGTCACTCCGCTTGCAAGCCTCCGACTGCCTCCTCCCCCCTCGTTAAAAGCACCCCCTCCCTTCCACCCCCGCCTGAAGGTCCCCCTGACCACCTTCGCCTACCTTGTCAAAGCACCCCCTTCGCCTCCCTTCCACCCTTCCTGTAGTACCACGATCATCGCCTCCTCTACCCCCAAAAAACCTACCCACGCATGCCGCCTCCCTCATCAAAGCCCCACTCTCTCCCCTCCCGCAAGCTTCTTCTATCAACCCCCCTTACATGCTCCTTCCATCGACCTAGGTGCCTACAAGAAAAACCTCTATTATATTTATGGCAATGGATTCGATCATGTGAAGCTGTGCACCTGGTTGGGAGCCGCTCGTGGAGGAAGAAGGAGGGGAGGTGATCGGTGGGGGATGGAGGTGCTAGAGGAGGAAGTGGATATGGTCAGCGGTGAAGGGGGAGGTGTTGCTAGAGAAGGAAGGGGGAGCTGCTGGAGGAGAAGGGGGAGGGGTGTTTTCTTTTTCTTTTTTAGTTTTCATTAATTTTAGCCATTGGACTGATGCTAGGTTAGATTAACTCGATGGTGTAGTTGGGGTTAACTGTTGAAACTAATATAATGTTATGGGTATGAGACGAAGTAACTATTCAGGGTTTCTCATGTAATTCGTAACTATCATGGGTATCTGGGGTAATTATAGAACTACTCAGGGTTATGGGTGTAAATATCCCTATTTGAAATACATATACATAATAAATCTAGAATAAAAGTTTGAAAATTATATTAAAATAAATAAATCTATAAAATATATAAGTAAAATATATCTATAACACACATATGTGATATATGAATATAATTAATTAAGTACATAAGTAAATTCAAAAAAAATAAATATGTAAAAGTGTATTTCAATAAATTATAACTATATAAATTAAGTGTATAAAATAATAAAATATGTAATGCAAATTAAAAATAGAAAAATACGTAATACAACCATATATACATATATGTAAATGTAAATAGTAACACCAAATACAATGCAACAACAGCAAATCATTTTCCCACAATTATGTAGGGTAACTACATGGATTCTTTGCCTCCATTCAGATCTATCTTGGCTCAATCTCAGGCTTATATCCAAAAAACTAAGATCCCTTCATATAGTTTCATTCCAATCTTCTTGGGTCGCCCTCGCTCTCTCTTAGCCGGCTCAACATCCCAAAACTCGCATCTCTTAACTGGTGCATCCACTGACCTTCTTTGTAAATGAACAAACCATTTTAAGAGATTTTCTCGAATATTATCCGCGATCGGAGCTACACCAACTTTTTTTTGATTGCATCAGTCTGAATCCGATCTTTATGTGTGTGTGTGTGTCCACGCATCCACCTTAGCATTTTCATTTCTGCTGCAACCATTCTTTGCACATGTCTATGGTTCACAGGACAACATTCAGATCCATAGAGCATAGCATATCTCATGGCTGATTTGTAAAACTTTTCTTTGATTTTTAAAGGAATTTTCTTATCACAGAGAACAACATAGGCTCCTCTCTACTTTAACCAGCCTGCTATATTCTATTAGTAACATCTCCATCAATTCCCCGTCCTGTTGCAAAATAGATCCCAGGTATCTAAAAGAATCTGTCTTCCAAATGTTATCATCACCAACCTTTACCTCGATTCCTTCACTATTGCTTTCATCAAAGCTGCACTCCATATATTCTGTCTTAGACCTACTTATACGAAATCCTTTAGTCTCCAGTGCATATCTCCAGACCTCAAGCTTCTCATTTACTCCAGCTATAGTCTCATCAATCAACACAATATCATCAACAAATAACATACGACAAGCTATCTCATCCTGAACGTGACTTGTCAACTCATCCAAAATCAATGTAAAAAGAAATGGACTCAACGTTGAACTTTGATGTAAACCAATGTTGATGTCAAAATAATCAATCTTCCCAGTCTAGATCCTTACAACAAGATAAAGCCTTATCATACATATCCTTTATGGAGTTAATGTATAGGATATGTACTTGTCTCTTCTCTAAAACTCTCCATAATATCTCATGTGGGACAAAATTACAAGACTTCTCCAAATCAATAAAAATCACATGGAGGTTCTTCCTTTTAGCTCTATAAATCACCATGGTTCTCCTCAACAAATGGATGGCTTCAATAGTTGAGAGACCTGGAATAAATCCGAATTAATTTTCTTTTACTTTGGAAACTTGCCTCAACCTTCTTTCGATCACATGTTCCCAAATTTTCATAGTGTGACTCATCAGCTTGATACCTTTATAATTTGAGAAATTTTGAATGTCTCCTTTATTCTTATAAAGAGGTACCATAATACTCCTCCTCCAATCTTCAAGCATTTTCTGCTTCTCCAAATAGCATTGATTAAATTTGTAAGCCAAGTCAAACCAAGATCACCCAAACCTCTCCATACTTCTACAGGGATGTCATCAGGTCCTACACCTTTCCCTGGTCTCATAACCTTCAAAGCCTCCTCTACTTCCTTTCTTTATATTCGTCTATAGCTTGCACGATTCACGTAACTTTCACTATTAGCTAGATCACCCAAAGTGATCTATCTATTTCGTTCCCCACTGAAAAGTTTATGGAAATATTGCTTCCATCTGGTCTCTATATTCTTCTGATTAACTAGCACATGAGATTCATCATCCGTAATGCATCTTGCTTGAGAAAGGTCTTTGGTCTTTCTTTCTCTTTCTTTGGACAACCTGAATATATCCTTCTGGCCCTCCTTAGCATCGAGATTTTTGTACAAAACTTCACAAGCTTTTGACTTTGCTTCGCTTACATCCTTCTTTTCTTCCTTCTTTGCTATTTTTTAGTTTGTGACAATTTCCTTTGTTCTATCCTTAGACATAGATTTAAAGCATGCTCTTTTAATTTTTAGCTTCTCTTGCACCCCTTCACTACACCACCAAGCCTCCTTTTGACCTGGAGCTCCTCCCTTTGACTCACCTAGCATCTCTTTGTCTACCTTTCGGATACAAGATGCTACCACCTCCCACATCTCGTTTGCACTTCCACTACAATCCTAAGATAAGTCTTCTAAAACATTCTCCATAAAGCCCAATTGCTTCAGTTGAAGATTCTGCCATCTAGTTCTAGTGATCTTGGGAACCCTCCTTTTCTTTACCAGCCCTTTTACTTGCACATCCATGACTAACAAGCGATGTTGGGTTGTGAAATTCTCTCCTGGGATTACTATGTAGTCTTTACATCACAACATATCTCTTCTCCTCAATGCAAAGTAGTATATATGCGTTCTAGTCGATCCACTCTTATAATGTATTTAAATGCTCCCCTATCTTCCTCCTTCCATGCTCGTATCAGAATCTCCACCTACCACTATCCTCTCTCATGCTATCTTCTTCCCCTTTTAGCCCTTCACCACTTGTATAAAATCATAGCTCTGCCTCCCTTTTTGTTTTTGATCTAGGTTCTTCCTCGTAAACCCATTTAGATTCCATCTCGTTAAAGCCTGCAGTGACAACACAAGCCTTCGAGCCTAATGAGTGTGGAGAAGGGTTGATTCGTGTGATCCAAGTGTTGTCGAACCACCTCCGGTGGTGCCTCTCCTTCTCCAAGTTTCCAAGCTTCTTGAGTTGCTAGGTAACTATATTTTCCTTGCATTTATTTCCCTTAGTTTAATTTAGTCCTTAATTTGATAAATTAGCTTGTAGTTTTAGGTAATTTTAGGATCAAAATCGTTATAGCACTAGGCTTTGACCCAAAATCCACTATGAACACCTATCTCTGACCCCCATTTCACTCCATATTTGATCCTCATCACCTGCTCCATCCATTCCACCTATTTTCTCCTTGGATCTTCCCGGATCTGAGCCTTCAAGTCCTTCCTCCTCCCTTAGTCAGACCTCCATCGCCCCATTACTCCTTACGTACCCGACTTTACTTGAGGGTCAAGGAAGTATCCCCCGGTCCCGTCAACCCTTTTATGTAGGTGAGCAACCAAGAATACCACTTGGAGCATGAACCAAACACATGAACAAATGCTCTATGTGGTCGACACTCCAGGGATCCTCTGAAGAGACCTAAACACATCTGAAGATGCATGTAGATGTGCTAGGCTCTCAGGAAGCCGAGGAGCATCTCAGTCACGAAGGAGGAATCTAGACGGAGGAGAAAGCTAGGATCAAAGCTCATCGGAACTTTGTTCTTCAGGAGTTCATCCGGAACCCCCTCCACCGTCGGAACAGGCAGACGAAGCGGTATGCCATCAACACCGTCCATCCCGTTACGTGGAAGATCTAGAGCCACTCATCGCGTACACTTTAAGGGGTAAATTAAGTAGTCCCTTTGCCTTTTTTTTAATTTTATATTAGTTATGTAAATAATTGAGTACATTCAATATTTTTTGGTAAAAATTACAACTGGGTCCCTTCTTTTTTTTAGATCATATCTAGGTCTAGTGTCAGGTCAGCTCAAGTTGTCCCCCATGTGAGTTGGCCCAATTTGCATAGACCCCTCTTGGATTTCTTTATTTGCTTTTAGTATATAAAATGTGTATTTCAATTCAAAAGTTTTGGTATTTTTGCATGTACACCATGGCACTTTATTTATATTCCAAAATACCCCTTCTATGCATGTATAAATTTTGTGTCTTTTGTTTTTAATTAGATAGAGCTCCCATGCTTGTGAAATTGTGGAAACATTATAGCAATCTAATGCTTATTCATTCCATAATTTTTGTGTAGCATTTTACTTGTATTTTCCATTTATTAAAATTTGTAAGGAGGAGATGTATTTCCTATTTAGATATAAAATACAAAAAATGAAAAACTTATCTAAAATTCCAAAAATATATATGTTATATAATAATATATAATATAAATCCAAACCAAAAACCAATAAAAATATATATTCAGAAAATCTTAAAAATTCAAAAATCATTTTAACACTAAAAATTAAAAATATATATAACCCGAGAACATTAGTTTTATTTTGTATATTTCTATTTATACTATATAAAAAATAGTTTTAAGAAATTTTGAGTGTATTTTCTTATTTTAAATCTCCAAACTATTAAGCATGTTTATTAACTCCCTATTTTGGATTATTTCAGACTGTAAAATACCTAAAAATTAGCAAAAACAACAAAAAGGTCACAACATAGAGAAATTTATAAAAAAACATTTTATGTTATAATTTTGAATATATGTAACTATATTTATAAATATAAAAGCATATAATAAACTTATATACTCATATATTTATGGATATTAAAATTATTATTATTATAAATACCTTATATATTTTAAATACTTTAAAAAATAAAAAGGACTGTACATGTATATATTTTCTATATTTTCACGTATTTAATATATATTTCATACAGTACTTGTATTATACATAGGTATTATATATAAATATATATACTTATTACATATTAAAAAGAAAAAGAAGTTAATTAAAAAATAAAAATTATAAAATTATAAAATATAAAATATAAAAATATATATTAAACATTAAAAATCCACAAAATGTAAATATAATTTAAAACTCATAAAAATAAAAAACAGGAAAATATCACAAAACATTTGTTGCTTAGTTTTAGATAATACACCTATCCGTGTATTTGCTCTATATGATTTGACACTCTACAATTATTCACTATATAGATATTCACTATATAGATATTTTGTAGAGTTAACATAAAAATAAATTTAACTCACACATGCTTATACACACATCTTACATTGTTGGTCGATTGTTGATTTGATTGATTGAGATATGATCTGAGTACTGGGAGAGTATCCAACACAATGATTATCAGACCAGACTTGTCAGGCACCGCAGTCCCTCCAAGACCAGGCGTTAGGATCCTCTACTCAGTCTCTCTATCAAATGGCACCATTTCCAAGGAGCAACGCTTAGGATAGATTTTAGTGTAAATATTCATTTGCATATTTTCTTGTCTTTTATTTCTTTTATAAAAATATTCTATCTACTTTTGACCATTTTCTTTGTTTAATTTCTTGCTAGGGATCACGTGGCAAAGGCAACTTCTTAGGAAGCTGACATACCTAAGTTGTGAGGAGATTGACCTTTTTTCTATAGGTCTAATGGAGAGAGTAAGAGAGAGAGAGAGAGAGACGGAGAGAGAGGAGCGGGTTTTTAGTGTAGATTTTTATTTTCATTTTGTAAGAGGTAGATACTTTTTATTTTGCATTATCAATTTGTAATAATACATGTACTTGGACATTTTGGATACTTCACACTCCAGGGTCCATTGCTTAGGTGATTGTTCACTTGGGGCCCTCGTCGGATTTTTCATGTTTTTCTCGCCTTCATTTTTATTCTCTCTATTTTCCCATTTGTTTCTATTTGTTTTCTGAGTTTTTAGTTTTTCATCTTTATTTTTTTATTTTATGTGATTGAGCCCTTAGATTTTTAGGAAAATCTTGGCCGAGTAAATTAGGTCCAAACACTTAATATCTGCATGTTCCTATAGATCTACGTTTGGAAGAGATTTCCACCTTATTGTCAACTTGCAAGGCTTTTCTATCTTATCTCCCAGTTTTGTATCATTTAGGATAAAAAGAAAATATAAAAAAAATCATTAGGTGAATTATTTGAAAAATACTCAAAATAAGGTGATAACAAAAAAATAAATAAGGGGATTGTTTAATAAAGTTTGACCTAATTTAAAATATGTAATGAACCATCATTCTTTGGGGTTCATAAATCCCATATTGTTTTCGGTTACTATCCAGATCGAGTGAGGCACAACCCATAAGGATTAGAGCCCAAAATCTAGCCTAAATAATATCGTGTTATTGACTGGATTCATGAAGTATTGACACTTCTATCATTCATAGGTGAGTAGGGCTTTATCAACGACATTGTTGTTGCCTTGTATAAAACATCTGGTCCAACGTATTGAGCTTAGGCCATAACCTCGCAAGTGTGTCTATCTCATCGTCTTACATCCGAGTACTTTACTTGTGGGGGAAGTAGTGGTTTTGCCTATCAGCTTCCTTGTATATGCTTTGGCTGAGTAGTGGGTCTAGACCCAATCTCAGGGATTCTCTTGAAAAAGTGCAGGCTACATTTTACGAAGGATGAGAAAAGTATGGGATACTTTTCTAGCAGTACTCACTCTCCTATAGGGTTAGCCTCTAAGGACTTGTTCAAAGATTTCCTGAAAATAACAATAAAATTGAAAAGGTAAAAATAACCAAAATCTCACGACTTCACATTGTGTTGGGTTGGTGAATCCATACTTGTATTGTGTTTGGTTGAATTAGATCTGGGTCAAAGATCCAATACTGCGACTTGTGCCATTTTTTCTTTTCATCCATTTTAATTTCTTCTTGCCCCGATTATTATGAGCCTTCTTCCACTTTCCTCTTCATCTATTATTCACCACCGTATTCATTTCCTAATCTACTATGCTTCTATCCAAAATGTCATCTCATGGATGGTTTAGTCGGGACCCTGATGACACCTACATCAATTCCATGAGCTCAACATCTTCAATAATTTGAGGTGATTCCTGAGAACCCGGCTTGGATCTTGCAACATGATCTCTAGACTCCTCGACTTATTCCTTTATTCCAATAAACTGAGACCACTCTTGTACTACCATTCACCCTTTGTGGATGAAGAACGATTTTAGTCAATATCAAATGCTCCATTCACACACATCTGGAATTGATCCTAATTCCAGATCATCCATTTCCCATGGTACCAAAGATTTTCAATCTCAATAAGATACATCTTTCTATGCAGAGCCACCACTGATCCCCGTGTAGATCACATCCTTTGAGTATGAATCAGAGATGTCTCCTCAAGGGAAGGGAAAGGGACCGAATAAGTCATATCACGAACAATCCGGTCAGAATACTGTGAATGCACAACTACTCGCATCCATCCAAGCCATACAACAATAGCTGACAGATCAGGCTCTTGCCTAGGTCACTTTCCAAGAGATGCAGAATGACCTGAGGATAGAGAGAGAGCAGAGGAGAAGATGATGATGAACCAGAAGATGGACATCGTGGAGGGTCTGCTGATGAGCCCAGGAAAGATGCTCTCAAGATGACTCTAAAATGAACCTATAATCCTGACATTGGCCATACGACAGAGTGGATACAGATCCTTGTAGTCCACCGACACTTCAAATTGAAGCTGTAGTTTCTGTCTTTTCTGCCCTCCTTCCACGAGAATATAAATGAAGAGCCCTATATCCATCTTCAGCAGTTTTCTCTCATATGTCGCACCATTAGCTACCCCAACATTCAGATGTCCATGTTCCCCTTTAGCCTTCAAGATAAGGAACTATGTTAGATCAACCATCTGGGGAAGGTCGTGATGACCTGGGAGGAACTGAAGTTTACGTTCATCCAGAATATTATCTAATCAATCAACTCAATCATATGTGAGCGAGAATCAGTAACTTCTTCCTAAGATCACACGAGTCTATACATGAAGCCTAGGAGAGATTCAGAAATATATAGGAGAATTGCCCCCACCATGACATCCCGTGGACCATCTTAGTCCAACATTTCTTCTGAGGCCTCACTCCTGAAAGTCATAGGCTTGTCTATGTTGCATGTGGTGGATCTCATTTCAACAAGGATGAGGGCTTTGTCTACCATGTCTTTGAAGAGATGGCCGAAGGAGAGGCCGCTCTATCATCATCCTGAGCATATCAGTGACACCCACAGACCTACCACAAGCTTGTCAATATGGCAACATCAAGTGAAGTGGACATGGACGAGATCTCCAACCTTAGCATCATCACGAGCCACTTGTCCAAAGTTGATATAATTGAAAAGGGATAACATGAGCTAGAGAAAATGTCTATGATAGAACAGAGGACCTAGCACCTGGACAAGCTAGATCAGATTCCAAAGTAGTTGGAGTTGCTTGTGAGCATCATCAATGATGTGCAGTCTATGAGTACGATAACAACTCCTTCTAATTAGCAAAAGGAACCATCGTTTACATAGCAGCCTCAATTAAGTGCAAGTCACCCTCAGATCTGGCATGTATATTACATGCAAGCACCTGACTAGTCACTACTGCCATCTCAGTTTGTACTTTATCAGCTAGAGGTCCAGTACCCATCATATACATATCTATTTTTCCCACTGCTACCTGCCATCCAAGAGGTGAATGACATCTGGAATAATGATGCCAATCAATTTGTCCAAGTAAACAGCAGTAGGGCCAATCTTCAGATATTCGATCGTATCGCTAACATCAGGGTGGGAGGTTTGTCCAGTCAAATCAGCCTCTATAGTAACAACCTCCTCCATATCAGAACAACTGAGGGGTAGAACCAACAATACCATTAGCCTGTGTACTGCTAATACCAGCCATGTCACCAGTACGTGGGTGCTTCTCATAATCTCTATCCTCCTCCTTGTAATTTCATCAACAGTAACTTCCTCCTCCTTACTATAATTCTCAGAGTTCCCAGCCTCCACAGTATCACTCCAACGTGGTTAACACACTAAATCATATGACCCCGCTCCTATGAACCCAAAGTTAGATTACTTGGCTTAATTCGTCAAAGGCCTAGCAGAGATGTCCCATAAGCTTGACGAACTCACTGCCACCAAAACTCTGATTCCAACAAAGGTTGAGGTGACCCTAAGAAATTAAGTGAAAGAGCAGTTAGTTTGTGATGTCTTCACTGATCGAACCAAGTTAAGTATTTCAAATTATATATTGTTTAATGTTGTGACTCTCGAGAGTGGTAGAGTATTACAACCAACCGCCACCACCAAGGGGAAAAATAAAGCATCTTCTAGAGAGTCATCTTCTACATCAGTCAGTCTAGCAACTAAGCTAGGTGAGGGAAGAAGATGATAGTGGAGGAGCACCAGCTACCCACCCACCACCACACCACCATAAAGAGTAAAAAATACAAAAAAAAATTAACAAAAAGAAAATTTACAAAAAGAAACGAAGAGACAAAGCCAAGAAGGATTAACATTGGAAGAGCCCTCACGGCAACCCTTCATGTCCACCGTGTGAAGCTAAAGCTCATGCACATATATTTTTGCCTGTTTCGAATGGTGGCCTGTCTTTTAGCCAACCATCTGTAAATAAATTTATAATTAAGAATTCCATTTCCAAATGCAATGAAAAATACCAAAAAAATTAAATATTGAAAAGTGCATTGTCCGACTCTAACATTGTTGATATTATTGAAATCTTGTTTTAAAGATGCCATTGATGAAGGACATGGAATACATGCCTACTGTAAAGAAAGGATTGAAACATGCATGTATCTTGAAGTGTTAGAGCTGCAAGAATAGATGCAGCAAAGGATAAAAACACATCTTGAACATGGCCATAGTAAACACAATCAGTGACCTCCCTCAGAAAAAGAAAAACAATGAGCACTCGACATCAAATGCCATATTTTTGACCAAGTTTTTGAGCGCACTCTCCTGAAGGATATGGTTAGATCCTCAAGCACATCGCGGAAGCGTGATCGTCGTATCGGATACGACGAAGAACGACTAGTCGCACTAGTTGTTCTATGCAGCGGAAATTAAAATTTTTTTCATGCGACGAAACCACATGATCCAAGAACACTTCTCGGATCGTTTCGTCTAAACCACAAACAAGTATTAGGTTTACCTCTTGAAGCGTGGTTGCGATCGAGTCTCTAAACAAAGAGACCTCCTGTCTCAAGTCCGATCCGACGGAGGAGACGCTTGCGAGCGCGGGGATGAACCGCGTGCTTCTCGCAATCCATGTTGATGATCCAAGCGGCGGATCTCCTGATCTCGACACACGAGATCCGATGTCTTCTTCACGAGCGGGCGCACCGAAGGAGACGGAGATCCACGAGCAAACCATCGGGCAGCATAACGACGATGCCGCGACGATGGAGAACCTCTCTAGGGCATCCATGGTGGACGGCCACATGAGAGAGATAGAGAGAGGACGTGTAGAGAGAATGAGAGAGAGAGAGAGAGATTTGTTGCCTCAACTTCTGTGTTAAGAAGAGCAATGGGGTGCCTCTCCTTTTATAGGGTTTTGGGATCCATGGATCTCAATCCATGTGTCAACACAAATTCAATGGTCCACATTAATTTGTGTTTCTTTCAATGGTCATGATTTGTTGCTAAAAACACAACAACAATTAATTTAATAAAAAATCAAATATACAATAAATATAATTTGATTTTATATCAAATCAATCTCCAATGGAGAAATAGGAAAGGAGGCAAGCCTCCTTCCATAAGGAGGGTGGACGGCCACCAATTCCTCATGGGAATTGTGGCCGTTCCCTCTCCTCTTTAGGAAGGGAGCTTCCTTTTTTCCTATTACATGAGATTATATTATCTCATGATTCTCTCTAATATTTGCAACAACTTTTGTTGCAAATTATTTCACAAAAATAAATCCAATTTATTTTGTGAATATTGCAATCATGCCATTGGAAATTTTGTGAATCACATTCACAACCCAAAACAAAATGTAAATTACATTTTCAATTTAATGTCCAATGTGAATCCAATTCACATTAACATTTAATTAACAAATGTAAATTACAAACATCTCTCTATTATATATTATAAATCACATTTATAATATATTTGATTAATATGGATATTGCTATCCACATTATTCATATCCATGATGATTAAATCACATTTAATCATTTTGGATCTCTATTCTCTTGTGTCCAAATAATATGAATCATATTCATATTACTTACATCTTTGATAATCAAATCACATTTAATTATCTAAGATAGCTCTCTTTATAATATGAATCAAATTCATATTAATCATGATAATTAAATCACATTTAATTATCCATATTCTCAATGCTCGGATACATATATCAACAATAGAATTATCCATGAACTCTTTCAAGGATAATGCGCTTTATCCGCATATACTTGGAGATAAGGACAGGGCGATTGTATTGTTCCACGTATAGTGACATGGGATATTGAGATCATATCTCAAATCCAGATCGCGGGCCTCCCATAGATGCTTGATTAAATCAAGACCGTAAATCTAATCTTCTTATTGCATCTGAATCGCATTCAGATCAATGTCCAACACTTGGACCAAGATCAAAAGATTACTTCTCTATTGAGAGGAGTCACTAAAATCCAGACCCGTTTCATCACTCCCTAGGAATGGAAGCGTCATGGTTATACAATCGTTTATGATCACATCACCCTCAGGTATTCCCAATACCTGTACATCCTGCATACTGGAAGACTCAGACTAAACCCGAAGTATTGGATCAACTTTATACTGTCTACTTCATGGTTTTATCAGTAAGTTTCTCATTCGATCATTGGGAGTCGGTATCGATCATATACTTTCCAAAAGCATATATCATACCTAGGTCTTGATCATATACTTTCCAAAAGTATATATCAAACCTACAAATTCAGTCAAGCTTCCAAAGCGAGACGACCGTGCGCACGGAATTTGATTCTTCCCAATATCTCATGAGTGAGCTCATGTCTTTCGGTTCAGTAACTGAACTTGTATGATCCCTTTGAGAGATCGTATTACTCATATGCCCTTATATGCACACCAGCGCGCCGGTGTGTAGACCTTGATTAGGTCATCAACCTATTGGTCTGCCAAATGTACATACTTAGACATATAGCAATACATCTGTCTCCGGTCAGAGGATGCGTGCCTATATCATGACAGCATACGATATAGGACTTTGGTTATCTCGATCTCGTTAAGTCAACTCTTTGACCTAACTAATCTGACACCTCCGAATCTCTATTCCTATGCAGAGGACCTGCATCAAGAGGTCGGTCAGATATCAGCCTTTAAAGATAAGGATTGCCATCTCCTACTCAGGCTGGAGATCATCTCTTAACGATCATTTGATGGTGCTCGATGAGTCCTCAAATCTAACTCATTAGATATTCATCTAAGCACCGGCCTCTATGATTCAATAATTGAATCAACGGTTGTATGATCATTAAGATGGCCATGGTACATAACCCTAATTGTACTAAGGGACCTATTATGCAAATTATGTATTCTTCATTTCAGATTAAGGAGTGAATTGCAATAACATTTATTGCATAATGGCTCGCCGTGGGCTCGCATTTCCAACAATCTCCCACTAGCCCAAAGAGCCATTAATGGGCTAATCATTTAAACCCGCACTCATGTGACAATCATAGGCTATTTAGAAAATAGCTAGGTAAGATGATCAGTCACTCTGTTCCCGCGAGACTATGCCAAGTCCTTTTACGGCACTTGCATATCCCCAGTAACAGTGCTCGCATCTAATGCGAATGTTGCATCTCGTGCAACTAATACTCAATCTAGTTGGTTACAGTGTCCCTGACATCATAACCAGTATCCCCATAATCCTTATTAGAATACCTTCATTCCCAGAGATCTCTATCTCCTAAGGTATCTAAAGTTTAGACCCTTATAGATCACTATCTACATGGTCTTAAACTTTTGAATATAAGACTTTGAGATCACTATCTCTAAGTTTCATCATCTTTGAAGATATTATTATTACTGCAATTAAGTGTTTTATTTCCATAGTAGGATTAGTAACATTTTACTACTCCCACTGCATGGCAGATATCTAGCTTTTGTACACGTCTAGCATACACTCAGCTTCTCGTAACTAATGCACAAGTGCAAGTAGTTCTAGCATTTACTTCCTCAACTCTTTGAGGTGCTATCCCTTCAGACAGGTCAGAACCATATCTTAAGGGATGGAAGCCTTTCTTGGGATTTTCCATAAAATAGAATATGTCCAAGGTGTACTACTAATGTGACAGTCCCAATACCCTCTTCTCTTTGCTCCTGAACACCTTCAGAACTAAGATCCAAGAGGTATCCTTGAGATCATATCTCAGGTTATGGAACAATCAGATTATAAAACACTTATTATTATCCTTATATCATTTTAAATGATCAGGATATCATCTACATTTAGCGCAATGAACACATAGGCACTCCCACTAAGCTTCGCATGGCTCATCAAGATTCCATTTGAAATCATAACATTTATAATTTCATCAAATCTTATGGTCCATCTCAAAGAAGCTTATTTGAGTCCTTTGATGGATTCCTTAGCTTGCACACCTTGCTTTCCTCAATCATGAAGCCCTGGGGCTACTTCATGTGAATATCCTCAGAGAGGTATTTATAGAGGAATGCAATCTTGACTTACATCTTTGAAGATGCAATAGTCAAGTTGTGCAACCAAGGTTAGCAATATTCTGATGTTTTTAAGCATGGTCACCGAAGAGCAAGTCTCATCGCAAGCAATGTCTTCTCTTCCGATGTGTAGCTCATGGCTACGAACCGTGCTTTGAAGTTCTCCACCTTCTCATCAGGTTCCCTTTCTCTTGAAGATCCATTTACACCTTTACAGGTATTACCCATATAGGTGGATCCTCGAGGGTCCATATACAACACTTGTATATGAAGTCTACGTTA